>CM077148.1:142238610-142322199 GCA_039583875.1 Platanthera guangdongensis
CCCCTCCTCTTCCGAAACCCTCCCCGATGGAGGAAAATTTTTCGAAGTATATTGCGTCCACGAGTCAAATATCCGGAACATCACCGGATCGCTAAAACACTCGAACAACAGGTTGGACACTGCGAGGATGATGTCCGAGCGCGCGCTCGGGGCACTGCCGGGAAACACGGAGCCAAATCCGCGGAGGAACCCAACGCTATAACCCTCCGTACGGAAAGGAGTTGGTCGATCCAAAACGGACCGACCCTCAGGTACATATTTCACCTCCCGACCCCTCTTCCCTTTCTTCGCTTACGCCGCCTTTACCTATTATAAAAGAAAAAATTATTTTAACAAGGCTCTTCCGTATCCGCATAGTTAGAAAACGAGCGTAAGGACGCGCAATATGAAAAATTTATTTTATTATTAAAACAAATTCACATTCAATGTTCCTTTTTGCGAGGCTATCTCGCAATGCCCAAATATGCGAAATTTTTAAAAAACTACTTTCTAATAAACGCAAATTAGAGGATATTTCGCATGTATCTCTCAACGTTGTCTGCTCGGCGGCCCTTACTAATAAATTGCCCGCAAACAAAACGACCCGGGACGGTTTTCCATCCCGTGCCTTTTTGGCGATATAAATAAAGTACGCCTTAGCTGATTTAGGGGGCTAGCATTAATCTGATGCCGTTCTCGCTCTTTTGCGTTTAGGTTTGGGTACTCCTAGTCCTACGAATATGCGCATCCAATTAGCGATCGCTCGGTTAAGTTCCCTATCGGGGTAGTGGGGACGTCCTTGTCCGAGTCGCAAGTTTACCTTCCTTCGGTAGACTTCGTCATCTTAGATATCGAGGATGACGCCGAGGTACCAATAATACTCGGTCGCCCTTTTCTCGCCACCTCCCCGCGCGCTAATAGATGTTAGTAATGTGTAGCCTTCTCCTCCGAGTAGGCGATGACCAAGTTACTTTCTCTATTAATCCCTCGATGGACAATTTGTCATCGAGCGACGATTTCTGCTATTCTTTAGATACCTTTTCGGAGATCGTCTCTCTCCCATTTTCGAGTCCGTATTTTTAAACGACGATATTTATGCGCTCGAAAATTTTAACTGCGATGAGGATACATCTATAGACTTGCCTTCGAACCAATTGGTAAGAGACATAGGAATTAAAACCTCCCTAGAAGAACCGCCCATCCTAGACCTCAAACCCTTTACCCCGCCTCGCTCAAGTACGCTTTTTTGGGAAAAGGTGATACGCTCCCCGTTATCATTTCTCGGACTTGAGTGATTCGGAGACTTCCGATTTATTGGAAGTTTTATTTAAACATCGCCACGCAATTGCGTGGCAAATCTCTGACCTAAAGGGGATTAGCCCCTCCTTTTGCACCCATAAGATTTTCCTAAACGTAATTGCCGCAAAACGATTCAGCCGCAGCGTCGTCTTAACCCAAACATGAAAGACGTCGTTAAAGCCGAATCATTAAGTTATTAGATGCGGGGATTATCTACCCTATTTCGGACAGTGTATGGGTTAGTCCCGTGCATGTCGTGCCCAAGAAGGGCGGTCTTACCGTAGTGGCGAATGAGCATAACGAGCTTGTCCCACTCGTACTGTTACGGGTTGGCGAGTGTGCATCGACTATAGGAAACTTTTGACGCCACCCGCAGGACCATTTTCCTCTGCCATTTCTAGACCAGATTTTTAGAGCGTTTATCCGGTCATCCGTATTATTGTTTTCTTGATGGTTATCGGGGTTTTTCCAAATCCCCATTTCCCCCGATGATCAGAGAAAACAACTTTTACTTGCCCGTTTGGCACCTTCGCATATCGAAGAATGCCATTTGGACTCTGCAACGCGCCAGCTACATTCCAAAGATGTATGCTAGCGATCTTTGGCGAGCTAGTAGAAGACATTATGGAAGTCTTTATGGATGACTTTTCTGTTTTCGGACCGCTCTTTTCCCGATTGCCTTCACAATTTAGATCGTGTCCTTCAACGGTGCAGGACACAGCCTTGTTTTAAATTGGGAAAAATGCAACTGTATGGTTCGAGGAGGTTTGGTCCTCGCCATATGATTTCGTCTAAGGGATAGAGGTGGATAAGGCCAAGATAGAATTATAGAAAAACTTCCGCATCCAACAACGTAAAATCTATTAGGAGTTTCTTTAGGCCATGCGGGCTTTTATCGACGCTTCATTCAAGACTTTTCCAAAAATAACAAAGCCGCTAACTCACCTCTTGGAAAAGGATCACGTTTCTCTTTAGTAGCGAATGCGAGTCCGCCTTAATTTGATAAACAAAAACTTATCTCTTCAACCAATATTAGTGGCCCCTAATTGGTCCCTTCCGTTCGAAATAATGTGCGACGCTAGTGATATTGCCTTAGGTTGCCGTTCTTGGCCAACGCGTAGAAAAACATTTTCATCCTATTTATTACGCTAGCAAGACGCTCACTTCCGCACAGTAAATTACACGACAACGGAAAAGGAACTCTTAGCCGTCATTTTCGCTTTCGATAAGTTTCGCTCGTATATAACGCTATCTAAAGTTATCGTTTTTACCGATACTCTCTGCGCTTAAGTATTTAATAGCTAAAAATGATGCGAAGCCCCGCCTTCTTCGATGGATTCTCCTCCTACAAGAGTTTCGATTTGGATCCGAGATAAGCGGGGAGCGAAAATCTAGCGGCGGACACCTCTCCCGTTTAGAAAATCCAGGGTGGAAGCGCTCGTCGAATCTGAAATAAATGACAGATTCCCCAGGAACGCCTTCTTGCCATTAATAATCTTCGTCATCTTCCCTTGTTCGCATATTTTGCAAATTTTTTTTAGTAGCGCGGGTCCTTCCAAAAGAGTTTTCCAGTCATCAAAAGAAGAATTCTTTTCTGACTTGAAAAATTTCTTTTGGGAGGACCCATTTCTTTTTCGTATCTGCGCGGACCAAGCGGTTCGACGATGCGTTGCGGTGTGGATGCTTGCAAATCTTAAGCACTGCCACGAGGGTCCAGCCGGTGGCATTATCAAGCCAACCGGACCGCTCGGAAGGCGCTAGAGGTGGGCTACTTTTGGCCCACTCTCTTCAAAGACGCGCATAATGTTTGTGCGCGCATGCGATAGCTGTCAGCGGTCGGGTAACATCTCTCGTCGCGACGAATGCCCCAAAACATGTTTTTAGAGTGCGAATCTTCGATTTTGGGGCATAGATTATGTTGCCCCTACCTCCTCCGTCTTTCAAAATATGTTATTTTTGTGGCGGTCGACTACGTAATCGAGGTGGGCGGAAGAAGCGCAAGCTCTCCCCACCAACGATGGCGCGAGTCGTCGTTACATTTCTTAAAAAATGATTTTCTCGCTTCGACACGCCTCGCGCAATTTTAGTGATAGGGGAAACGCATTCTGTAACGCCTTATGGCTAAACGTTAGCTAAATACGGATCACACACAACTTGCCACCCCCACCACCCGCAAACAAGTGGCCAAGTCGAGTAGTAAGCGAGAGATTAAGCGAAATTTTATGAAACAAACCGTTTCGCTAATAGAAGATTGGTCCTGTTAACCTCGACATGCCGTTGTTTGCGTATCGGACGCATATAAACCGCTACAGATGTAAGCCGTTCAGGGTTAGTCTTATCGGCAAGCGTGCCATTTACCGGTGAATTAGAACATTCGCGACTTTGGGCTTTAAAAAATCTTAAACCTCGACTCCAACTAGACGCTCAGAATAGTGTTGGGTACATTGGTCAAATGTACCTGATTTGAAGAAGCCTCACCTAACTCAATGATATACATCATAATGTATTTGATGTTTGTTTGAGTTACTTGTGCAGGTTAGGTATTCACTGGACTGAAGCTAAAAGTTTCTAAGTCCATGTGTCGACACCCAGAGGGAAAGTGTCGACACTTGAGAAAGCTTGTGTCGACACCCAGACAAGCAGTGTCGACACTTGGAGTCATTGTGTCGACACCTGGGAAGAAGAGTCGACACCAGTCAGAAAGTGTCGACACTTGGAGCTGTGTCGACACTCAGTGAAGAAGTATGCAGAAAAGCTGTGTCGACACTTAGCAGAAGTGTCGACACCTAGAAGAGCTGAGTCAACACCAGAAAGTGTCGACACTTGGAGTTGTGTCGACACTCAGCAAAAGTCTGCAGAATCTAAGTACAAGTGTCGACACTCAACACAATGTGTCGACACTATGCAGAAGAGTCAACACTTAAGAAAGTGTCGACACTCAGCACAATGTGTCGACACTAAGGCTGCCTAGGTCGACACTCATGTGACGAAAGTGTTGACACTCAGCACAATGTGTCGACACTTAGTTGAAGACTCTACACTTGAAGAAAGTGTCGACACAAGGAGCTGTGTCGACACTTAGCAAAGAACAGAAAAGTTACAAAATATTCTAAGTACAAGTGTCGACACTAAGGAATGTGTCGACACTCAGCTGAAGAAACAAAATTGAAGACTTGTGTCGACACCAAGAAGCAGTGTCGACACTTGACAGTTTCAACACATGAAGATGTGTCGACACAAAGAACATGTGTCGACACTTAGAAGAATACAGTTAAGAATGAAGTACAAGTACTTGTGTCGACACTCAATTTCAGTGTCGACACATGCAGAAGAATCTGTGTCGAGACATACAAGGAATTGTGTCGACACCTTGTAGACTTGTGTCGACACTTACACAACATGTGTCGACACTTGGCCTATAAGTGTCGACACTTAAGAACAGAAAGTCTCGACACTATCTGACAGTTAGAGGAATTTCAAGAAGTGACTGGTTGACAAGACAGCTGCCGATCCAGCCGGTCTACATCAACTGTCAGAGATATCAGAAGTCTGTTATGAACGGACCAGCCGGTTACCATGAAGGAAGCCTATAAATAGGCATCCATAGTTTACAGAAACTGTTGTTGAAAAATTAAGAAGTTATATAGAAGTGGTTGAAAAAGTTTTTGATAGAGAGAGTTCAGATCTTTGTAAAAGTGGTATATTGAGTATCAACACAAGAAGATCTTGCTGTGCATCGGCAGATCTAAGAAGTTGGAGAGAGAGAGCTCCAACCAAGTATTCAGTCTTTGGAACTAAGGCTGAGAAGAAGAATTCAGAGTCATCTGGATTTCAAGAAGCAGAGGTCAAGGAACAACTGCAGAAGATTCAGACTAATTCAGTTCTAATCAAGAAGCTTTGAAGGAAGCTAAGTCAGTTTGGATCTAACTGAGTTCTTCCAAGAACTCTTCAAGAAACTCTCAACTCCTCTCTTATTTTCTGAGTTGTAGAGTTAGCTATTGTAATTTCTATTTTAACTTGTAGGATCCATTGGATCTGAGAGAATTGTAAGCCTATATTATAAAGGCTGAGGGTAGGGCTTGGTTGCCTGAGTGTAGGAGTTAAGAACTCTGAGTGTAGGCCTTAATTGGCTGAGTGTAGGCCTGGGTGGCTGAGTGTAGGCCTTTTGGCTGAGTGTAAGGCTTTGGGCCTGAGGTAGGAACCTAGTTGGGTTCTGAGTTAGTGGAGAAGTTTGGCCGAATCTAGTACACTGCTAGATAGGCGAAGGGGGAAGTGGATGTACCCAAAGATTGGGGAACCACTATAAAGTCTTGTGTTCTGTGCTGTGATTGTGCTGTGTTGTGAATTGCTGTGTTTGTTGTGTTAACTGTATTCAGAAATCTGTGTTATAACTGTTGTGCTGCCAACAAAGTTTTAAAAAGGTTTAGGTCACCTATTCACCCCCCCCCCCCCCTCTGGTGTTTAGGTACCATATCTTTCAAGTGGTATCAGAGGGAGGTTCCTCAAAAAGGACTAACTGTCTGAGGAGATCCAGTTTGGCAGATTCAGTATAAGTCAGGAAACAGTTTCAAGAAACTCAAGAAACATGGGTTCTTCAGAGAATCACAAGGAATTGGGTTCAATGAAACTGCCCATATGCAGAAAGGAGATTTTTGGAATCTGGAAAGAAAGGGTAAGGCTGTTCATGGAGGCCTCTGACCCTAGGATCTACATCACAGTCAAAGAAGGGCCTATGTGCCCATGAAGATTTCAGTATTGGATGCAAATCAGAGGACTCCAAGGATTTTTCTGAGATGACCAAGGATGAGATTGTCCTAGCTACAATGGACAAAAGGGCACAGAATATCATAGTTAGTGCAATTGATGATGCCACCTTCCAGAACCTTATTCACTGTAAAACAGCAAAAGAAATGTGGGATACCCTCATTGTCTACATGGAAGGTTCTGAAGAAGTAAGACAAGATAGGAAGTCCTTGCTTAATCAAGAATATGAGAGCTTTAGGCAAGGAAGAGGAGATAGCATCACTGAATGCTACAAGAAGTTTTATAGAATTGTTAATGAACTCATGTCCTATGGAAGAGAGTTCACTACTATGAATTGAATGATAAGTTCTTAAGGTCCCTAACCAAAGATTGGGACACTAAGATCTGTGCCATCAGAGAAATGGCAAAGTTGGGAGAAATTCCTCCTCCCACACTGTTTGGCAAGTTGTTATCTTATGAGATGCAATTGTCAGTAAAAAGAAGAGGAAAAGTCAACAAGGACTGAACACAGGGAAAGGACTGTTGCCTTTAAGTCAGAAGTACCTAGAAAGAACAGGACTAAGTCATCAACTCCTCCTCCAGAGGTAGTTGAATCAGAATCTGATGAGTCTGTTAGCACAAAGTCTACAAGCAGTGAAAGTGATGAAGATTTTGCTGCATTCACCAGACATTTTCAGAAATTCCTTAAGAAGAAACAGTGGAGGTCCAGACCTTCATATTCCAAAGGGAAAGAAGTCCAGTATCAGGAGAAGAAGCCTTCAAAGAAGGATAAGAAAAAGACAAAGACTATAAGGCAACTGGGTCTAAGATTGTGTGTTACTGCTGCAATAGACAGGGTCATGTTATTGCTGATTGTCCTGAAAGAAGGAAAGAATCCAGTGACAAAAAGAAGACTCACTTCAAAGGAAAGAAGGAGAAGTCCTTTGTTGCAAAGAATGAGAAGACTCTTTCAGACATTTCTTCTTCAGACACTGAGACAGATGCTGAAGCCTATATAGGGCTATTTGCTGAAGAAGAAGAAGAGTTTATGCAGATCATGGAATCAATCTATGAACAAGAAGAGTGTCAGTGCCAAGGACTGATGGCATTGACTGAAAGTACCAAAATCCTGGGAGCAGCCAGGACCTAGTCAGGTACAAAGTCCACTCAAAGTTCAGATTTCAGTTCTAGTTCAGAGTCAGATTCATCTTCATCAAGTGATGGAAGTGTTTCTGAATCTGAGGGAGATATTCATCAGCTCTTAGATATGATACCAAGTACTGTTGCAAGCCTATAAGAAAAGCAAGATCCTAGCCAAAAGTCAGGCAAAGGAGATTGCTGATCTCAAGGCAGCTGCAACAGATTTTGAGAACAGTATGATCAAAAACTGAATGAAGTAGCCAGGCTGAAACACATTACTGTGATTCAGATGGGTACTATTACATTTAAGAATGATCAAATTAAGAGACTGGAGATCAATCTCCAGAAGGAAAAAGAACTTGCTTGCTAGGTTTTCAAAACCTAAATCAGTGCTACCCTTGATTGATGAATTTGTTCATCAAAAGGAAAGCTGGACTGGGTTTTGTTAAACCAGCTAGGACTGTTCAGTCCAGTTCAAGTCCAAGGGCAAAGCCCCAACATTCAACAAGCCTGCTGTAGTCAAGACAGCAAAGGTGTACCTAAGCAAAGGTACAACAAGTTTGAATGCTGGTGTTGTGGCAAGGTTGGCCACTTTGCCTTGGATTGTTGGCACAATGCCAGTGCCAAGTTGTAGCAAGTTACCTTTGGAAAGCCAGCAGGTAGCTATGTCAAATTGCAAACTAACAATCACCAAGGACCCAAGTTTACTTTGGGTTCTAAGGTTCATTAATTTGTTTTGCAGGTGAATCCAAGTGGCCATACCCCAACATGGTACTTGGATAGTGGATGTTCCAGACACATGACTGGAACAAGGGGACTACTGAAGGACTACATTCCAATCAAAAATGGTCCTAAAGTGACCTTTGGTGGTTCTGAAAAAGGAATCATCAAAGGGTTTGGTAACATCTCTTCAAACCTTGTTACCATTACTCAAGTGGCTTATGTTAAAGGGTTGAAACACAACCTCATTAGTATAAGTCAGTTAAGTGATGTAGGGTATGACATCTCATTTGTTAAAAATGGTTGTCATATCAAGAGGTCAAGTGATCAAGAGATCATTTTGACAGGATATAGAAAGAGAAATGTCTATTGTTTAGACATTATGGTTGAGAACAATAGTTCTCCAGTTGTCTTGTAGCTGATGAGACAGTCTCTCAATGTGTCAAATGGCACAAGAGGCTTGCTCATCTTAATTACAAGACTATTGCAAACTCTTTAGTAAAGAGTTAGTGAGGAATGGTCCTCAAGTTAAGTGTGTCAAAGATGGCATTTGCTCAGCTTGTCAAAAGGGCAAGCAGACTAAATCCACCTTTAGAAGCTTAGACAACAAAGATGCTGTGAGGTGTCTATACCTCTTGCATATGGATCTATTTGGTCCAATGCCAGTTCACAGCTTAGGTAGGAGGTCTACACCTTTGTAGTTGTTGATGACTACTCAAGGTTTTCCTGGGTGTTCTTCTTAAAGCAGAAATCTGAAACACCTAGTGTCTTCTATAGTTTTGTTAAGCAAATTCAGAATGAATTGAACTGTACAGTGGTCAAAATTAGAAGTGACCATGGTACAGAGTTTCAGTCTGAAAGCATGACAAAGCTGTGTGAAGACTATGGGATATTTCAAGAATTCTCTTCACCTAGAACACCTCAGCAAAATGGCATTGCTGAAAGGAAAAATAGGACCTTGATAGAGGCTGGTAGAACCCTATTAAGTGATTCATCACTGCCAGAATATTTCTGGGCTGAAGCAGTTAACACTGCATGCCATGTGATAAATAGGGCTACCATCACTAAAAGGTTAAACAAGACCCCCTATGAAGTTGTGAAAGGCAGGAAACCAAATTTATCCTATTTAGGATTTTTGGTTGTAAATGCTTCATACTTAACAATGGAAGTCTTACCTAACTAAGTTTGCTGCCAAGTCCCAAGAGGGAGTGTTTGTTGGGTACAACAATAATAGTAAGGCTTATAGAGTCTACAACTTGACTACACAAGTTGTAGAGGAGTCTGTGCATGTAGTTTTTGATGAGACACAACTAATTAACAATGAGTTGTCTAGCAATGTATGCAGCCCCACAGGTCTTACTAAGAAGATGGACAAGCTAACCATAGAAGATGTACCTGCTGCAAGACAGCAAGTAGAAGAAGATGGCTTATGTCCAGGGGAGAACTACATGTACCAGGAGCTGAAGAAGTACAAGGAACTCAGCATGATGAAGATGCTGTAGAAGTACAACCAGAAGTAAGGATGCCTCCAGCCAACAGGCATCTAAGAGATCATCCAGTAGAGCTGATAATTGGAGATCCAAGACAAGGTGTTCAGACAAGGAGCAGAAATCAGAATGCTGTAGTATATTCAAGTTTTCTGTCTCAAATAGAACCAAAGAAATTTGAAGAAGCTATACAAGATCCACAGTGGACTGAAGCATGCAAGAAGAGCTTAATCAGTTCAAAAGGTGCAAGGTTTGGGATCTGGTTCCTAAGCCTAAAGATCACAATGTGATAGGAACAAAGTGGATCTACAGGAACAAGTTAGATGAACAAGGGTCATCATAAAGAATAAAGCAAGACTGGTTGCAAAAGGATATAGGCAAGAAGAAGGTATTGATTTTGATCAAACCTTTGCTCCAGTAGCCAGACTGGAAGCCATAAGGATGTTCTTGGCCTATGCAACCTATCAAGGATTCAAGTATACCAAATGGATGTGAAGTCAGCATTCCTAAATGGTAATTTGAAAGAAGAAGTCTATGTGGAGCAGCCTGCAGGTTTTGTTGATCCAACTCTACCTCATTATGTCTATAGACTTAGGAAAGCATTATATGGGTTAAAACAAGCACCTAGAGCTTGGTATGAAACCCTATCTAGTTTCCTCATTGAGAACAAGTTCTCAAGGGGGAAAATAGATAAGACTCTATTCCTTAGGGAATCTAGAGGCAAAGTAATACTTGTCCAAATATATGTAGATGACATTATATTTGGGTCTACTGAAAGTAGCCTTTGCAAAAAGTTTGCAAAGCTTATGCAAAGTCAATTTGAGATGAGTAGTATGGGAGAACTGAAGTTTTTCTTGGGTCTCCAAGTTAAACAGACTGAAGTGTCTATCCATATGTCAGTCCAGTTCACCCTAGAACTCATAAGGAAGTATGGTATGGATTCATCCAGTACCATGAAGACTCCTATGGGGTCAAGTATGTCTCTAAGCAAGGATGATGCAGGGAAACCTGTAGATGAAACCTTGTATAGAGGGATAGTTGGCTCCCTACTATACTTGACTGCAAGTAGGCCTGACATTATGTATGCTACATGTGTTTGTGCCAGGTATCAAGCCTGCCCTAAAGAGTCTCACTTGACTGCAGTCAAGAGAATCTTGAGATATCTAAAGGGCACTCCTTATCTAGGCCTCTGGTACCCTAGGAATGGAGATTTTGATCTAACAGGCTATTCAGATGCAGACTTTGCAGGATGCAAAGAAGATAGAAAGAGCACTACTGGATCCTGTCAATTCCTAGGTGGAAGACTCATTTCATGGAGCAGTAAGAAGCAAACCAGTGTGGCTATTTCCACAGCTGAGTCAGAATATGTAGCTGCAGGAAGTTGCTGTGCTCAACTTCTGTGGATTCAACATCAGTTAGAAGACTATGGATTTCAGGTAAGTAGAACTCCACTTTACTGTGATTCTACTAGTGCTATTTCAATAGCTAACCCTGTATCACATAGTAGAACTAAACATATTGAGATTAAATATCACTTTCTTAGGAGCATGTAGAAAGAAATGATATTGCACTTGAATATGTTAGAACTGATAATCAGATAGCTGATATGTTTACTAAGCCCTTAGAAGAAGCTAAGTTCAATAGGTTCAAAATTGAACTAGGTATGATAAACTTAGACTAAGTTTACAGAACTAAAAATTGGCTAAGTAAAAAGGTGTCGACACATAGACAAGTCTATGTCGACACAGAATAGTAAGTGTCGACACTTCAGGAAAATGGTGTCGACACATCTAGGAAGTTGGTGTCGACACTTCAGAATGTTAGTGTCGACACATGTCGAGTAGGTGTCGACACATCCAATAAGGTGTCGACACTTAAGTTTTACTCAGAATTTTCTAAGTAAAGTCTCGACTACATGTCGAGTAGTGTGGTGTCGACACTTAACCAAGTGTCGACACATAAAATCTGTTGACTAAACTTATGTCGACACATGTGTGTCGAGACATTATAAGTCAGTGTCGACACTTATTGCCAGTGTCGACACATCTTTAGAATCCATCCCGCCTGTTCGTCTTCAAACAGAAAGGTATAAATAGGGTTCTGTCTTTGTTTGTCGACACGCTTTCAAAGTTTCGAGACCAAACTCTTGTGTCGACATTTCTTCTCTAAAGACTACTCTCCAACCCTAATGGCTCCCAAGCTGGAAGAGAACGTTAACGAAGGCTATGAGCTCGTGCGAGGCGCATTCGACGACGGCGATCATGAAATCAAATCAGTGATAACCCTAGTCATCATTCAGGATTGGAGTACTTGGTTTCAGAACCAACCAAGATATGGAAGAAGAAGTGCTTGAATTTCTTACTGGAGCTTCTGTAGATGACTCTGGCTACAGAATCAAATCAAGAGTGCATGGAACCAAGGTCAAGTATCACCCAAAGTCTGAGAAAGGTACTTCAGCTACCTAAAGTCAAGAAGAAGAGGAAGTTCTACATCCAAGACCAGTGAAGCTTTGACCTGGTGTGTCTTGATCCTAAGATGAAATAGGTTCAGTCTTTAACAGAAAAGGCATGAATAGTCAAGGAAATTTCTGTCTGAAGTAGTAGGCAAAGTTATACTAAGCAAACCAGGAGGACATGACAGGGTGTCAGCCTCTATGTTCAGTATTATGACCAGAATCATCTTCAACATCAAAACAGATTGGTCTATGATTGTCTTTGAGAAAGTGAAGGAAAGTCTGAAGAAGCCCAATCTGGGCAGGATACTAAGCCTCTACCTGGCTGGATCAATTCCAGAGGTAATGAGCACTGCTGCTGGAACTAAAATCAACCACATGAGAAGGATGGACATGAGAATCTTCTCCAGGTGGGAAAGGGTACTGTCTAAGGAAGTTCCTACTCCAGAGAAGCCAGTTTCTAAGAAGGACTCTCCTCCTAGGAAGAAGAGGAAGATAGCTGTTGTGACTCAGGAGTCCTCCAGCAGCTCAGGCAGTGAAGAACATGTTGTTTTCACTCCTGATAATTATGAGGATGAGGCTGCAGAGAAGTCACCTGCTCCTCAGGAGCCAGCTGACATCCAGGGGGAGCCTCCAGCTGTAGAACATCCCTCTACACTGGAAAGTGAGCAGGCTACACAGATTATCCAAGAGGTACTTTCTGACCTTAATACATTAGATTTTTCTGTAATGGATTCTGATTTGTCTGATGTCCATCAGCAAAATCAGCAAGCAACTCAAGAACCAGATGTTGTTCTTCAGGACACATCTGCTGTTGTGCCACAAGTTCCTGATAAAGTAGTTGATAAAACCAGTACTTCTCCTGCACAGTCTCCACCTGAATACACAATGGAAGATCTATTTCTGAATTTGGATCAAGATGATTTTGATATGGATAAGAATGCTGCTGATGAAGAGAAGGATGCTGCTATTGAGGGGGAGAACTTGGATGTTCAAGAAGAGCCTATAAGGCTAGATACTGAGAAGGCACAAGATGTGCAAACTGAAAAACCCTCAAGCCCTAAGGATAGGGTGGATATAACAAGTACATCAGAGTCTGAGGATGATGAAGCTGAGCAAGCTCAAAAGAAGAAATTCTTTGTCTTCAAAAGAAGGAGTCAGAGCTATAAGAAAGCTCTACAAACTGTAGCTCAACACTCACTAGTCCACCAAGCTCCATCAACTGATTATAGTAGCCTAATGGTAGCAATGCAAGTAAAGCTGGATGAGCAAAGAAGGGCAATAGAGACATATATTGATGAAAGCCAAAAGTCCCTGCAATTTGATCTAGCTCAAGATATCAAATCAATAAGGTTTGAAATGAATTTGAATAAGAAGGAAGTGACTGACTGCTTCCACAAGGGTGGCAATGCAGTAGTATTCCTGGCTAAACATCAAGAAACCATAAAAGAGAAGGTAGAAGATATAGCACTAAAGCAAGGCTATGTGCTGGAGAATCAATTGAGGATGAATGATAATTTAACTGCATCTCACAATGCAATAATCACTGAACTGAAGAGTAAGTCTAATGCACCATCCACCTCCTCTGCTGCTGCCAAGGCTGAATTTGATAAGGTATTTCAGGAAGAAATTGCTGCTGTCAAGAATGCAATCAAAGATTCACAGAAGGTCATTTCTGAACAGCTTACAAAGCTTAGACCTTTCTTTAAGGATGGAATAAGGTATTTGGATAGCCAAATCAGATTCCAGAAAGATGATGTGAGAGATCATGTAGCACAAGAAGTCATAAAGGGGGAGAGGGTGTTAGTCAAGGCCAGTTCTGAGCATGCAAAATGGATATCCAATTCCATCAGGGCTACACTGGGCTATCCTCCCCTGTGTGATGATGATAATGTAGCTGAATCTGGTATTCAAAGTGCATATCTTGGAGGTGAGCAACAGGAAGTAGCTCAGGTGATCTATCCACCTCCAGATTTTGAAATGGTTCATGCTGATGTAAGCACAATGTATAGTCCAACTGCTGGTAAGCCTAATGTTATTCTGGAAAAGTTTGTTCAACCTATTACAGCTGCTATGTAAGAGGCTTTGGACAAAGAGGAAGAGACTAGGCTATCAAAGAAGAAGTTCAGGGAACTTGCTGAGCAAAAACCTGATTTTGAACAGTGGAGCCCTACTTCTAGGAACATCATTCTCACAGCCTGGAAAGCGGCCAAGGACAATGCCCATGAGAGGAACAAGTGGTTCTCAGAGACAGAATGGAGGAAGCATGAAAGTAGGCAGGAAGCCATTGTCCAACATAGAAGGAAGGCTAAGTTAGGAAAGCTACCTCCAACAGCTGTGGAGCCTAGCAAGTACTTTCCTAAGCCCTATCATTACTTTGAGAGGCAAAAAATCAAGGCTGAAGAACAGAAAAAGAAGGACTCCAAAGGGAAGAAGACTGCTGAAGCTGAGCCTGCTGCTGCTGCTGGTGTAAAGGCCAAAGTGCAAGCTGGAAAAGGCATAGTCATAAAAGAACCAGAGCAGAATTAGACTAAGATTAAACTGAAGAATGTTGTAATCTGTTACATCAAACATTTTGTGTAAATCATTGTAAATGTATTAACAACAATGTATGAACAATTTTTGATAAATATAAATTTCATGATTGTTCAGATGAATGTGTCTAATTCTTGTTTGTTCTGTAATGCTAAATGAGTATACATGTGTGCTTTATTACATGTTTAAGTTTAACTCTGTTGACATATACCTGTTTTACATCATTTTATAATTTTTAATTATGAGTGGTGTATATCATTGACTAAGGGTTATGACTTCTCCAAATAGGGGGAGATTGTTGGGTACATTGGTCAAATGTACCTGATTTGAAGAAGCCTCACCTAACTCAATGATA
The DNA here is from genome assembly GCA_039583875.1 of Platanthera guangdongensis. Lineage (NCBI taxonomy): Eukaryota > Viridiplantae > Streptophyta > Magnoliopsida > Asparagales > Orchidaceae > Platanthera > Platanthera guangdongensis. The sequence continues at coordinate 142,253,321 of CM077148.1, forward strand.
TGCATCATAATGTATTTGATGTTTGTTTGAGTACTTGTGCAGGTTAGGTATTCACTAGACTGAAGCTAAAAGTTTCTAAGTCCATGTGTCGACACCCAGAGGGAAAGTGTCGACACTTGAGAAAGCTTGTGTCGACACCCCAGACAAGCAGTGTCGACACTTGGAGTCATTGTGTCGACACCTGGGAAGAAGAGTCGACACCAGTCAGAAAGTGTCAACACTTGGAGCTGTGTCGACACTCAGTGAAGAAGTATGCAGAAAAGCTGTGTCGACACTTAGCAGAAGTGTCGACACCTAGAAGAGCTGAGTCAACACCAGAAAGTGTCGACACTTGGAGTTGTGTCGACACTCAGCAAAAGTCTGCAGAATCTAAGGACAAGTGTCGACACTCAACACAATGTGTCGACACTATGCAGAAGAGTCAACACTTAAAGAAAGTGTCGACACTCAGCACAATGTGTCGACACTATGCTGAAGAGTCAGTAGTTGAAGAAAGTGTCGACACTCAGCACAATGTGTCGACACTTAGTTGAAGACTCTACACTTGAAGAAAGTGTCGACACAAGGAGCTGTGTCGACACTTAGCAAAGAACAGAAAAGTTACAAAATATTCTAAGTACAAGTGTCAACACTAAAGGAATGTGTCGACACTCAGCTGAAGAATCAAAAGTGAAGACTTGTGTTGACACCAAGAAGCAGTGTCGACACTTGACAGTTTCAACACATGAAGATGTGTCGACACAAAGAACATGTGTCGACACTTAGAAGAATATAGTTAAAGAATGAAGTACAAGTACTTGTGTCGACACTCAATTTCAGTGTCGACACATGCAGAAGAATCTGTGTCGAGACATACAAGGAATTGTGTCGACACCTTGTAGACTTGTGTCGACACTTACACAACATGTGTCGACACTTGGCCTATAAGTGTCGACACTTAAGAACAGAAAGTCTCGACACTATCTGACAGTTAGAGGAATTTCAAGAAGTGACTGGTTGACAAGACAGCTGCCGATCCAGCCGGTCTACATCAACTGTCAGAGATATCAGAAGTCTGTTATGAACCGGACCAGCCAGTTACCATGAAGGAAGCCTATAAATAGGCATCCATAGTCTACAGAAACTGTTGTTGAAAAGATTGAAGAAGTAATATAGAAGTGGTTGAAAAAGTTTTTGATAGAGAGAGTTCAGATCTTTGTAAAAGTGGTATATTGAGTATCAACACAAGAAGATCTTGCTGTGCATCGGCAGATCTAAGAAGTTGGAGAGAGAGAGCTCCAACCAAGTATTCAGTCTTTGGAACTAAGGCTGAGAAGAAGAATTCAGAGTCATCTGAATTTCAAGAAGCAGAGGACAAGGAACAACTGCAGAAGATTCAGACTAATTCAGTTCTAATCAAGAAGCTTTGAAGGAAGCTAAGTCAGTTTGGATCCAACTGAGTTCTTCCAAGAACTCTTCAGGAAACTCTCAACTCCTCTCTTATTTTCTGAGTTGTAGAGTTAGCTTGTGTAATTTCTATTTTAACTTGTAGGATCCATTGGATCTGAGAGAATTGTAAGCCTATATTATAAAGGCTGAGGGTAGGGCTTGCTTGCCTGAGTGTAGGAGTTAAAGAACTCTGAGTGTAGGCCTTAATTGGCTGAGTGTAGGCCTGGGTGGCTGAGTGTAGGCCTTTTGGCTGAGTGTAAGGCTTTGGGCCTGAGGTAGGAACCTAGTTGGGTTCTGAGTTAGTGGAGAAGTTTGGCCGAATCTAGTACACTGCTAGATAGGCGAAGGGGGAAAGTGGATGTACCCAAAGATTGGGGAACCACTATAAAGTCTTGTGTATTCTGTGCTGTGATTGTGCTGTGTTGTGAATTGCTGTGTTTGCTGTGTGAACTTATTCAGAAATCTGTGTTATAAACTGTTGTGCTGCCAACAAAGTTTTAAAAAGGTTTTGGTCACCTATTCACCCCCCCCCCCCCCCTCTAGGTGTTTAGGTACCATATCTTACAAATAGAAAACTGCAACTAAACGAGCTCGATGAATGGCGTGCGAACGCTTACGAGAGCAATAAATTCTATAAGGAGCGCTCTAAGTTATATCACGATCGAAAAATCAAGTCCCAAAAATTATTTCTCCGGGCGATCTTGTCCTTCTTTACAATTCACGTCTTAGGCTTTTTCCAGGTAAATTAAAATCTAGATGGTCCGGTCCCTTCCTAGTTGAAGAAGTTTTTCCTTATGGAACCGTGCTCATCTCCCACCCGGACAAAAGCTCTTTTAAAGTAAACGGTCATCGGTTAAAGTCTTACATCGCGGGCGACCCAGTGATCGGTTTTAGCGAAACCATAACTTTCCTCCACATTATAAACCCGCCAAAATAGTCAAGCTACACGACTATAAACAGAGCGCTCCTGGGAGGCACCCCTCGCTTATCTTTTTCGCCCTTTCCTTATTACCTTTGCTGTTTTTTCTAATAAACGCAGGGTTTCTGATCGGCCTCCCCCTCCGCATTTCAGGGAAGCTTCTACCCCCTTCCCTTTCTTTTCTTTGTACATATTGTTTTTCCATTCTGTTTCGCATACTTACGATACAACATTGGGGACAATGTTGGACTTAAGTATGGGGGTATTTTCATGCTTTACTTTCTGCACTTCAATTTTTCTGCATTTCAAAAAAGAAAAATACAAAATAATACATATAACAACAAAACAAAAACAAAAAAATTAAAAAACATCTTAAAATGAAACAAAAAATTTTTAAATGAAAAAAATAAAAAAAATTTAAATGAAAAAACAAAAATCCAAAAAATTTGTTTCTTGTTTTGTTCTCTTTCTCTTTTCCAAAAACTCAAAAAAAACAAAACAAAAAAATTATTTTGTTTAGTTTCACTTTGTATATATTTTTTGTTTTTTTTTCTCTCTCCCCCTTCCTCATTCTTGTACAAACCTTTTTCCTTTTCTCCCTTATTTTTGTACATATTATGAAAATTCTCTTAAAAAATACAAAAAAAGATAATAGTTCAAAAAAATTTTCAAAAAAAAAAAATTTTGAGAAAAACAAAAAATACAAAAAAAAGGATAATAAATGAAAAACAAACAAAAAAAAATGATAACAAAAACTATAAAAATCAAAAAAAAATGTTTGAAATAAATAAATAAATATTCCATACTTAACTTTTCTGCTATCCAAAAATTCTGTTCTGAGTTTATTTATATGTGAATACTATTAATTCTCTGTTTGCTACCCGTTTGTTAATTATTGATTGAAACATTTAAATAGCCGGGGTTAAGTTTTAAAGAATTCTTTATGCTTTGTTAAAACTAGCGGACTCATTTTAGGCACTACTTCTAATTTTTCATTAATAGGAGCACGTATATTATGTTAGGAAATAACGACTATAGAATTCAATTATACTTACTTTTAGCTTTCTGAAAAAAATTGGAACGTACAAATTATTAAGGTTGCTCTCAAAACTTTTTAGAATTACAATCTAGTTTTCCTTTCTCCCCTTACTTTTCATGACCTACTTGGCATGAAAAATTTTATCCTTAAAAGATCTTATGTCAATGGGAAAAGATTTCGTTGCGTAAAACATAGGCACCCAATAATTTTAAAAGATTATATAGGGAGTAAGAGGATAAAATTCATTACTCCTACAAATATACATTGGGTTATTTTTTCTTATGAAGTTGAAAAACAAAAATCATATTAGGAAAATAAGATTTCATTTTCCTAATAATCCAAAAGAAGAAAAGCATGGAGGTTCGAGAAAAAATTACCTCACCTCAAATATCAAAACCCTCTTCATAAACTCACTTCCCCCTTAGCCAATTACACGACTCTAGAATTAATTCAAAAATCTTTTTGAGAGCATAATTAGTAAATTGTATTATTTCCGGTAGCACTCGTATAAGCTAGAGTTCTTATAATTCCAAACTATTTTCGTTAATCTAACCATTACAAATGTTGCCTTCTATTTGATTACATCAAGAAGTCTTTTGGCCAAAACTTTTGCGCTATTTAAATCATCTACATAATTTTAGGACTTAACTCTTACACCCCGTATATTTATTTCGATCTCTCTTATAATTGATTAAGCGATAGCCAAAACTTAGAGTTTTTTTTATTCCTTATAGATTCACCTCAAACTTTTGCTCTGGAATAGCAAAAGCCTAAGTATGGGGGTATTTGATGAACTGTAAATATGCGTATTTTTTATGCACATTAATTTAGTCATTTTCATTTATTTTCGTCGTTTTTACTTATTTTTGTTCAATAAAATGTTCATATTCTTGTAAATTTTCTCCTAACTTGTTTTATTTTATTTTGCAGAAAAATTCCAAAATCTGCCAAAATTTGGGAAGTACACGCCCGTGACACATGGGTCACGCCCGTGACCGAGCCGTGACTGCATTTCCCGTGAAATTACAAAATTTCTGAAGTTAAAGCTTGACAGGCCTGGCGACACGCCCGTGTCACCCGACACGGGGCGTGACCCAGGCCCGTGTCCTCTCCTCTCGACGAATTCCGCTCGACGATCGTCGAGTGTCGACACCAACAGTCACGCCCAGTGTCACGCCCGTGACCAAGGGTGTGACCCAATTTCAGCTCAACGATTTCGACTCGACACTTTCCGCTCGACATTCGTCGAGTGTCGACCCCAACTGTCACGCCCATAGTCACGCCCGTGACATGGGGCGTGACCTTTCCAGCTGGCCCGACAAGATGCTGCCAAGGACATTTGACGCAAACCCGCGCCCGGTTCTACCTCCCCGACATGCCCATAGTCACGCCCGTGACCTAGGGCGTGACTGCTGCGAACTCAGCCCGAAGTCAACTTTGCTATCCAATCGCCAGCCGCCTTCATGAATAGTACTGTCACGCCCCCCCTACACGCCCGTGACCGAGGGCATGTACTTAGAAATTTTTTTCTATAAAATAGCCCAGTTCTGTAAGGTCCAAGGGTTCAGATTTTTGGGCCAAGTTAGTGTCTTTTTGTGGGCTTAATCCGTGGATTCTAGTGCTATGTAAGGAGATTTCTCCCTTCTTATTTCATGTTTTGTTTTGCTTTACCTTTTAGCTTTGTAATAGCTTGAAAATTTTAATAAAAATGTTAGATTTTCTCTCTTTATTTAGCATGAAAAATTCATTTGGATGGCTCACCTCTTTCCCTTTTTATCCTTGGTTTTATCTTTGTTCTTCACTTGTTCTTCATTTATGAAAAGTGTGTGTGTGTGTATGAGTGTAACATGCTTAATATTCATGTTTTTAACTTATTTTCATGCTTAGGAATGTTAGGTTTTCCTCTTTACATGCCTTTGATTTTTTCAAGTTAGGTTTGTTTTGAAAATCATGAAATGATGAATTACAAACCTTTTCCATGTCTTCTTTTAATTTCTTCAACATCTTCACTCTTATGAGTGTGTAAAAGAGTTACTAAAGTTTCTTTTGTTTTTTTTACTTAGCTTTATTTTAGGATGAAAACTTTTTTTTCTTCTTTCTCTTTTATTTCAACTTTTTTTGCTCTTTTATGAAATCCTAGGAATGAAAATGTTGAAATTTTTATTTTCCAAAAACTTTGGTTTTTAATTTGTTTTGAAAAACTTTTGTCTTCTAAAATTATAATTTCTTCTTTTTATTTGTTTTTGGCAAAACCTATGCTTGAAATAGTTAAAGTTTTAATTTTTAGGTAACTTTGATTTTTCTTTGTTATTAGTGTGTGTGAGTGTATGAGAATAAACTTTCTTTTGTTCTTCTTAAATTTTCATGAAGTGTGTGTGAGTGTAGGTGTATTAACTTTTATGCTTTGATTCAAATTATGTAGAGTGTGTGAGTGTAGGTGTATAATTTTATTCCTTTCTTGAATTTCATATGGAGTGTGTGTGTTCGTGTGCATTTATTTCCGCCTACTCGTTAAGAGTTAAATGGCGCATCGTTTTCATTTTCAGTCCTACTCGTTCGAGTAGGACTTGTACTTTTTCTTCTTTATTTTTCCGCCTACTCACTTGAGTTTAAATGGCCGGACCTTATTTCAGTCCTACTCGTTTGAGTAGGACTTGTAATTTTACTTTCTTTATTTTTTTACGCCTACTCACTTGAGTTAAATGGCCGGACTTTTTACCCCTGTAATCGCATTTATTTTCTCCTACTCATTTGAGTAGGACTCGCTTTCATTTCAGTCCTACTCGTTTGAGTAGGACTTGCAATTTTCAGCCTTTATTTACCGCCCCCACTCGTTTGAGTGGGACTCGCAAATTTAAATTATGCAAATTTCATTCATGTGTAACTTAGATTTTGTTTAATTTATAATTTGGAGTGTGCGTGAGTTCTCATTTAGTTAACTTTTTAGCTTTCTAAATGTTGTTATTTTTCTTTTGTCCCTTTCTTATAAACGTTTAGTGTTTAATTTCGAACTCGCGCCTCACTAAATTATAAGCCGTCCTCATACCGATGTGTGGCTAATCGCTATTAGCCTCGGCATCGAAGAGCATTGGGGCATTTAAAATGATTTATAATAATTAAAGTTCTTTATTTTCATTTTAATTTAAGCACTTAGGGTTTACCCCGGGTTTACGACGCGTAGGACCACATAATCGATGTGTGGGCCCTATTTCCGTAGTCCATATGCTAGCAAGCTGAGAGGCCGTGCATATGGACCGATCACCCCTGGGTAAATAGAGTTGCGTGCATACCCTCGAGAGAGGACTAGCGTAATTCTACCGGATTGGGTCCCCCACCCAATAGCGGGGTTCTTAGCGTAAAGCGGGCGTTAAGAGGAATCCTTCGTCGGACTAACGTTCGGTCGAATAGTCTTAACGTTTAGGTGAGCGATATCCCTATAGCTAGGTGAGCTCACATTTGTGGAACCTCCACGGCCAAGTTGCCTTATTATTAATTTGAAAACTAAGTCTTTTTATTATTAAAAATTGTTTTAGTCTTAATCTGATTCGATGCCGAGCGTTAACCCTTCATCGAATATTTTCTAAATCGTTTTTTTCGCTCCTTTGCTTTTTTCGCCTTTATTAAGTAAAAAAATCCACCTTATTTTCAGTAAAATAATAGTCCTCCGGAGGAGTAAGAATAGTCAACGCGACCCCGAGAACAATACGACCTCGGTATTCCCCTGAATATCGAGTACTACTTGCGATAGGTGCACTTGCCTACCCGAGCAAGCCCGCGGCGATCGACTCACCGAACCAACCACAGTAAGAGTCTGTTCGCGGGCACATCAAGTTTTTGGCCAAGTTAGTGTCTTTTTGTGGGCTTAATCCGTGGATTCTAGTGCTATGTAAGGAGATTTCTCCCTTCTTATTTCATGTTTTGTTTTGCTTTACCTTTTAGCTTTGTAATAGCTTGAAAATTTTAATAAAAATGTTAGATTTTCTCTCTTTATTTAGCATGAAAAATTCATTTGGATGGCTCACCTCTTTCCCTTTTTATCCTTGGTTTTATCTTTGTTCTTCACTTGTTCTTCATTTATGAAAAGTGTGTGTGTGTGTGTATGAGTGTAACATGCTTAATATTCATGTTTTTAACTTGTTTTCATGCTTAGGAATGTTAGGTTTTCCTCTTTACATGCCTTTGATTTTTTTCAAGTTAGGTTTTGTTTTGAAAATCATGAAATGATGAATTACAAACCTTTTCCATGTCTTCTTTTAATTTCTCAACATCTTCACTCTTATGAGTGTGTAAAAGAGTTACTAAAGTTTCTTTTGTTTTTTTACTTAGCTTATTTTAGGATGAAAACTTTTTTTTCTTCTTTCTCTTTTATTTCAACTTTTTTTTGCTCTTTTATGAAATCCTAGGAATGAAAATGTTGAAATTTTTATTTTCCAAAAACTTTGGTTTCTAATTTGTTTTGAAAAACTTTTGTCTTCTAAAATTATAATTTCTTCTTTTTATTTGTTTTTGGCAAAACCTATGCTTGAAATAGTTTAAAGTTTTAATTTTTAGGTAACTTTGATTTTTCTTTGTTATTAGTGTGTGTGAGTGTATGAGAATAAACTTTCTTTTGTTCTTCTTAAATTTTCATGAAGTGTGTGTGAGTGTAGGTGTATTAACTTTTATGCTTTGATTCAAATTATGGGACTAACCCATGCACTGTCCGAAATAGAGTAAGTTTTTGTTTTATCAAATTAAAGGCGGACTCGCATTCGCTACTAAAGATGAAACGTGATTCCTTTTCCAAGAGGTGAGTTAGCGGCTTTGTTATTTTTGAAAAGTCTTGAATGAAGCGTCGATAAAAGCCCGCATGGCCTAAGAAACTCCTAATAGATTTTACGTTGGTTGGATGCGGAAGTTTTTCTATAATTTCTATCTTGGCCTTATCCACCTCTATCCCCTTAGACGAAATCATATGGCCGAGGACCAAACCTCCTCGAACCATAAAGTTGCATTTTTCCCAATTTAAAACAAGGCTTGTGTCCTCGCACCGTTGAAGGACACGATCTAAATTGTGAAGGCAATCGGAAAAGAGCGTCCGAAAACAGAAAAGTCATCCATAAAGACTTCCATAATGTCTTCTACTAGCTCGCCAAAGATCGCTAGCATACATCTTTGGAATGTAGCTGGCGCGTTGCAGAGTCCAAATGGCATTCTTCGATATGCGAAGGTGCCAAACGGGAAAGTAAAAGTTGTTTTCTCTGATCATCGGGGGAAATGGGGATTTGGAAAAACCCCGATAAACCATCAAGAAAACAATAATACGGATGACCGGATAAACGCTCTAAAATCTGGTCTAGAAATGGCAGAGGAAAATGGTCCTTGCGGGTGGCATCATTAAGTTTCCTATAGTCGATGCACACTCGCCAACCCGTAACAGTACGAGTTGGGACAAGCTCGTTATGCTCATTCGCCACTACGGTAAGACCGCCCTTCTTGGGCACGACATGCACGGGACTAACCCATGCACTGTCCGAAATAGGGTAGATAATCCCCGCATCTAATAACTTAATGATTTCGGCTTTAACGACGTCTTTCATGTTTGGGTTAAGACGACGCTGCGGCTGAATCGTTTTGCGGCAATTATCGTTTAGGAAAATCTTATGGGTGCAAAAGGAGGGGCTAATCCCCTTTAGGTCAGAGATTTGCCACGCAATTGCGTGGCGATGTTTAAATAAAACTTCCAATAAATCGGAAGTCTCCGAATCACTCAAGTCCGAAGAAATGATAACGGGGAGCGTATCACGTTTTCCCAAAAAAGCGTACTTGAGCAAGGCGGGTAAGGGTTTGAGGTCTAGGATGGGCGGTTCTTCTAGGGAGGTTTTAATTCCTATGTCTTTCTTACCAATTGGTTCGAAAGGCAAGTCTATAGATGTATCCTCATCGCAGTTAAAATTTTCGAGCGCATAAATATCGTCGTTTAAAAATACGAACTCAAAAATGGGAGAAGAACGATCTCCGAAAAAGGTATCTAAAGAATAGCAGAAATCGTCGCTCGATGACAAATTGTCCATCGAGGGATTATAGAGAAAGTAACTTGGTCATCGCCTACTCGGAGGAGAAGGCTACCATTACTAACATCTATTAGCGCGCGGGAGGTGGCGAGAGAAAAGGGCGAACGAGTATTATTGGTACCTCGGCGTCCTCCTCGATATCTAAGATGACGAAGTCTACGGGAAGGTAAACTTGTCGACTCGGACAAGGACGTCCTCCACTACCCCGATAGGGAACTTAACCGAGCGATCCGCTAATTGGATGCGCATATTCGTAGGACTAGGAGTACCCAAACCTAAACGCGAAAAGAGCGAGAACGGCATCAGATTAATGCTAGCCCTAAATCAGCTAAGGAGTACTTTACTAATATATCGCCAAAAAGGCACGGGATGGAAAACCGTCCCGGGTCGTTTTGTTTTGCGGGCAATTTATTAGTAAGGGCCGCCGAGCAGACAGCGTTGAGAGATACATGCGAAATATCCTCTAATTTGCGTTTATTAGAAAGTAGTTCTTTTAAAAATTTCGCATATTTGGGCATTTGCGAGATAGCCTCGCAAAAAGGAACATTAATGTGAATTTGTTTTAATAATAAAATAAATTTTTCATATTGCGCGTCCTTACGCTCGTTTTCTAACTTATGCGGATACGGAAGAGCCTTGTTTAAAATAATTTTTTCTTTTATAATAGGTAAAGGCGGCGTAAGCGAAGAAAGGGGAAGAGGGGTCGGAGGTGAAATATGTACCTGAGGGTCGGTCCGTTTTGCATCGACCACCTCCATTCCGCTACGGAGGGTTATAGCGTTGGCGTTCTCCCGCGGATTGGGCTCCGTGTTTCCCGGCAGTGCCCCGAGCGCGCGCTCGGACATCATCCTCGCCAGCTGTCCAACCTGTTGTTCGAGTGTTTTTAGCGATCCGGTGATGTTCCGGATATTTGACTCGTTGGACGCAATAGACTTCGAAAAATTTTCCTCCATCGGGGAGGGTTCGGAAGAGGAGGGGGAGGAAGAAATACGGGGGGCGCATAAGAAATAGGGGGACGCTGAGCATTATTCGGGTTGCTCCACGAGAAGTTGGGGTGATTCCTCCAACCCGGATTATAGTTATTACTATAAGGGTTGTTGTTGGGGTTGAAGGGAGGATGACCCGAATTTCCCATGAAGTCCACGAACTCTTCAGCTACGCAGACGTTAGGGGGAATAAAACAAGGCGGAGTGGAGGAGGCAGCAGACATCTCCGCCACCTGCTTTGTTAACCTTTCAACTTGAAGGGTCAAGAGAGCAGTGGCATCCACTTCAAAAAGACCAGCCGCCGGCTTTGGCCGTCCCCGCGGGACGTTCCATTGATAGGCGTTCATAGCCATCTCTTCGAATAAAGCCTGGGCGGCCTCGGGGGTTTTGTTGTTAAGTGTTCCCCCGGCAGCCGCGTCAATCATTTGACGCGTCTGAAAATTCAGCCCATTATAAAAAATTTGAACTTGCAACCACGTTGGCAGCGCGTGGTGCGGGCAACGGCGGAGGAATTCCTTAAATCGTTCCCAAGTCTCGTATAGAGACTCAGGATCGTTCTGCACAAACGAAGAAATGTCCGCCCGCAACTTTGCAGTTTTGGCGGGCGGAAAGTACTTCGTTAGGAACCATTCCGTCAACTCAGCCCACGTGGTGATACATCCTCGCGGGAGGGCATTCAACCACGCCTTGGCTTGGACTTAAGGGAAAAAGGAAATAAGCGTAAACGAATGGCGTCATCAGTGACGCCATTGATCTTGAAGGTGTCGCATATCTCCAAGAAATTGGACAAGTGGACATTCGGGTCCTCATCCGGCAGTCCATCGAACTGCACGGCGTTTTGGACCATTTGAATGACACTTGACTTTATTTCAAAATTATTATGGCCACCGCAGGGCGAACAATACTCGACCAGAATCATCCAGTTAGGCCGGGCGTAATAAGACATAGTACGCTCGGCCGCCGGGGAAGGTTAGGGGCGGCCATAACTACAACAGTAGGTTCTCCGATAGATTCCTCGGGATCTAAAGAAGGATTTCGGCGATGAGATCGGATACGCGCAAGAGAGCGTTCGATCTCAGGGTCGAAGTTTAAATCTTCAGACTCTGAGGGTTGTCCTCGGGTCATACACCCAAACAAAAATAAAACAAAAATAAACTTTTTTTTTGTTTTTTTTTTAATAAAGTTTTTAGTTTTTTTTTTGTTTTTTAGAAAATTAGTAAAATTAATAGACTCCGGAATTCGAAATAGCAACTCGAAAAGAGATTCCCCGGCAACGGCGCCAAAAACTTGATGTGCCCGCGAACAGACTCTTACTGTGGTTGGTTCGGTGAGTCGATCGCCGCGGGCTTGCTCGGGTAGGCAAGTGCACCTATCGCAAGTAGTACTCGATATTCGGGGGAATACCGAGTTCGTATTGTTCTCGGGGTCGCGTTGACTATTCTTACTCCTCCGGGAGGACTATTATTTTACTGAAAATAAGGTGGATTTTTTTACTTAATAAAAGGCGAAAAAGCAAAGGAGCGCAAAAATGATTTAGAAAATATTCGATGAAGGGTTAACGCTCGGCATCGAATCGGATTAAGACTAAAACAATTTTACTAATAAAAAGACTTAGTTTTCAAATTAATAATAAGGCAACTTTTGCCGTGGAGGTTCCACAAATGTGAGCTCACCTAGCTATAGGGATATCGCTCACCTAAACGTTAAGACTATTCGACCGAACGTTAGTCCGACGAAGGATTCCTCTTAACGCCCGCTTTACGCTAAGAACCCCGCTATTGGGTGGGGGACCCAATCCGGTAGAATTACGCTAGTCCTCTCTCGAGGGTATGCACGCAACTCTATTTACCCAGGGGTGATCGGTCCATATGCACGGCCTCTCGGCTAGCTAGCATATGGACTACGGAAATAGGGCCCACACATCGATTATGTGGTCCTACGCGTCGTAAACCCGGGGTAAACCCTAAGTGCTTAAATTAAAATGAAAATAAAGAACTTTAATTATTATAAATCATTTAAATGTCTCAATGCTCTTCGATGCGAGGCTAATAGCGATTAGCCACACATCGGTATGGGACGGCTTATAATTTAGTGAGGCGCGAGTTCGAAATTAAACACTAAACGTTTATAAGAAAGGGACAAAAGAAAAAATAACAACATTTAGAAAGCTAAAAAGTTAACTAAACGAGAACTCACGCACACTCCAAATTATAAATTAAACAAAATCTAAGTTACACATGAATGAAATTTGCATAATTTAAATTTGCGAGTCCCACTCAAGCGAGTGGGGGCGGTAAATAAAGGCTGAAAATTGCAAGTCCTACTCAAACGAGTAGGACTGAAATGAAAGCGAGTCCTACTCAAATGAGTAGGAGAAAATAAATGCGATTACAGGGGTAAAAAGTCCAGCCATTTAACTCAAGTGAGTAGGCGGAAAAAAATAAAGAAAGTAAAATTGCAAGTCCTACTCAAACGAGTAGGACTGAAATAAAGGTCCGGCCATTTAAACTCAAGTTAGTAGGCGGAAAAATAAAGAAAGAAAAATTACAAGTCCTACTCGAACGAGTAGGACTGAAAATGAAAACGATGAGTCATTTAACTCTTAACGAGTAGGCGGAAATAAATGCACACGAACACACACACTCCATATGAAATTCAAGAAAGCAATAAAATTATACACCTACACTCACACACTCTACATAATTTGAATCAAAGCATAAAAGTTAATACACCTACACTCACACACACTTCATGAAAATTTAAGAAGAACAAAAAAAAGTTTATTCTCATACACTCACACACACTAATAACAAAGAAAAATCAAAGTTACCTAAAAATTAAAACTTTAACTATTTCAAGCATAGGTTTTGCCAAAAACAAATAAAAAGAAGAAATTATAATTTTAGAAAAAAAAGTTTTTCAAAACAAATTAAAAACCAAAGTTTTTGGAAAATAAAAATTTCAACATTTTCATTCCTAGGATTTCATAAAAGAGCAAAAAAAGTTGAAATAAAAGAGAAAGAAGAAAAAAAAAGTTTTCATCCTAAAATAAAGCTAAGTAAAAAAAACAAAAGAAACTTTAGTAACTCTTTTACACACTCATAAGAGTGAAGATGTTGAAGAAATTAAAAGAAGACATGGAAAAGGTTTGTAATTCATCATTTCATGATTTTCAAAACAAAACCTAACTTGAAAAAAATCAAAGGCATGTAAAGAGGAAAACCTAACATTCCTAAGCATGAAAACAAGTTAAAAATATGAATATTAAGCATGTTACACTCATACACACACACACACTTTTCATAAATGAAGAACAAGTGAAGAACAAAGATAAAACCAAGGATAAAAAGGGAAAGAGGTGAGCCATCCAAATGAATTTTTCATGCTAAATAAAGAGAGAAAATCTAACATTTTTATTAAAATTTTCAAGCTATTACAAAGCTAAAAGGTAAAGCAAAACAAAACATGAAATAAGAAGGGAGAAATCTCCTTACATAGCACTAGAATCCACGGATTAAGCCCACAAAAAGACACTAACTTGGCCCAAAAATCTGAACCCTTGGACCTTACAGAACTGGGCTATTTATAGAAAAAAATTTCTAAGTACACGCTCTCGGTCACGGGCGTGTAGGGGGGGCGTGACAGTACTATTCATGAAGGCGGCTGGCGATTGGACAGCAAGTTGACTTCGGCTGAGTTCGCAGCAGTCACGCCCTAGGTCACGGGCGTGACTATGGGCGTGTCGGGGAGGTAGAACCGGGCGCGGGTTGCGTCAAATGTCCTTGGCAGCATCTTGTCGGGCCAGCTGGAAAGGTCACGCCCCATGTCACGGGCGTGACTATGGGCGTGACAGTTGGGGTCGACACTCGACGAATGTCGAGCGGAAAGTGTCGAGTCGAAATCGTTGAGCTGAAATTGGGTCACGCCCTTGGTCACGGGCGTGACACTGGGTGTGACTGTTGGTGTCGACACTCGACGATCGTCGAGCGGAATTCGTCGAGAGGAGAGGACACGGGCCTGGGTCACGCCCCGTGTCGGGTGACACGGGCGTGTCGCTAGGCGTGTCAAGCTTTAACTTCAGAAATTTTGTAATTTCACGGGAAATGCATAGTCACGTCTCGGTCACGGGCGTGACCCATGTGTCACGGGCGTGTACTTCCCAAATTTTGGCAGATTTTGGAATTTTTCTGCAAAATAAAATAAAATAAGTTAGGAGAAAATTTACAAGAATAGGAACATTTTATTGAACAAAAATAAGTAAAAACGACGAAAATAAATGAAAATGACTAAATTAATGTGCATAAAAAATACGCATATTTACAGTTCATCACATTACAACAACCGTTGGTTAACCAAACTTCCAGAAGCACAGAGCACCAACACAGGTTGATCACCACTCAAGCACAGAGCAACAACACTGGTTAAACACCGCTCAAGCCACCGAACCTGCCTCTGATACCATGTTAAAATTTTCTCAAAGCGGTCAGCAAGGTAGCCTAAAGCCAAATTAATATTCTCAGAACTACCCAATTCACACTTTGATCATGCGGAAACCCAAGGAGCAAGTTAAACACCAACCACAAATGGAAGAACAAGCAGGTCTCATAGTCATTCACACTTCTTTACAAGGCAAGGTATACGTAGCGAGACATGATTTCGCTAGTACACAAGATACAAACAAAAAGACCAAAAACAAGTCGGGCGGACAGCACAGAAGACTTCCCAGACCGCTTAGTCCGCCAAGGTTGCCGAAGCCGCCCGAGCTGCAACTGCTACAATCCGGATAGCACACGGAGTCTGCCGAGACCGCGAGGTCATGCAGACACACCGTTATTCGCTGCCTGCTGAAGAACTAAGGAACAGACAGTCTACCCACGTCAGACCGGCGGACAGGTTATTGGCACTTGAACAAGCTGAAGCAGAAAATTAACAAGCCGACAAAGCGACCATCTAAGACCGCAGAGACAGCACACTTCAATGCCCAACTCCTGGCTCCTTGAAGCTAGCCGTGCGACCTACACACAGCACACCGTCAGCACTACTCAACCCGCACGGACAGAAAACCGCAGACCGCAACACTTGCCCAAGCCCAACTTACTATTCAATCTGTTACTGCAGACGTGCCGTGGGGTTCTATTTATAGGCGAGGTGAGGAGTGTGGTCACCACCCTAGTGCATAGAATCACCACCCCAGCCCGCGCACTAGCAAAACCTCCGTCCACTGAGTCCGCAAAGACTTAGCCGGATTCCAAGACAACCGCCAGGAGCAAGGCACCGATGTTCACTTCCAGGCGGCCTGGAACCAGACCTCCCACACTGTGTGGACAAGGTACAGTACGCACAGTCCGCACGCATCATCATACCTGGACAGCCACAACTCCTTCAGCAACAGTCTGCACACTAAAGAGGCAGCTCGCATAGTACAAGACCAAAACCTCCATCCGCCATAAGTCCACGACCAAAGGCAGGCCGCCCGGTCAACAACGGACTTGACGGATACTGCGGACACACTGGACTTGTCACAGAATGTGACCAAGTTCAGTAAATCACCAAAGGCCTAGCACGAGCTTGAAGGACAAGGCCCAGTCCGCCAATACCCAAAGCAGATCGCCAATACCACCAAGGTGAGCAGCTCGCCAATACCACCAAGGTACGCAGATCGCCAATTCCACCAAGGTAAGAAGATCGCCAAAAACAACTCGCACAGCTGCCCAAACAGCCAACAGTCGTACTCCGACATCAGTCCGCGCAGTCCTCCACATCCGCTAACACCTGCTGTACTACCATAGCTCGGCAAGGGCCACAACCAAACTCCAAGGCCAGTCCGCCACAGCGGACACTGCGAACACGTCAGTCCGCAAGCCTCCCGCGGGTAAGGCACCCAACCCGCCGGTTAACACAAGCTTGCAACACAAGGCCGCTGAACAAGGCACAGCCTACAGCCCGCAAACCGCAGTCCGCTCAGTCCGATTCGCCAGAAGCCCGACATCCTTGGCCATAGGCCAATCAAGCCGCACAACGGACCGATCAAGCCGCATACCAGGCCACACATGCCGCTCCTCAATCAGTCAAGCCACCAAGACCGCCAACACCCATGCCGCAACCTGCAGTCCGCCCAGGCCGCGGACTCAGACCGCTCAGGCCGCACAAGCTGCTCTTCAGCAGCCAAGCCACCAAGACAACCAACACCCAGGCCGCAACCTGCAGTCCGCCCAGGCCGCGGACTCAGTCCGCAAAGGCCGCTTAGACCGCCCGGCCTGTCCATCACCCACTTCTACTTCACAAATTTCAACAGATAGATCTCTAGTGGCGGAGGAGGCGAACATGCATGGAGGGTCTTATAAATATATATTTTAATATGCTATAATATATATATATATATATATATATATATATATATATATATATATATATATATATATATATATATATATATATATATATATATATATATATATATATATATAACTTTTTTAGAGAACTAGATTTTGTGAAGTTTTTTTAATAATAGTATTAACGGCAATTTCTAAAATTATTACTCAATGAATAATACTAAATCTAATTATAATAATCTCATATATAAATTCATTGACATTTATCATGGTATCCAAAGTTACATTACTAATTTCATTTGTGCGAAAAATATAAGTAGTATTGAAGGTGAATATTTAAGTTTCAAAACTAGCAGTAGCTCCTTCAATAGAAGAGTTGCATCTAGAGGTGGAGACCAATACCAGTGTGCGAGCACGGGCATGCACGCCCGAGCGCGCACGCACGGGGTACGTGCACTCGCGTTGCAGACACTGGACGCGCGAGTGTGCAGCTCAAGTGCGCTGGTCACGCGAGTGCACGGCTCGTGTGCATGTTTGCGTCCGGGCGTGGGTGCCGATGGCACATGTGTCGGGCTGCGCGCGGGCTACACGTGGGCTACATGCTGGCGTGTTAATTGCGTGCATGTGATTTTCCATATGCGGTCATTTGTCTTGGGCCTCCTTTTCGGGATGATTTTGCACCCTTCGAGAGGGCGCGACACACACACGCGGCTCGCTCGGTCGAGTTGTATTGCTTGCATGTTTTGATTGAATTTCTTCTGTTTTGACTCAAAAACTCTTAGAGGGAACCCCATCAAGTTTATTTCTAATCAAAAATAGCTCCTTAATTTGGTAACACCTTTAGTACACTGGTAGGCTAACCAAAGGCTCTCTTTCCTTTTCATGCCAAATTGTTCTCCATTTTCAAGTTTATATTTTTCTTGAAATTCGGTAAGTTTCTTTCATATATATTTTACTCGGCTTGAAAGGTTTGAGATAAATTTTAGTCTAAAATTTAAAAGTTCAATGAAACTTTGTATTTCTTTTAATGTTTGAAAATTACCTGAAAATCCTTTATTTTTGAAAAAATATGTTGTTGTAATTCTATTCGTCCTTTTTTATATATTTTCCAAAAAAAATTTATTTTTGATATATATTACTCAATTTTTTGTACTAAGAATTATACCATTATTATTGAGTAATAATTGTATTACTTTTAGAAGTTGTTTGTGTTCCGTTATAGAAGTTGAGAAATCTAGTATATTGTTTATATAGACAATGACGAACGTTGCATGCCCAAAAATTATATTCATCCATTTTGAAAAAAAAAATTTGTGGGGCATTTTTAAACCAAATGGGCATGACTAGCCAATCATAGTGTCCTTGTGGGCGTCTAAACACTGTTAATTCTATTGAATTTTTCTCGTTTAGCTTTATTTACAAAAATTCATACTTTGAATCAAATTTACTAAAAAAAATTTGTGCCTTGTACTTGTGTTATAAGATTTTTAGCTGAAGGTATAAAGCAATCATCGAATTTAGTGTAACTATTTAATTTGCGATAATTTATTACCATCCTGCCTTTTTCTCATTTTATTTCAACATGATTTTGGATGAGAAAACTGGGAGAGCTATGCGGGCTAGAACATTTTTGAATTAGATTTAAATTTAATAATTATGTAGTTTGTTTTGAAAATTTTGTTTTATTAGAAGGTGAAACCATTAATATCTTTATACTGGTCTAAGAGTTCGATGTTACAATAACGAGGTGCTTTATTAAATTATTCTTATTAATTATTATTGTATAAAGGTTTGAGCATACTATGTATTCATTTTTAAACTTTTGAGTTTTGATGTATCGGGTATGTATAGATTTTTGATGGAATATGTTGGCTTTGTATGAAGTCTATTAATATAACATCAGTTGTTTTGAAAGGTGCAGACACATAGTTCTGGGGAATTTAATAGGAAAATATATTCGTGGAAAAGAGTGTCTATTAAATTTAATAAAGGAACAATTGAGTGGTGTGAAGCCGTAGAGATTGTCCATTTCGAGTATGCAATATTGCTCTAAGATAGGTGGGAGAATAGCAAAATGAAAGGAAAAATTATGTTTGGTGTCATATACATTTAGTATGGAGATTGAGATATCAATAGCTTTATATGTTACCTTTGTAAATTGTCTCATAAAACCATTTAGAATTCAAATTTGTCTAAAGGTGGTGGTTTTTACTTTTAATAAAAGTTTTTTTAATTAAGCTTGTTTTGGTTTCTATATCAAGTAAAAGCATGAATAGTGAACTCTTTTATATTTGGTAGTTTGAACGTGAGTGAAAGATAGATATAAAGTTGACCGCATTTTTTAAGGTCATCTGTATTAATGGTATGGATTGAATGTGTTTTTTGTTTTTTGGTTTCCCACATTTTATAAGAATCTATGGTTGTTTTTCATTTTTTTTATAATCTGGTATGTTATAAATTTTACAACAAAAATAATCAATAGAAGATTTTTTTCTCATAATACCTGGTTAGTTCGAAAATTGTAATTTTCCCATAGAACGCTTTACGTTGTAATTCAATATAAGCATCAAATATGATTTTATTTTCGTAATATTTATATTGGTTATCTACATTATCAGCAGAAAATGAACCATATGGATATTATTTTGACAAAAGTCAAGAGAGTTGCTGTTTTGTTTTTGGTTATGTGGAGGTGGTAGTAAAGTGCCATTAAATGGTTTACTAATTCGTGAGAAAAGGCTATCTACGATACCAGGTGTAGTTTGGACTACGAACTTTCTCAAGGATGAATTAATTCACAAATATTAAGAAATGAGAAAGCAAGGAAACTGGAAAAAGGGAGCAAAGTGGGAAACATATAACTCAGAGAGAAAACTTAAGCTCCATTTTTTGATGCCTTGATACAAACCAGAGGTTCTCTTATATAAGCCTTATTCACCCTTGCATATTATCATTTATTATTTTAAAAGGTACAATAATTGTTATTTTGAATTTAAAGGTGGATGTGATCATATACAATAATTTTATGAAAAAGTGAATGTGCATGCTGTGCTGAAAAATGCTTGTTGGTGGACACAATCAGCTACTAATTTTTGTCCTGCTAAAAATAGTGTCATATCTGCATTATTGTTCTTCTTTTCCAGAATGGGCTGGTGGTGGAATTGTGTCCACATTGCTGAATTTGCTACTTTTTGTAAAGATTATTGCTGGTGGAAGAATTATTGTCCTTGAGCACCATTATTATTGTTGGTGGAGGAGTGGCTGAGTTTGTAAAGATTCTTGTTGGTGGAAGCATTATTTTCTCGGAGCACTATTGTCACTATTGGCGGTGGGATTGTGGCCAATTTTCTATGACAGTCAAATTTTTTTGTGAGAAATCATGTGTCTAATACCTTGCTAAAATTTTTGCTACATTAATTTTTTGCTATAATACTCTATTTGTATCTATTGTAATGCTTGCAGATGGTATCCAAAGACTCCGAGGAAGAATAATCGATTCACTCTGTAGAATTGTCCTATTTTAATGGGCATGTGTCTATGTCCATCAATTTTGCTGGTGTTGTCATACTATTTTTCTCAAGTTTCTCTAAGTTGGCAAGCTTTTCGGCTAGCAATTTAATTATCTCAATAAAATTTCTTTTCTCATCATGATCAAATTCATATAATAGATTATTAAGTAATTAAAAGTCATAATATTTTATTTTTTTGATGTGAATGGAATAATGAAATTTTGAAAAGGTACACTTTGAAAGCCTCCGCCTTGCTCGTTGTTGTCGTATTTAGGGATATGCCCATACTTCTCAGATATGTATGAATTGTTCGAGTCGAACTCCTGTTAGTGATTTGTATTCTTATTTTTTTTCTATGCCCCACATATTTCAAAGGTAATTTAGACCAATATGTTATTAAAAGTGTATTTCAACTAATAGGGTTGATAAGACCAGCGGGTCTAATAATTTTAAACAGACTATTAAGTCTTATCTCAATGGACCAATGAGTCGTATTTTGTTTATATTTTTGATATGAGTACTGTTACTCGTGATTGTCATGATGGTGGATTATTTTTTCTTTTCAAGTTTTTTGATGAGTTTAACAGTTTGTCCTTCAACCGGATCATTATTCGAGTTATTTTGTTGCGGAATACTATCCATATTATTTGTAATGAGAAAAACTTTGGCAAGTATAGGGTTATTTTTAAAATTTGAATAGTTACATAGATTGATTTTTAGCTGGATGATGTGCCCTCATTATTAATTTGGTATTGTTGAATCTTGGGGCACCCTTGTGGAGGAGTGAATAAGGGAAATTTTAAATTTCTATGACAATTTAAGGCTTAGAAAAATTAATAAAAGGACTTCAGCAAATTTTCTCACAAACACTAATACGGAATTAGTACTTAAAACAATAATGAAGATAAGATTAAGATTTTATTTCTTCAAGCTGAAAACATAAAAATGATTTCAATAGAGTTTGAAGTCGAGGCTACAAGTAAAAATCTTTTTTGTGAAATTCACCGGTCCTTCTCCTAACGACCGGCTGACTATAGACCATCTCTCTATTGATTCAGCCAATAACCTCCCCCTAGATCTCTCAACGACCTAGTCATTGCACATAAGGTGCCGAATTCCCTCTAAATCGCACAAGGGCCTAGTCACCACTCACAAGGCGGCGAGTTCTCTACCCGTTACAATGAAAAATGAAAAAGATTACAAGAAAAAATCTAAAATCTAAATACTCCCTCTAGACTTGAGCTCTAATGAAGACGATGCAGCCACGCGAATATCGCCAGAGTTGAACTACACGAACAGTCTCTTCGTCTTCACTCTCACACTTGAAGATGGTAGGTAGTTTTTCAGGAATCGGAGTTGTAGCGCTAGGAATGCACGAGAATGAAGGCTCCAGGAGGTGTGTAACAGAAATATCACGAAATCCAACCTTTTATAGATTTAGCACTATTTCTTGACAATAGGTAGCTATTACAGGCGATAGTTCCTCAAGCTGCCATGTGTCCCACTCTACGATAACCGCAGTGGGAAGATGGAGATCGTGTACGGGCATGGGGCTATCGTGCGGCGATATCAATATCACATAGCAATACCGCAAAATGGTGTGCACAGTGTATGGATCGTGTGGAACATGGTCGTCGTCTTGCTGACGTCATCAAACGATATTGCTTGACAACAGGATGATATCACCAGCGATATCAAATTTCTAGAATTCAGTTACTCGTCTCCAAGTGACATCTTTTAAAGTATAATACATATTTTATCTGCACACCATAACACATTATGATCGAATACATTCATGATTTGTTATTTTCAAACTAAGGAGTGTGGAACGCATTCTCCAACAATCTTCCTCTTTTGATAATAACAAATCCACTTAGAAAGAAATCATCTATGACCTATAATGTTATTTTTAACATGGAATAAGCAAGATAAAAATGTGAATGTGTACAGAATCCCCCTATATGGATGCTCCGCTTACATAAAAACAAAATGAAATTTTGTACTCTCCCTAAATAATCTAAACAATAGATTTCATACTTAATTCTCCCCATTTTGGTATTATCAAAAGAATGTGGGGTTATGGAAGGGTAGATAAAGTGCATAATTTTTGTTGAGGTTGCAGAAGCATTTGTGAGGAAAAATAAACTGAATAGAATTTGAAAAGTTGAAACAAAGATCAAGGATGCAACATTAGAAGCATACAACAAAAGTTCGAGATATCATTTAAAGATAGCTTTACCAATGTGGATAAATGGAAATTCAAGTAAACAAAAACATTGTAAAAGTCATACTGAGATATCTAATACTGTTGAAATCGTGATTCGGTCTCAGAGAGTGTTCAGACCCAGAGGGGGGTAATCTGCACTTACTTATCCCGAACCGAACTTCAGGTCACAGACTTAGAATCTAGAACAGACCCTGGGCTACAGCGAGGAGGTCCCGCCACACACTCAGAAGATCTGAAAGAGCTTTCCCTCCCAAGCTAAAGCTAAGTTGGGCACCTTGGAGGTCTCTTTGAACCAACCAAAGCAAACCAAAGGAGGAAGAAAGTCAGATACCGATCCCCTCCAAAGGTGCCCTTAAGTGTCTATTTATAGTTTTATGAACTTGGCATATCAATAGCGCAATCCAATCTCTTGGTTTTGCTTAACGTAGCCCAAATTGGTTTGCCAACAACAAACCTCCGTTGTTTATAGAGACTAATGGCAGTCCTACAAGGACATTCTGGTAAAAACACTGCTAGGCGAGTGGTTCGTGTGGATACCACTCGCCTGGGGTGGTGATTGCCTGATGTGGCTGGCACTCGCCACTTCCCTGAGTCTGAGGGCGAGTGATGGTCTGTATTCACCACTCGCCTTACCCTTGGCAAGACCTTGGAGCGAGTGTAAGCCTGCGCGCTCCACTCACCCCCTGCGACTCATGGCCTAACCCCACGTGAGATGCGAAGTTCCTTCCCCATTCGCCTGTCCGACTCGCCGCAACCCTAAAACTGTTCTCTTTGTCTTGGTTTGCTTTCGAAGGGATCCACTCGGTGAACACGGGGTTATACAAATACAATTACTTTAGTTGGAAAAAATGATGAAGTTATTTTTGATCAAATTTTCATGAGAATAAATTTTATAAAAGATAATGATGTGTACAAATTGTGTTTTGATAAAGAATACAAGTGTATAAATTAAAGCAACATGAAAATGTGAAATACACAAACATAACTTTGAATATACATAAAGTATCATACTATCATTTAAGAATTCACTGCATAAATATTTTTAAGAAAAATGGTCACACATTGCTTGCACAAGGTACTTTACATTTTTTTCCCAAGGTGCTCAATCTCATAATGTTCAATAAGACTTATCGCGAGGGTAAGTAGTGCTTGGTGGAATATCCTTGTCAATTTATTTTATGTACCGTTCTTTTATCATTCATTAATTTTTGTAACTATATATTTTTATCTTTTGACCTACGAATCCGAATTCACTTGTATTGCAAACAGAGATATCAATTTTTAAGGTCATGCTTTTGGAATAAATAGGTGCATGAATCATTGATGAAGTAAGTGATTTATGTAATTCAAGAAGTTAAGTGATCACAAACCACATTTATGCAAGAAGAAAATTTAAATACACTTGTAGATTATCAAATAATGTGAGTGCAATGTCATTATCAAATATGAAACATTAACCATACTTTGAGGTAGGCCTGCAAGTGGTGCGGTTTGGTGCGGTTTGAGCCCAAACCGAAACCGCACCGCACCGAAACCGTGCGGTGCGGTTTTGATTCGGTGTGTTTTGCGGTCGGTTTTTGCGGTGCGGTTTCGGTTTTTTCACTGTTTTCTTATCTCATTCATTTTTAGGCATTTAGTTCATGGCGTCAATGGATGTTGTTAAAGAAGAGCTTCTGCAGGTTTCCATGGAGACAAACAGGATGAAGAAACTCGAGGACACAGAATTGAGGATCGAGCATTTGAATTCACGGCTAATGAAGGAAATATCAATGCTTAAATGGGAACTTCGTCGAAAGAAAGAACTAGGGGAATCATCACCAATCTCAGTAACACACTTCAACAACTTCAGACTGAGGTGGACACGGCGAAGGATGAGAAGGAGAAGGTCAGGATGGAGACGAGTGGTGTTAAAGAAGAGCTCATGAAGATTTAAATGGATGTCAAATCAAAACAAAAGAAACTGGAGGGCATGATATCTGAGCTTGGGGAGGTTAAGACATCAAAGTTGTAGCTCTTGTGAAGTTGAAGACCATGATGGAGAAGACAGTGATGAGCAGGGCCATGAATTCTCAGAATTCGACCATGATTTGGGTCTCAAATTGGTAGTACAAATATTTGACCAAGACAGGAGAGGCAGCACTTGCAGTGTCCGATAAGAAGATAACATCAGTTAATGGATGGATTGAAGTCATGAGGAAACAAGAGAAGGAGATGCTGCTGAAGACTGAACACATTAAGAAGGAAATCAAAGAAATGATAATTGCAGAGGAGGAAAAATTTGTGGTTGTTCAAAAAACAATGGAGGAGGAAGACAATGAGCTTGTGCACATGATCAATGCTGAAATCTCTGCTACTCCTATAAAGCTGAATGGAGAAAAATCTATGTCAGGAAACCGCGCCACACTTATAAATTATAAAAACGGTGCGGTGCGGTTTGCATGGTTTTTACTAACTAAAAATCGCACCGCACCGATCAACATGCGGCTTTCAGACCCCTAAAACCGAACCGCATCGCAACCAATCGATTCGGTTTGGAATGAGGTGCAGTGCGGTGTGGTTTTGCGGTTTAGTGCGATTTTCAGTTTTTCTGCACAGGCCTACTTAAAGGCATGCAAAAACAATTCTAAACATCTGTTACTCACTATTTCATTGAATATTCGAGATATACAAAACATGAAAAAGTCAAAAATAATGTTATATGATACTCGAAAAGAAAAACACACATTGAAAATAATACCTAAATGATAAATCAACTAAATCTTGACTGGAGCATGTGTAGCATAAACACGAAAGAATGTAGAAAGTAATTTGAAAATATGTAAGATTTTTCGCTATCGCGGGTAATAGCAATATCGTATGATGATATCATTTTCAAATAAATAGACAGACTCGAGTCAAGATCCCATTTTGACTCTTTTTTTCCTGAAACCCTATCACGAGGACTCGGTCGTTTCGTCGGCAGAACAACAAAAATCAAGGTATTTCCCCTTCATCACTTGAAATTTGTGAAATAATTTTTGATTTTAAGAGTGTTTGGAAGATCCTTTGAAATCTAGTAGTCATTTCAGGAGAAAATTTTGGTTTTTAGAGAGATCAAATTGAGATCTTGAAGAAACTTTGAGAAGGTTTGATTTTGTGTTATAAGGGTCATAGATCTATAAATCTATAGTATTGTTTTGTGTTTTGATGAAATATGTTGTTAAAACATTTAGATGAAACTATAGATCTGAAATGTTTAGTTGTGATTTCCATAGATACCATTTTTGATTTGAGGAAGAAGGTGAATAATGTTTTAGAAGAATATAAAATATGATTTTTAAGAAAAAAAATGTGGTAATATGTTGGATGTATGTGGTGAAAGATCTAATGGCATTTTATGAAGAGATTTTCAAAAAACAAGAAATTTTCGGGTGAAAAAGAATTCTAGCTATCGCCCGGTGACAGTCATTGTCGCCGGCGTTAGTGAAAACTAACTTGTTTGCGAATTTTTCTTTTCAGGAAATGGCTTCTTGTTCAAGAGCTATGAAAAGTATATCCAGCAACCCAATTCCTCCCACATTCCTGAAATTGAAAAAGCTTAAGGTGTGGCTAAGATTTTGGATTTCAACCACACACAACATGCTCATATCTATGACTTGCTAGCACAAGCAGGTATAATGTCCAACATAACTCTAGATATGTTTGCCCCATGTTAGTCAGAGAGTTTTACAATCACTTTAAAGATCCAGCTTTAACTAAATTGAATGGAGTCAGATCTAGAATCCAAGGAGGGGTAGTAGAAATCACACACGATGATTTAAGAAACGAGTTCGGACTGATAGCTAGTGAGAATGTGTTGAATGTGGTAGGAAATTATAGAAAGGATAGAGATTGGATATTACTAAACCATGTCCTACATGGAAAACCCAGTAAAACACTAATTCAAACAGCTGCCACTCTTACTCCTGACGTATATCTGATCCATGATATTTTGATAAATACAATTTTGTTGAAGGCAGGAGATACAAAGAAAATCACTGCACAACTAAATTTAGTTACTTATCTTTTATTAGAGAGGGAGGAGTTTGATGTGGCTAACTTGGTGCTATCCATTATCTGTTACACTTTTAAGATGAAATATTTGACGAGGAGGAAGATTAATACACTCTCATTGGGAGGTATTATTTAACATACCATATATCTGAAGCATAGCTAGTTTGATCAAAACTATTATATAGATGATTATATTCCTGCGATATACATTACAGAGTCGACTCAATTCTCTACAGTTGTTGGGTACATTGGAAACTGTGTACCTGATTTGGAGAAGCCTCACTTAACTCAATAATATACATCATTGTGTATTTGATGGGTTGTTGAGTTTCAATGTGCAGGTTAAGGAAATACAGAAAAAGTTTCTAAGTACAAGTGTCGACACTTTAGAAGAATGGTGTCGACACACAGGACTTGTTTCGACACACAGATTGTCAACAATAATTATGTCGACACACAGGACTTGTGTCGACACACACCAAAATTCTGTCGACAACAATTGTGTCGACACACAGGACTTGTGTCGACAAACACCAGAATTCTATCAACACCAACTTTGTCGAGACTAGAAGCTATTGTGTCGACACACAGGACTTGTGTCGACACATTCCATAGAAGTTGTGTTGAGAAGATAAAGAAGGTTTATGTTGACATTATGAGAGCTGTGTCAACATAATCAAGAGTTGTTTCGACACATGGCCTATTTGTGTTGACATATTTGAAGTATTGTCTTGGCGCTTTTCTGCTAAGATAGAATACAATGAGGTATTAGGTGTCACGACTGAAGACTTGACAGCTGCCATAACTAACAAAGCTATTGCATCTGTCAGAGCTGTCAGAAGGCCGTTATAAACCCGATCAGCCGGTAACCTCAAAAGGGTCTATATAAAGACCGGTTCTATCATCAAACAGAGAGAGATCTAACAAGAGAAAAGTTCTGATCCTAAAATCAACAAGTTTCTATAGTAAGGGCAGATTCTGAACAAATCTGCAAGAAGAATTCAGAGCTACATCTGAAAGAAGAGGAAGTTAGATTGAGGATCATCTCCAACTTCACAAGAAGATCAACCATACTTTGTTCAGATTCAAGAAGTTTTGAAGAAGCTAAGACAGTTGAATCTTAAGCAGTCATATCTATCAGGAACTGATCAAGAAGCCTTCACCCCTTTCTCTCTCTACCTGGGTGAAGGATTTATCTCTTTTATAATCAATTTTTCTGTAAGATCTTTTATAGATCTGAGTGTAAGAGAGTTATCTCTCTGAGTTGTAAGCCTAATGTTTATAAAGGCTGAGGTAGGGCAGAGTGCGTGAGGTAGGAGATTGATTTCTCTAAGTTGTAAGACTGGTGGAAGAGGCTGAGGTAGGGCTTGATTGCCTGAGTGGTAGGAGTGTGGACTCACTCTAAGGTAGGATTCTCTAGAAGAATCTGAGTTGTAGCACTTGGTAAAGTGTGAGCTGTAGGAACCATTCTGGGTTCTGAGTTGTAAGATCTGAGGATCTGAGAAGAAAGAAGGGAGTTAGGCCGAATCTAGTATATTGCTAGATATACGAAGGGGGAAAGTGGATGTACCCATCTCTTGGGGAACCACTATAAATCTGTGTGTATGATGTGTTGACTGTGTTTGTTTTAATCTGTGCTGTGATAGATATTGCATAAGTGTTCTAATAGTGATATAATTGAACTGTCTTAATAAAAAAGAATTGAACTTATTCACCCCCCCCCCCCTCTAAGTAATTAGGATATCTTGAAACCAATTCTTTCAAGTGGATATCAAAGCCAGGTTGCTCAAGAATAGACTTAACAGTCTGAGTTGATCTATAAGGCAGTTATCAGTTAGACAAAATGGGTTCAGGTGAAAATCACAAGGAACTTGGATCCATGAAACTACCTATATGTAGAAAGGAAATTTTTGGCATATGGAAAGAGAGAGTCAGATTGTTCATGGAAGCTTCTGACCCAAGAATCTACATTACAGTTAAAGAAGGGTCATTCATTCCTATGAACATCTCAGCTCTTGATGCCAACCTCAAGACTCCAAAAAGTTACTTTGAAATGACAAAGGATGAGATCATCTTAGCCACTATGGATAAGAGAGCACAGAACATAATAGTTAGTGCTATAGATGACTCAACTTTCCAAAACTTGGTTCACTGCAAAACCTCCAAGGAAATGTGGGACACTTTGATTGTCTACATGGAGGGATCAGAAGAAGTAAGAGAGGACAGAAAGTCTATGCTAAATCAAGAATATGAAAGTTTTAGACAAACCAAAACAGACAGCATAACTGAGTGCTACAAGAAGTTTTACAGAATAGTTAATGAGCTAATGTCATATGGAAGAGTCTTTAGCACATATGAGCTCAATGATAAGTTTCTCAGATCACTAACCAAGGACTGGGATACCAAGATATGTGCCATCAGGTAAGTGCCCAAACTTGCCGACACCTCTCCTCCAACTCTATTTGGAAAACTGTTATCATATGAGATACAACTTATGGCTAGAGAGGAGGAGGAGATAAGCAATATGTCTGAGTACAAAGAGAAATTTGTGGCCTTCAAGGTTGAAACCACAAAGAAGGATAGGAGGATGTCTCCATCTCCTCCTAGGAAAGCTGCTGAAGTTATTATAGAAAATTCTGACAACAACACATCAGACAAGCCCTAATTCTGATGAAGATTTGTGTTGCCTTCACAAGGCAATTCCAAAGATTTTTGAAGAAAAAACAGTGGAAAACCAAGCCATCCTCCTCACAGTCTAAGGATGACTATTACCAGAAAAAGAAATCTTCTAAGAAAGACAGGTATGGACACTAAACCTAGCAAAACAACTTCTTCTAAGATTGTTTGTTATTGTTGCAACAGGTCTGGACATGTTATAGCTGACTGCCCTGATAAAAGAAAGGAATCAAATGACAAGAAGAAGCATCAAAATAAGGGCAAGAAGGAGAGATCCTTTGCTACAAAGAAGCAGAAAAGTTGGACTGTCTCCTCATCATCAGGTTCAGGAGAAGAGGATGATGCTGAAGCTTATATTGGATTGTTCACTACTGAAGAAGATTCAGTAGAATCTGAATTCTTGCAAATGCTGGACTCTATAAATGGGATTGAAGATCATCATTGTAAGGGGATGATGGCTTTGTCTGAGGAAGATCAGTGCCAGGATCAGCCTGATCCCAAGTAAGGTAAACAACCTATCTTCAGTTTCTGATTATTATACTGGATCAGAATCAGAAGCATCCTGCATCATGAGATTAGGATGGTTCTGAATCTGAAGGGGATGCCCATCAACTAATTTATGAGTATGGTGATCTGTTGCAAGATCTTAAGAGAAGCAGAATCCTTGTCAAAAAACAGGCAAAGGAAATTACATCTCTTAAATTGGTTGCATCAGATTCAGCAAAAATGCTGAATCTGAAGTTGAATGAAGTTGCCAAACTGGAAAACATAACTTTTATTCAGGTGGGTACAATTACCTTCAAAAATGATCACATCAAGAGTCTGGAAGTCAGACTTCAAAGAGAGAAGGATCTTGTGGCAAAATTCTCAAAGCCAAAGTCAATCTTACCCTTAATTGACAACTTCATCCTCCAAAAGGGTAAGACAGGATTATGTTTCAAGGGAAGAACTAGGGCAACTAATTCCAAAAGAAAAGGCAAAGCCCCAATTTAGCCATTAGCCTTCAAACCCCCTATTTCTTTCAGGAAAGTGATGCAGCCTACTAACAGGTATGACCATGACATCACACATGGTCACTGTAAGCATGGTGATCAGAATGACAAGGGTGCAAATGCCAATAGGACAGCCCATGAACAAACACACCATGTTCTTCAGGAATCATCAGTGTTTGATGTACCAGCCCCAGCACTCAATAAAAGGATCACTGTACCTACAGTTTTAAGGATTGTTGACAGTAATATTGTTAAGACTGAACTTAAAAGAAGATACAATAGATATGAGTGCTGGTGTTGTCGCAAAGTGGGTCATTATGCCATTGATTGTTGGCACAACACTACTGTCAGGAAAAATGCCAGCTTACCTGTCAGAAAGGCTGCAGGCAAGCATGTCAAGTTTTAGTCTAACCTGAACCTAGAACCTTATAATTATTGGGGTCCTAAGGTTAAGTAATTTTATTTGATGCAGGTGAGTCCAAGTGGCCATACACCAATATGGTACTTGGACAGTGGATGTTCCACGCACATGACTGGAACAAGAAGGATACTGAAGGATTACTCTCCCATAGAGAATGGACCCAATGTGATCTTTGGTGGATCTGAAAAGGGGGTCATCAAAGAGTTTGGTAACATTTCCAATAGCTCTATCACTATCACCCAAGTGGATTATGTGAATGGTCTGAAACATAACCTAATAAGCATAAGCCAACTAAGTGATCTTGGTTATGACACTTCTTTCATTAAGAATGGGTGTCAAATTAGAAGGACAAGTGATCAAGAGGTCATCTTGTCAGGCTATAGAAAAGGAAATGTTTATTGTCTAAATTTTATGAGTGAGAATAAAGATTCTCCTGTTTGCCTAGTTGTAGATGAGAAAGCTTCTCATTGTGTCAAATGGCACAAGAGGCTTGCTCACCTTAACTACAAGACTATAGGTCAACTCTTTAGTAAAGAGTTAGTGAGAAATGGTCCTCAAGTCAAGTGCATCAAGGAGGGTGTATGTTCAGCTTGTCAAAAAGGCAAACAGACCAAGACCTCCTTCCATAATCTTGATACTAAAGGCTCTGTGAGGTGTTTGTACCTTCTGCATATGGATCTATTTGGTCCTATGCTAGTTCATAGTCTAGGTAGGAAAGTCTATACATTTGTGGTTGTGGATGACTATTCTAGATTTACATGGGTTTTCTTCCTGAGGCGGAAATCTGAAACCCCTACTGTCTTCCACAATTTTGTTAGGCAAATTCAGAATGAACTTAATAATTCAGTGGTCAAAATCAGAAGTGACCATGGGACTGAATTTCAGTCTGAATGCATGACAAGATTTTGTGAAGAACTTGGGATTCATCAAGAGTTCTCCTCACCTAGAACTCCCCGGCAAAATGGGATTGCTGAAAGAAAGAATAAGACTCTTATTGAGGCTGGTAGAACACTACTAAGTGACACTTCTCTCCCAGAAAATTTCTGGGCTGAGGCAGTAAACACTGCATGTCATGTTCTCAATAGAGCTTCCATCACCAAAAGCCACAAGAAGACAACCTATGAGATTATGAAAGGCAGAAAACCAAATATATCCTATTTTAGGATCTTTGGTATCAAGTTTTATGTACATAACAATGACAAGTCTTATTTAACTAAGTTTGCTGCCAAATCCGAAGAAGGGATATTTGTTAGGTACAGCAACAGTAGTAAGGCATACAGGGTCTACAACTTGACTACTCAAGCTGTAGAAGAATCTGTCTATGTAGTCTTTGATGAATCTAAGCTAATTAAATATGAGTTGTCTAGCACTTCTTGTAGCTCTATAGGTTTGAAGGAAAAGATGGACATGCTAACCATTAGTGAAGACCAACCTGCAAGACAGGATGAGGAAAATGATGGATGTTTTCCAAGGGGAGTACAAGACCCACAAGCTGATGATGATGAAGACAATGAAGTACAACTTGATGGGGAGATTAGAGGAAATCAATTTGTGGATAGATTGTCTTCAGTGATAAGACATCTAAGGGATCATCCAGCACACCAAATTATTGGTGATCCAAGACATGGTGTTCTGACCAGAAGCAAGAGCTTGAACATAGTTCTATGCCCAAGTTTCCTGTCCCAGATGGAACCCAAAAAATTTGAAGATGCCATAAAAGAATCAAATTGGATTGATGTCATGCAGGAAGAACAGAATCAATTCAAAAGATGTAAAGTCTGGAAATTTATTCCTAAACTAAAGAATCACAATGTCATAGGGACTAAGTGGATCTACAGGAACAAGTTAGATGAAAATGACATTATAGTTAAGAACAAAGCAAGACTGGTAGCAAAAGGCTACAAGCAGGAAGAAGGAATAGACTTTGACTAGACATTTGCCCCAGTAGCAAGATTGGAAGCAATAAGGTTGTTCCTAGCCTATGCAGCTTATCAAGGGTTCAAGGTATTCCAAATGGATGTAAAGTCAGCATTTTTGAATGGTGACTTAAAATTGGAAGTTTATGTTGAACAACCCTCAGGTTTTGTAGATTCTCTTTATCCTAATTATGTTTATAGGCTTAAGAAAGCTCTAGATGGATTGAAACAAGCCCCTAGGACTTGGTATGAAACATTGTCTACCTTCCTTATTGAGAACAAATTCTTAAGGGCAAAAATAGACAAAACTTTATTCCTAAGGGAATCAAAAGGCAAGATCATCTTAGTCCAGATATATGTTGATGACATTATCTTTGGATCAACTGAAAATAACCTTTGTAGAAAGTTTGCAAAACTTATGCAAGGGAAGTTTGAGATAAGCAGCATGGGTGAGCTAAAATTCTTCTTGGGACTCCAAGTTAGATAGACTGATGATGGCTTATCCATATCTCAGTCTAAGTTCACCAAGGAGTTAATTAAGAAATATGGAATGGAGTCATCCTCCACCATGAGAACTCCAATGGGGTCAAGTATGCCTATAGGCAAAGATGATGCAGGAAAACCTGTAGATGAGTATTTGTATAGAGGGATAATTGGCTCCCTTCTTTACTTAACTGCTAGTAGACCAGACATCATGTATGCTACATGTGTCTGTGCTAGGTATCAAGCTTGCCCAAAAGAATCTCATTATACTGCTGTCAAAAGAATTTTGAGATATCTTAAGGGAACACCAAATATTGTCCTTTGATACCCTAAGAATAGAGATTTTCTACTAATAGATTATTCAGATGCAGACTTTGCAGTATGCAAAGAAGATAGGAAAATCACCACTGACATATGTCAGTTCCTAGGTGGAAGATTGGTATCATGGAACAGCAAAAAGCAGACAAGTGTGGTTATATCCACTGCTGAGTCTGAATATGTAGCTGCAGGCAGTTGTTGTGCTCAGATGTTATGGATACAACATCAACTTGAAGATTATGGCATCAAGGTAAGTAGAACTCCATTATATTGTGATTCTACTAGTGTCATATCTATTGCTAGAAATCTTGTTTCTCATAGCAGAACTAAGCACAAAGAAATCAGATTCCATTTCATTAGAGATCATGTTGAAAAAGAAGACAAGTTTAGAATTTGTCAACACTAATTATCAAATTGTTGACATGTTCACCAAACCACTAGATGAAACTAAATTCAATTACTTTAAAATTGAATTAGGCATGCTGAACTTGGAATAAGAATGGTAAAAATGACTAAGTAATTCTGTGTCAACACATAAAGAAATCTGTGTCAACATTTAGTAGTTGGTGTCGACACATAGCTCTCTTGACACTTAGATATTGGTGTCGACACATACAGTCGTCTGTGTCGACATGCAGAAATTAGTGTATACTCTTAAGGTTGTCTGTGTCAACACATCACAATTGGTGTCGACACATAGTATTGTAATACCTTTAAGTTCTCTGTCGAGACTTTAGTAGTCTGTGTCGACACCATCCCAATTGTGTCGACACAATAAGCAAATTTTCGCCCGCCTTTTGGCCTTCTTTTATAAACATATAAATAGGTGGACGCAAAACCTTGTCGACTATGCTCTCAGAATTCTCGACACCCAACCATTTGTGTCGACAAGAACTTCATCTCTCTTCTCCTCAATCTCTCATCCCTAATGGAGCCAAAAATGGAAGAGAACATCAACGGGGGATATGAACTAGTTCCCAATGCATTTGAGAGCGCAGCGCCAGAAATCCAAGCCGTGATTACCCTAATCACCGATAATGGATCGGAGTACTTAGTCTCAGAACCTACCAGGATATGGAAGAAGAAGGTTCTTGAATTCTACTCGTTGGCATCACTGGATTCGAAGGGCATCAAAATTAAATCATCTGTCCAAGGAACTAAGGTAAAACTCACACAGAAGAGTTTAAGTAAGACACTTCAGCTTCCCAGGGTTAAGGAAGAATATAGCATAGCATCTTCCATGACAAAAGATGCTCTCCAATGGTGTGGACTAGACCCCACTACCAAGATTGGATCATCAATGAACAGGAAGGGAATGAATTCCCAGGGCAAATTCCTGTCTGAGATTATAGGCAAGGTTATTCTGTGCAAATCAGGCGGACATGATTCAGCCTACATGTTCAATCTCATGATCAGGGTTATATTCAAGGTGAAAACTAATTGGTCTACTGTTGTCTTTGAAAAGATCAAAGAAAGTATCAAGAAACCTAATCTGGGCAGAATACTAAGCTTGTATCTGGCTTTGAATATTCCAGAGGTGATGAATCAGACTACAAGTTCTAAGATTAATCATATGAGGAGAATGGATACAAGAATACTGTCCAGATGGGATAGGGTATTGACAAAGGATGTCTCTACACCTCAACAACACCAGAAACTGGTTCAGAAAAATAAGCAAACTCCACACAAGCCAGTTGAATCTTCCAGTGATTCAGAAGAAGAAGTTGATTTCAGCTCAGATAATGATGGATCCGAAAGAACTTGAAAATCACCTGCTCTAGAAACTGTAACTGATGATCAGGTGCAGGGGGAGCAGATTCCTACAAGCAACATCCCAGTGGATCAGGTCCAAGAGGAGCCTCTTCAAGGGGGAGCTAATGAGCCTTTTCCAGTTCCCGCACAACAAGTGTCGTCACCTTCAGGGAGAGTTAATGATCAAGAGCCAAATATCCAAACAGTTGCATTGGACAGTAAAGCATCCACTCAATCTATACTTGAAGTAATACAGGATATAAATCAAGCTGCTATATGCACTGAGAATGATGCACCGGACATGCATATGAATGAAGTTAATAAAACTAACCAAGACAATGTCCCTGAGCATGAAATTACCATAGAAGACACTTTTGAATTTGAAGGAGGACCATCTGCTGAGAAAGAGAAATTTATTCCTCCAATTCAACTGCAACAAGAGGTAACATTAGAAGAATTATTTCCTGATTTACATGGAGCAAGAACTGAGGGGGAACTGTAAAGAACTGAGGGGGAACTGCCCATCATTACCTCTAGACCAAAGGGTGCTGTGGATATTGTGTTGGGTCCGGCGTTCCTTCACTTGACCCGTGGCGCTTTGCTACTTATTTAAGAAATTAAGTAGCGCCCTCTCCAACAGTCCGGGCTTTTGGTGCAGTTGGGTATGCGCTTGATCCTTCAATTGGTATCAGAGGAGGTCATGGGTTCAAGACCGGGGGAGCGCTATTAAATCCTGATTTTTCCCCTCTACCTGTATGGGTCCGACGGGTCAGGCAACCGTGGACATGTGGTAACCCACCTCTGAGCCGTGAAACCGTGGACATGTGGTAACCCCACCTCTGAGCCGTGTGGGCCATGTGGTAACCCCATCTGAGCCATGTGGGCCATGTGGTAACTCCACCTCTGAGCCGACGGTTTGAGCTGGACGTCGGGGGGGGGGGGGGATTGTTGGGTCCGGCGTTCCTTCACTTGACCCGTGGCGCTTTGCTACTTATTTAAGAAATTAAGTAGCGCCCTCTCCAACAGTCCGGGCTTTTGGTGCAGTTGGGTATGCGCTTGATCCTTCATATTGGTACATCATTTGATTCCTCTGATGATGAAGAATCCTCCAGGGCTAAGAAAAGGAAACTTGTAGAGCTCATGAAGAGGAGATCAAGCTATAATAAAACCATGAAAAATGCCCCACAAATACAAGCTCCTACAGTAGACTTCAGCTCACTCTTAGTGTCACTACAACTGAAATTGGATGAGCAAAGAGTAGCTCTTGAGAAATATGTGGATGAAAGTCATAAAGAACTACAATCTACCTTGGCCCAAGATATCAAATCCATCAGATTTGAAGTCAATCTGCACAAAACGGAAATGACTG
This sequence comes from Platanthera guangdongensis, assembly GCA_039583875.1. Lineage (NCBI taxonomy): Eukaryota > Viridiplantae > Streptophyta > Magnoliopsida > Asparagales > Orchidaceae > Platanthera > Platanthera guangdongensis. The sequence continues at coordinate 142,289,773 of CM077148.1, forward strand.
AATGCTTCCAAAAGGGGGGTCATGTTGTTGTCTACTTGGCCAAGTAACAACAGGTGGCTAAAACTCAGATAGATGACATTGCAGTCAAACAAGGATATGTTCTGGAGAATCAAATTAGAATGAATGACAATCTCATAGAATCTCATAATGTTATTGTCACAAAACTCAAGAATACAGCCACTGCTTTCACTGAAAACATGGTTAAAGAAACGTCTGCGTTTGATAAACAACTCAAAGCATATTTGGTTAATGTCCACACTGCTATTCAGGACTCTCAAAAGGTAATTGTTGATCAACTGCAGAAGTTCAAAGCCTACTATAAGAAGGAACAAATTACCTAGCTAATCAGATAAGATTTCAAAAGGATGATCTACGAGACCATATCGAAAGAGAAGTCATAAAGGGGGAGAGAGTATTAGTCAATGTAGGCTCAGATCATGCTAAATGGATAACTAATGCTATCAGAGCAACTCTTGGTTATCCACCCCTTTGTGATGATGATAACACTGCTGAATTAGGAATTCAACCTGCTTACAATGAAGTGGTTCAGCAGGGAGTAGCCCAAATTATCTATCCACCTCCAGATTTTGATAGAATTCACTATGCAGTACAACAAATGTACAGTCCTCCACAGGAGGTACAGAATATGATTATTGAAAATGTAGAAATGTCTGAAGCAGCATTACAAAGAGCTAGGGATGCTCAGAAAGAAGCTCAATTTTCTATGAAAAAGTTCATAGAACATGCAGAATTAAAGCCTAATTTTGAACAATGGAGTCTCACCTCCAGGAATATCATTCTCACTGTTTGTCAAGCTGTTAAAGACAATATGCATGATAGAGGGAAGTTGTATTCTGAATAGTAATGGAACAAATATCAGAAGTGGCAAGATGCCATATACCAGTTCAGTAAATACCTCAAAGCTGGGAAAATACCTGCTAAATCTGTGTAGCCTAGCAAATATTTTCCAAAGTCTTATCATTACATTGAAAAGCAAAAGACCAAGGCTGAAGATCTCAAGAAGAAGGATCTGAAAGGAAAGAAGCCGGCTGATGATACAGAAGCTAATGTACAAGCTAGAATTCAGTCTGGCAAAGGAATTGTCATCAATGAGCCTGATCAATCCTAGGGATAGATTGACTAGGTTTAGAACTATATAATCTTCTGTTCTAAAATCCTTGTAATATAATAAAAAAAACTCGATTCCTGTTCACTGTATTTTATCATATTTTGTGATAATATTACATTCTGTTTCTGTTTATGAGTTACCCTATCTGAGTATTGCTTTTATACATCATAATCTTTATTTTTATTTTAAGTGATGTATATCATTGACTAAGGGTTATGACTTCTCCAAATAAGAGGAGATTGTTGGATACATTGGAAACTGTGTAACTGATTTGGAGAAGCCTCACTTAACTCAATAATATACATTATTGTGTATTTGATGGGTTGTTGAGCTTCAATGTGTAGGTTAAGGAAATGCAGAAAAAGTTTCTAAGTACAAGTGTAGACACTTTAAAAGAATGGTGTCGACACCAGGAGCCAGATTGTGTCGACACACTAGACTTGTGTTGAAACACAGAAATTCTGTCATCAGCAATTGTGTCGACACACAGGACTTGTGTCGACACACACCAGAATTCTATCGACAACAATTGTGTCGACACACAGGACTTGTGTCGACACACACAAGAATTCTGTCAACACCAACTTTGTCAAGACTAGAAGCTATTATGTCGACACACAAGACTTGTGTCGACACATTCCACAGAAGTTGTGTTGAGAAAATAAAGAAGGGCTGTGTCGATATTATGAGAGCTGTGTCGACATCATCAAGAGTTGTGTCGACACATGGTCTATTTGTGTTGACACATTTGAAGTATTGTCTCGATGCTTTCTGCTGAGATAGAATACAATGAGGTATCAGGTGTCATGACTGAAGACTTGACAGCTGTCATAATTAACAAAGCTATTGCATCTGTGTTAGAGCTGTCAGAAGGCCGTTATAAACCCGATCAGCCGGTAACCTCAGAAGGGTCTATATAAAGACATATTCTATCATCAAACAAAGAGATAACAAGAGAGAAGTTCTGATCCTGAAATCAATAAGTTTCCATAGTAAGGGCAGATTCTGAACAAATCTGCAAGAAGAATTCAGAGCTACATCTGAAAGAAGAGGAAGCTGGATTGAGGATCATCTCCAACTTCACAAGAAGATCAACCTTACTTTGTTCAGATTCAAGAAGCTTTGAAGAAGCTAAGACAGGTTGAATCTTAAGCAGTCAGATCTATCAAGAACTGATCAAGAAGCCTTCACCCCTTTCTCTCTCTACCTGGGTGAAGGATTTATCTCTTTTATAATTAATTTTTCTGTAAGATCTTTTATAGATCTGAGTGTAAGAGAGTTATCTCTCTGAGTTGTAAGCCTAAGTTTATAAAGGCTGAGGTAGGGCTGAGTGCCTGAGGTAGGAGATTGATTTCTCTGAGTTGTAAGCCTGGTGGAAGAGGCTGAGGTAGGGCTTGATTGCCTGAGTGATAGGAGTGTGGACTCACTCTGAGGTAGGATTCTCTGGAAGAATCTGAGTTGTAGCACTTGGTAAAGTGTGAGCTGTAGGAACCATTCTGGGTTCTGAGTTGTAAGATCTGAGGATCTGAGAAGAGAGAATGGAGTTAGGCCGAATCTAGTATAATTCTAGATATGCAAAGGGGGGAAGTGGATGTACACATCTCTTGGGGAACCACTATAAATTTGTGTGTATGCTGTGTTGACAGTGTTTGTTTTAATATGTGCTGTGATAGATATTGCATAAGTGTTCTAACAGTGATATAATTGAACTGTCTTAATAAAAAGAATTGAACCTATTCAACACTACATGCCACGTGCAAAATCGAGCACTCATAAACAAGAACCACGATAAGACACCTTACGAACTTCTAAATGGCAGGAAACCAACTGTCTCATATTTTAGAATTTTTGGTTGTAAATGCTTCGTGCTTGACAATGGTAAGTATCATACTACCAAGTTCAGCGAAAAGAGTTTTGAAGGTATTTTTGTAGGATATAGTAGCCATAGTAAGGCATATAGGATATTCAATAGAAAAACTCTGATCATAGAAGAATCAATACATGTTGTATTTAATGAAACAAGCATGCTGCAAGGCAACTCCTCTAGTGTACTCATTGAAGATGCAGGTACAAAGTTGAAAGAACTCGCCTTGGATGATTCGTCTGAAAATAAAGGTGAAAAGTTCATGAAGATCACCACTCCAACCCCTATTGGAGAGGTTGATGATCAAGATGAAGAAGTCATCCAAGATGAAGAAGTCATCCAAAATGAAGAAGTCACTCCGGTGATTGAAGATAATCTAGATGCAAGGACTCTAGAGCTTAGACATCTGAAGGATCACCCCTTGGACCAGATCATAGGAGATCCCCGCGATGGTGTCAGAACTCGTAAAGGTACAACTAACGAAAATTTATATCTAAGTTTTCTCTCACAGGTTGAACCAAAGAAGTTTGAGGAAGCGAACTCAGACGCATCATAGATAATGGCAATGGAAGAAGAACTAAATCAGTTCAAGCGCTGCAAAGTATGGAAACTTGTTCCAAGACCCAAGAATAAAAACGTCATCGGCACAAAATGGGTCTACAGGAACAAGATGGACGAGGATGGAACGATCATAAAGAACAAGGCCAGACTCATCGCTAAAGGATATCATCAAGAAGAAGAAATCGACTTCGATCAGACGTATGCTCCAGTGGCAAGGCTGGAGTACATCAGGTTATTCCTAGCATATGCTGCACTCAAAGGCTTCACTGTCTATCAAATGGACGTGAAGTCTGTCTTCCTTAATGGTGACATAAAGGAAGAGGTGTATGTGGAACAACCTCTAGGTTTTGTTGACTCTAAATTTCCTTATTACGTTTACTTATTGCATAAAGCCTTATATGGTCTGAAACAAGCTCCTCGAGCTTGGTATGAGACGTTGTCTAGCTTTCTACTTTAGAAGAAGTTCACAAGGGGAAAGATAGACAATACATTATTTCTTAGGGAAATAAAAGGCAAGATTTTGCTAGTGCAAATCTATGTCGATGACATTATTTTTGGCTCTACTGATGACAACCTCTGCAAAACGTTTTCAAAACTTATGCAAGGGAAGTTTGAAATGAGCAGTATGGGCGAGCTGAAGTATTTCTTAGGGCTTCAAGTGAAACAATCTGAAGATGGAATTTTCATCTCGCAGACCAAGTTCACCAAAGAGCTGATTAAGAAATTCGGAATGGAGAACGCAACCTCGATGAGGACTCCAATGGGTTCAACAATGTCTCTAGATAAGGATGAAAAAGGGAAACGTTTTGATGAAACCAAGTACAGAAGCATAATTGGATCCTTGCTCTACCTTACTGCAAGTATACCTGATATAATGTTCTCAACATGTGTTTGTGCTAGATTTCAGGTGAACTCTAAGGAATCTCACTATGCTGCTGCAAAGCAGATTTTTGAGATACCTTAAAGGTACGCCAAATCTTGGCTTATGGTACCCAAGAAGTAATGATAGCGAGCTAATAGGTTTTTCAGATGTAGATTTTGCAGGGAGCAAAGATGATAGGAAAAGCACTTCCGGGACTTGCCAATTCCTTGGAAGAAGGCTTCTCTCCTGGAGTAGCAAGAAGCAAAACTGTGTAGCAATCTCAACGACTGAGTCAGAGTACATCTCTGCAGGCAGTTGCTGTGCACAGCTACAACGGATAAAGAATCAATTTGAAGATTATAATATGAAGTTCTAGAATATCCTATTGTTTTGCGACTCTTCCAGCGCAATTGCAATAGCCAACAACCCAGTCTCGCACAGCCGGACAAAGCATATAGAGCTAAGGTATCACTTCATCCGGGAGCATGTAGAGCATGGGGACAGATCTACAATATGTCTCTACAGACAAGCAGATTGCAGATATTTTCACAAAGCCGTTGGGTGAGACCAAGTTCTTGTTCTTCAAAACGGAACTTGGAATGCTCAACAAAGAAGAGTAGAGAAGTGGACTCACAAGGAGGCCCTGAGATCAAGGATCAGTCTAAAGTTAGAATTCTACATTCTGCCAATTGCTTGACTCGAGTAAGAAGTAAAGTGCACGAGTAAGCAAAAGACCTACTCGAGTAATGAAACTTGACCTACTCGAGTACTCGAAAAGCCACTCGAGTAACTTACTCGAGTAGCAGAATAACTTACTCGAGTAGCAGAATCACTTACTCGAGTAGTCTAACTTCACTCGAGTACTTCAACCCAACTACTCGAATACCTCAACATATCTACTCGAGTACTTCCAGACTTAACTACTCGAGTAATATTAAGTCACTCGAGTATATGGCAGCCGATTTTTCTCTTTAATTCATATTTCTTTATTCGCAACCTGAGGCTTATACCGCCACTTCTAAGGTATGATTCCATTATTTATCTTTTAATTAGACTTTAACATAGAGTTATATAAATCGAAATTTCCAAAATCATTCTCTACACGAGATTATTATCTCTCTCGAGTAAGCCGATCGTCGTTTTGCCTTCCGACAAGAAGTTGCAAAGTTGCGCCTTCTTCCTCCCTATCGCAGTTTGTCCTACAATTCCTGGATCATGGCTGCTTCGTCGAAGATTGGGATTGGTTCCGAACTTGTCTCCGCCGGCATCACCGACTTATCAGATGATTTACATAACCTCATGATGCTGCTCGACACCGCCGGACTCACCTTCATACTCCAAGAACCCTGCAAAATACTCGTTCCAGAAGTTGCCGAATTCTTCAGAAATGTCAAGGTCAAGAGACATGGAGCTATTCTCAAATCGAAGGTCAGAGGTCTTAAAATCAAACTCACCAAAACATCTGTATCTCAACTTCTTCGCTTGCCACTTGTGGATGAGGAAGACCACCTTGGACTAGATGAACCCGATAAAACCTGTCTGTTTTGTGGTGTGTCTACTGATTCTAAATACATCAAACACTCTAATATGAATTCTGAAGGAAAGCTACTTGTGGACATCATAGGAAAACTTTTTCTCTGCAAAACCAATTCCATCAGAGACATATCCCTCTCCTTCTTTGACATTATGCAAGCCATAGTGTGCAGGAAACGATTTCAGTTTGGAATGATGATTTTAGATAAGATCAGAGACAGCATTAAAGCTCCCAATTATGCCAGAATTATTTCTCTACTCCTCCATGAAATCAACCCAGAGATCTTCAGTTTTTCTAAAGGGACTGCTCTTCACCACATGAAAAAAAGTCTCTATATCCTCCATACACAGATGGGAATTGAAGATGCAAAATTCTACCCAAGCTACCAAAGGTCAAGAGATTCCAGCTGTAGAGGATAGGACCTCATCTCCCTCTCTACATCAGGTTGCCAGCTCCACCGGTGCATCTATTGAGGGGGAGCCTGCTCCTTCTATCCCAACAAGGATTCCTACACCTCCAGCAGTAACTTCTCCACCTCCTCAGACTCCAGAAGAAACACCATCTGACCATCAACTTCAAGAAGCACTTGATGAGTCCACATTTTACACTGATTTTTGGACTCATTTGGGCTAGTTTTATCGTCGTAGCACTACACTTGAGAGCCGTTATTGCTTATTTGTGCTTATGTACCTTTTTCACGATTAAGTGCACTGTATGCCCGCTTCTGTGTGCTTTCTATGTTTCCATTTTGTTGTTATTCTTTAGCCCTATCTCTGGGATGTGGTGTGCACGTTCTGGTGGCCTTTCTGCCCCTTCTGCTGGTACAGGGGTCGTGTGCGTGTTCCGGGATGATTATGAAACAGGAATACTACGCACGATCAGGGGATCTACTGCGCACGACCACTGGTCGTGCACCCCCGATCGTGCGCACTACTCTACGTTTTCAACTAAATCAGCCTGGGTAAGCGCACGACCACTGGACTTACTGCGCACGATCACTGGTCGTGCGCCGCCGTTCGTGCGCATTACACCCCCTTTTTCATAACCCTGTCTCGGTAATCGCACGAGCACTGGCCATAGTGCGCACGACCACTGGTCATGCGCCACTGCTCGTGCGCGTATATGTTGATGCTTCTTGTCCAGGTTACAGGTTTATTTGGAAAAGCCGCACGATCATCGACCTACAGTGCGTACGACCACTGGTCGTGCGCCACTGAGCGTGCGCACTGCTTCTGCTGCCTCCGTATAAAAGGCCCTGCTCCGCGTTTTAGGTCAACGCCTGCCATTTGCTGCGATCGGAGAGTGCGCGGGAATCCCCTTTTCACTTCTCCAGCTGCTCCATCACTTCCACCTTCTCCGGGAAGCCATTTCCACTTACTCAGGAGCTTTCCAACACTCCGGCGAAGCCCTCGGCCATTGGTGACTTCAACTCCAAGCTTTCCTGCAGAGTTGGTGAAGTAGATAACCTAGAGAACGGACTTAAAGGCCTTCAAGGTGACAGATCGTTGGTACGGGAAGCCTCCTCGGACTGAGCCCGGAAGCGGATTGACAACTCGCTACTCCGGCCACGACCCGCGGTGGATCTTCATTCTCTTTTGGTTTACTCCTCTTCCCTTTCCTCTGTGTTATGACTATTTTGAGCAGTGTAATGAACATTTCCATCCCTGAATATCAAGTTTACTTTCTAGTTAATGGAATGTTAGTTTCTTCTTATGCTTGTGAGTTCTGTCTGTGAATGCGCCTCACTCACCCCACATCCACTTCATTCATGTGCCTTGTCCGATTGCAATCCACACAAGAACGCTGCAATCCATTAGTTTCCCTTCCACTCGCCCAACTGAAGTTCGGCATAGCGGCCGACAAACCCATTTCACCTTGCAAAGCGGTGCCGTCGACCCGCATAGCTTTTACTAGTTCAGTAGATCAAACATCCACAATCTCCCGAGTCCGCTATTTTCTTTTTGTTCTATTTTTAACTCTCATAACGATATTCTCAGTACTGTTGTCGTTCTACGCTAATTGCATTCCTCAAGAGACCGACACTTGGGGATTTACTCCCAAAACTTTATTACTTGTGCGACCGGTGCGCTTGCCGTATTACACGCATCAAGTTTTTGGCGCCGTTGCCGGGGATTGCAACTGTAGAGCGACTCCAGATGACTGAGAATTTCGTGATACGAGTTGTTTTGTTGTTTTTGATCCCTTTTCTCTTGTGTTGTTATTCCGTCAGATGGAATTGTTAGTTTTATTCGTAGAATCTATGCCAAGTAGTTGTATCCCTTATATTTGAAATCGCTGCAATGTGGGCCAATTTCAATATCAATTGCCGTCATTGTGGAGACATCTCTCATTCTAGCGACAGATGCCCTCAGAAGTATAGTAGCCAGGAAATTTATGAATCGACATATCGTCGACATAAGCCGGTTAGCTACCAACCTGCGGAGCCATTGCCGCACTACTTTTATTCAGCTTCAGCACCCGTTGCACCGCCAAAGCCGGCTAAGAAGTGCCTTTTTTGTCGAAGCAGGGATCATGCATTGAAGGATTGCGCCGCGTACCTAGCTGAGCTAGCGGTGGATGACGAACCGGATTTTCGGATTGTTTCCACTTCAACCTTGGGCAGCACCCCTTCCGTATCGGGGTATGTACCAGTGCCATCTCTATGTTATGGAGAAGACATCCCAGGTATGTGCACCAATACATGTGCTTATCCCCATTCCGACACTGCTATTTATACTCCTGAAGTGCATACTTCACCTAGCATAGAATCTTTTAGTTGTGAAGAGCCAGCGCTCAACGTCCTACCAAGCTTCGTATCTTCACCTTCCTCTTTGCATAGCATTATTTCTTCTTCTGACAGTGCTGTTGAGATTGAATCGCAGGTGGAAATTAGCATTTCCCGCGTTCTGATAGATCCAGTCGAGAAGGACGACTCCGTGGCAGAGGTTGTGACCTCTATCCCATGTGAGGATGCCCTAGGCATGGACGAGGCAGATGCAGCTTCAGAACATTCCTGCACTAGCTTAGACAGCTGTTTGGAAGCATCCACAATTCCGCCGACGGGGGATGACTCCGGGATCATCCCCAAGATCGAGGTCCGTTTATGTTATTCTTCTAGTTTATTTCTTGACCCTGCTCTCGTGTCTACTCCCATGCAGGACCACATTATGGAATTGGTCCAATCAGTACAAGGGCCTGTAATTCGGCCTCGGACTTATTGTAACCAGATGCAGATGGAGTTGGAGCCGATGAGCTTCCCAAGTTACTTTCTGCCCATGCCTGAAACTTCCGATAGGTATACGTATACAGGTATTGGGGCTTATGTTCTATCTCTGTTCCGGTACCTGCTACCGCAGCGTGACCATGAACCTCTGCCTGAGCATTTCCAGTTTCATTCGCCCATCAGTTAGGAGATGCTCAGATTTTGTATAAGTCCTGTTGGGAGACAATAAACCCAACAGTTATCTAGGATAGTGTTTCTTTTGTTAAAATTTTTTGTTTGTATTTCATTATTTGGGTGTGGTAGCCCAGCTGTGTGTTGAGCTCTCTGTTGCACCACGTGGTCAGCAGTGTGAAATAGACTGAAAACTCAGGCGTGCAAAAAATTTCACGGCGCACGACCACTGGTCGTGCGCACTACTTATAATCGCACGACCACTGGTCGTGTGCATGCCCGGTTTTCTTTTTATTTTCCAGCCGCTGTCCACTGTGCGTGCGCCCTAATCTCCCGCTTGGTCCGCTGCGCGTGCGTTGTCGGCGCTCTTCTTCTTCTGATTCCTCTCCGGTGGTTCGTCTCTCTCTCCTCCGGTAGGATCCCTCAACTTCTTATCTCCCTTCCTTACTTTGCTGTAATGGAACCTAGACGCCGCCCTATAGTCAAGGCCTATCAGAGATCTGGTCGTGCTTCAGCAAGTCCTGCACAGATTTTGGGAAGAATAGGAACTTTTACTAAGGCAGAGCATACTCAACGCTATAATTCCCTGAAGGACAAGCCATTCCTCTCTCAGCGGCTTGTTGACTGGAACGAGCTGCGTTCCATTGGGGATGACGGTGCATTAGCAGAGGCCGTGCTCATTCTCTACTCTTTCGATTGTTGGAGCAAGTTATTCGAGTGCGATGAGCTTGGCTTCCGGGAATTGACTTTGGAATTCCTTTCCACATTCACTTGGGAGACAACGGCGGACAACCAGTTTCTCCCCACTTGTTCCTTTCGGATAATGGGCAATGTCTTCACGGTCACACTGCCCGAGCTTGTCATCCATGCAGGTGTCTATTCCGAGGCAGAGGCATCCCAGATTAATTTCCCCGCATTGTGCATTGATTTTCCCGAGGGTGTTACTCCGCGATCCGCTTGGCATTCTCTAACCGGAGGGCATGAGGAGTATGTAGCCCGCCGTGCCAAGTCAACAAAAATAGTCTCCCCCGCTCTCAGGTTTATGCAGCATTTGCTTAGTCATTCACTCACCGCTAGGGCCCTGAGCAAGAATGTGGTTGGGTGGCAGGATTTGATCTCCTTATCTAGCATGCAGCAGCAGTACCCCCTCCATTTGGGGTATATGCTGGCCTATTTCTTCCACCACGAGGCCACTTATGGTCTCGCGGGCGCGATCGAGGGTGCTTACTACATTACCCGCATTGCCAAAAGTTTGGGAGTTTGGAGCCAGCTACCTCCGATGCTGCAGGTCACTGCTCCATCCATGATCTCCAGGGCCAACCTGGTGAGTTGCCATTTTCTACGTGTGGTAGGGAGAAAAGGTGGCCGGCAGTTTATTGTCCGCATGCCTGGTGATGCGCCTGCGGGTCGAGATGACGGGGAAGATGAAGGAGAGCAGGGTGAATCTTCCGCTATGGGCAGGCGGCGTGCAGGAGTGCCACCGCAGCAGAGTCAACAACAACTGAGGCCGCCCATAAAGCATGAGGGGCAATCTAGCCGCCAGTCCAGCTCAGTTCAAGAGAGGGGAGTCCCGTATTTGTCCGAGCGCCTTGCTGATTTGGAAGCTTCCCAGTTTTGGATACAGGATTTTATTTATCAGCAAGCAGTGCGAGGCGGGATGAACATTCAACCACCGCCCACTCGCGTCGCCCCATCAGCACCTGGTCCACGTCCGTCGCCCATCGAGATCCACGACAGTGATAGTGAGGGGGAGTGAGTGGAACTCACCACAGAGCTAGTCTACCACGCCTTCTGTTTCTTTTCTATTGTTTATATTTTCTGAGCAAGACAGCTACTATATTTTTTGTGAGCGCCCCATCTGGGAGCCGACTGTTGTCTTTTCTTTCTTTTTTTTTTATGTATCGAACTCTCTATTTGAACTGCTAATACAGGTATTTGGTCACCTTAAGGACGGTAAACAAAAGGGCTTTGGGGAGACAAGCCAAGTTGGACCGTGCGGTCCTATGTTGTATTTTGAGTTCTGTTTATTTCTTTTATTATATATATCTGTGTCCAGATTTTGTTTGGCTTGCCTCCTTTAATCGCAGGTGCAGGAATATTTGAGGCGCGGCAACTTGGCCGCACTTGGACATCTCATTGCCCGACTGGTATGCTCAATTTTGAGCATAGGTAACTTCCTACCCTAGCTATTTCTCCTCTTTGGAATGTTTATTTTTACTCGTAGTCAACTTTAAGTCTGGGGGGGGTAGTCTGCCTGTGGTCACTACACCGCACCTTCTGTTGCATTCCAGTTTCTTTTTTACTTATTTCTTGTTTCTTTTGGTTGCACACACTGAATCACCCACACGAGTGCGCTCTTACCCACGCGCACAACCCGAGTTAAATTTATTGCTTTTGTGTAAACTTTAAAATAGTGGTACTGGCTTCGGATTTCAGGATTGAGTCGTTCGAAACTCATGCAGTGTTCCTAATCGAATACTCATGATTTGTGTAGAGTTAGGATAGAACTAATTTTTTCTTTATGCTCGTAGAATTATTCTTTTCTGCTCACGTCAATATTGTTTGTACTGCTCAAAATCTAATCTGGGATAATCAAACGATAGTGTAGGAATGTGTGTAGCCGCCACTAGACTCGTATTGCTCGAGTCGGGGGAAGGATCATCTTTCTCGGTGGCTAAGAACTTGCCCAAAGCTACTCTCGAAGCATTGGTGCACGGTTAGTTAAGCGTGAACATGACGTAGGCCTTCTTTTTGGCTAGTTTGAGCCTTGTTTAGCCCTTCCTACCTGTTAACCATTGCATGCCAAATTTGTGCCTACCCTTCCTTTGATCCAGCTCCACTCACTTTCACCAAGGCCTGAAGCTAAACCCACCTTCGCAATCAAATGCTTGAGCTGGTTTGTAATTCCTGTTTTGCCGAGGTTGTGCTTAGTGGACATTGTTTTGGGGGTGCTGATTCTATTCCCGTTTTGATTGCTTCGTTTGGGGATTGCTAGCACAGAAAAGAAAACAACAATTTATGAAAATAAAAAGCTGATTCGCGCAATCGAAAAAACAAATATTTATGTGGAAGAATTGCTTTGAGATTTCGATCCCCATCCTCTTTATTGAATTTGGTCGGGTTCAGCCGTGTTCACACCCGGATTTCAAGCTAAGTCTGGGGGCGTGTGCCCCATTCTTTTCTAAGTGGTTGTTTTGGTTTGGGTTGTTTTCGCTCGCTTTGGTTGCATAGAGCCTTCATGTTTATCCTTGACCACCAAGCCGTTGCCTAAGCCCCATTTCCTCCTACAAGTCCTACCGATTCACGCTTGAGTCTAACCCGCGCCGTGGAGAGAGTGTAAACGTGCAAGCGTATGGTCCCCGACATTGGTGGATTCCTTTGGAGGTGATCCTGAGTCCCGAACTTTGGCAATGCTCACCTTAGTGGCCTGCCTACTTTTCTTCCTGCCACATGATCGCACGATTCTCCAGAATTCTAATTTTGAGCAATTACAATATTTATTTACGTCTGTAGAATAGTTTAAACTACGTTGTATAATTAAAAAGTTTTTCTATTATATCTTCTATACTCATGATATTTTTGATTTCTCGTCTTACTTCTTTTTGAAATTGCTGAGCCAGTTAGCTATCTTCGAGTCCATGGAGTGATGATTTGATCGGGACGTGCAAATGGTTAAGTCTGGGGGTTTGATGAGTCCACATTTTACACTGATTTTTGGACTCATCTGGGCTATTTTTATCGTCGTAGCACTACACTTGAGAGCCGTTATTGCTTATTTGTGCTTATGTACCTTTTTCACGATTAAGTGCACTGTATGCCCGCTTCTGTGTGCTTTCTATGTTTCCATTTTGTTGTTATTCTTTAGCCCTATCTCGGGGATGTGGTGTGCACGTTCTGGTGGCCTTTCTTCTGCCCCTTCTGCTGGTACAGGGGTCGTGTGCGTGTTCCGGGATGATTGTGAAACAGGAATACTGCGCATGATCAGGGGATCTACTACGCACGACCACTGGTCGTGCACCCCCGATCGTGCGCACTACTCTACGTTTTCAACTAAATCAGCCTGGGTAAGCGCACGACCACTGGACTTACTGCGCACGACCACTGGTCGTGCGCCACCGTTCGTGCGTATTACACCCCCTTTTTCATAACCCTGTCTCGGTAATCGCACGAGCACTGGCCATAGTGCGCACGACCACTGGTCGTGCGCCACTGCTCGTGCGCGTATATTCTGATGCTTCTTGTTCAGGTTGCAGGTTTATTTGGAAAAGCCGCACGATCATCGACCTACAGTGCGCACGACCACTGGTCGTGCGCCACTGAGCGTGCGCACTGCTTCTGCTGCCTCCGTATAAAAGGCCCTGCTCCGCGTTTAGGTCAACGCCTGCCATTTGCTGCAATCGGAGAGTGCGCGGAATCCCCTTTTCACTTCTCCAGCTGCTCCATCACTTCCACCTTCGCCGGAAGCCATTTCCACTTACTCAGGAGCTTTCCAACACTCCGGCGAAGCCCTCGGTCATTGGTGACTTCAACTCAAGCTTTCCTGCAGAGTTGGTGAAGTAGATAACCTAGAGAACGGACTTAAGGCCTTCGAGGTGATAGATCGTTGGTACTGGAAGCCTCCTCGGACTGAGCCCGGAAGCGGATTGACAACTCGCTACTCCGGCCACGACCCGCGGTGGATCTTCATTCTCTTTTGGTTTACTCCTCTTCCCTTTCCTCTGTGTTATGACTGTTTTGAGCAGTGTAATGAACATTTCCATCCCTGAATATCAAGTTTACTTTCTATTTAATGGAATGTTAGTTTCTTCTTATGCTTGTGAGTTCTGTCTGTGAATGCGCCTCACTCACCCCACATCCACTTCATTCTTGTGCCTTGTCCAATTGCAATCCACACAAGAACGCTGCAATCCATTAGTTTCCCTTCCACTCGCCCAACTGAAGTTCGGCATAGCGGCCGACAAGCCCATTTCACCTTGCGAAGCGGTGCCGTCGACCCGCATAGCTTTTACTAGTTTAGTAGATCAAACATCCACAATCTCCCGAGTCCGCTATTTTCTTTTTGTTCTATTTTTAACTCTCATAATGATATTCTCAGTACTGTTGCCGTTCTACGCTAATTGCATTCCTCAAGAGACCGACACTTGGGGATTTACTCCCAAAACTTTATTACTTGTGCGACCGGTGCGCTTGTCGTATTACACGCATCAGCACTCCTCTCCACAGAAGCTGCTATCAGTGAGATGATAGAAGAATTGACTGCAAATGATCTTCCTCCTCTCTCTCTCCAAAGGAACCCACTACTGACATACCACCATCCTCCACTCCAGTTTAATCCCTAGATCTTGTTCCTTCTTAAGAAAAGTCTCCTGCTGCACACCAAGAGTAGGTTGAGACCAATCTCATTGATGATGAGCTATCCCCTAAGCCAGCTGAAGCTCCTTTAAGGAATCTGGACTTCTCCATACCCTCAGTCACTGATGAAGGGGATGCCCTAATTCACACTACAAGAGCAAAAAGCTCTGTCACCATTACAAAAATAGCTCCATGGGTAGCTCCTCCTCCTCCAGTTCCCTCTACTAGTGCTCCTCATGTTGCTAATGCTGCTTCATCCAATGATTTGATGACTCAAGTTGTCCTTCTACTTCAAGAACAGAGAACCTACTTTAATGCTTTTATTAAAGCTGTTGCTGATAAAGTCACTACTCTAGAGACTGAGATGAGCAGAGGATTTGCAGAAATCCAACATAACACTGATCAGCTAAGACACCTTTTCCAAATTAGTAGGAAGGCTCTAGACCACACTATTACTAGTGTTGGTCAAGTGATGGAGAAAGATGTAACCCTTGCTGGTAATCAGATTGAAGTGGATAAACGAGCTGAAACTACAAAGATGAAGATCTGTGAAGAGGTTGGTACTTTCAAAGAAGATGCAATCTCTAAGCTATCTATTGAAGTCAGAAAGGGGGAGAATTTGGTGAAAGAATATTTAGAAAAATCAGATGCCCTCCAGCAAAAACTTTGGGAAGCCAAAATGAAAGAGATCCATGATGATTTCTTAGCACAAATTCAGAGTGTCAAATTTCATACATATGACACTGCTGTCTAGATGCACAATCAAATCCTTCCTGAATTTACTACTGATCCAAATATCATTCCTCATCATCTCAACCCCCTAGCTGCTGCTGCTCCTACTCCTCCTCTGCAACCTACTTTCTCTTCCAGACCTGAAGGCCAGGAAGGCCCTCCTCCAGACTCTTATGCTCAAATTTGGGAGGATGACCCTGCAAATATTTTTCTCCAAGCTTCTCCTAAGATACAGACTTCAAGAAAGAAAAGAAAATATGGTGAAGGTCCATCTGCCAGCAGGTTAATTCCAGTTTTTGATGCTGATAAGAGGAAAGCTCCAGAATTTGCAGAGATCTGGTCTCCTACCTGTTAAAATTCAACAAACCGCAGACGCCCCCTTGGAAAACCTGTTGAAAACTCAACAACCCGAAGGAGAATACGCCCACTTATATGTTGAAAGTTTTCCCGGATCGTGGAGTTAACAGTGTTCTCTCAACAAAGCAGTAACAACCAGCAACACATGCAGCACAAGCTTCTTTACTGATCAAGAGCAATCTTCTTTACAAGGCGAGACATACATGGCGAGACATGCTTCACCAAAACCCAACACCCGGGAGAGCAGAGACAGTTACAAAGACAAGAACAAAAAACAAGCCGCGCGGACTCAATCAACAAGCCGCCGACCTACTGCTGTGGAGTCCGCTCAGTCCGCGGTCGCCAGACCGCACCCAAGCCGTGCAGACTCACCCCTCCAATGCTAGCTCTTCACCCGCCGTCTGCCGCCGCCAGACCGCACAAGCTGCGTCACCGAATGGAACAGTCCGCCAGAAACCGGCGACTTCCTGAACCCCGAACCAAGTCGCCAAAGAGAAGACCGCCTGGCCGCTATCCGCGACCTGCTGTTTACCGCCTATTGCTTAACCGCAGAGTCCGCACTTGTCCCTGACCGCAATCAGAGCCAAGTCCTGGCTTTCCAGCGCTATCCGCACAACCTGCACAGCACAACCGGGTCAACTCTCTATCCGCGCGGACACAAAGTCCAGACCGCAGCAACTTACGCGAGCTCAATTACTGTTCACTTACTTCGGTCTAGGTTCCTTTCTTTCCTGATGTGACATGGGTCCTATTTATAGGCACGACGATGAGTATGGTCACCGCCCTAGTCGATAGGATCACCGCCGCATCCCGCAGCAAGAACTTATGTGTCCGCCAGCCCGCGACACACATGCCAGTTCGCCGCCCTGTGCAGATAGCCAGTCCGCCCCAGCTTCTCCAGGCCGAACTCCAATCCAGTCCGCCTTGCCGCCAGAGACCAAGCCAGGACCACCACAGCCGGACTCCACAAAAGTCGTGTCCGCCATTCTGCGGACAAGGCATCAGCCCGCAAAACCCGAGCCCGCAGCCTCGCCATCAAGGCACCTGCCGGACTCAGGCGGACACCCGGCTTTCGTCCGCATATCCCAAGTCCATTACCTCATTGCCAAGGCACCTCCGGACTTAGCGGACACGCCAATCCAGTCCGCTAACCGCAGACTCCAGTCCGCTTGCACTGCAGACTTCTCCAGCCCGCATTCCTGCTGACTGCCTCAGTCCGCATCCCTGAGTCCAAAACCTCATCACAAGGCTATACCGGACTCAGCGGACTCTGGCTCCAGTCCGCACGCTCCTGCACGAGCAATTCTCCAGTCCGCAAATCCCCAAGCTAGCAAACAAGGCAACAGCGCTTCTACTAGGCTTGGCGGACTGAGAAACCAGCCCGCGCTCCACTGTGCGATCTCCCCGGACTGAGCCATCCTGGACTTGGTTCAATTCCCACCAAGTCCAGTCCGCTGGCCACAAGGGCCAGTCCGCACTTACTGGCAGACACTGGATCTAGCCCGCCATACCGGGCGACCTCCAGTTCCTGTCCGCGCTGACCGGCGGTCTCCACTACTACTTGCCGCTCCACTAGACCAAGACCAAGGCAACTGCCAAACCGGTCTGCCGAGCTCAAGTTCTGCAGTCCGCTTCAAGCCGGACTCCGCGGATAACATTCCTATCCGCCCGGTTACTTTCTGGGAGTCAACCACCTGCTGAGCAAACACTGGCCTGTCAGACCGCCGCTGCTGTCCGCGTAGTCCGCGCGAACAGACCGCCCAGGCCGCCATAGAGCAAACCGCCTGCAACATCCCTGCCGACCTAGCAGTCCGCCAACCCAGTCCGCGTAGTCCGCGCGGATAGGTTTCCCAAGCCTTCCATTCACCCACTTTCACTTCACAGAATTCAACACTCCCCCTTGAAGTGAGAAGTGGTGAATAACTCCAGCAGCTCCCGTAACCTTGCACCTGGTCCTTCCGATAGCATCTACGAAGAGATGTCCAAGACATAGTCCTCGCCCCGCATATCATGGACCATGAGGGAGCCCTCCAGCATCTCCCAAAAGGAGCCATGCTTCCCTCTGCCTTCTTCAGCTTCAACCTCCACTCATGCATCACAGGAGTATCACCAACTTCTTTGGACCCAGAAGCCCAAGCCTCGTTGCCTCTGAGAGAAGTCACCTCTTCAGACTTGGTGTCAACCACCTCCTTGATTCTAGTGGGGTCATCACAGCCAGAAGTCCCTTGCTCGACCTGAGGGCTAACAAGGAAACACGGACCAAGTCCGCCGTGTTCCCTTCGCTATATCGAGCTGGTGGCTTACTGATCCTCTTCGATCTCCGAAGAACCTGATCATGGCTAACTACCTCCGCTGCTTTTGAACCAGCTCCATTCCCGGGCAAACCCGGAACAATGCTCCCTTTGTTCCCTGAACAAGACGCCTCCTTACTGGAACCAAGAGCACCTGGAGCAACGCTCCCCCTGCTACCTGAACCAGAAGACTCCCCTCTTGAACAAGAACTGCCTGGAACATCGCTCCCCTTGCTTCCTGAACAGGAAGCCTCCGCCTTTGAGCCAGAAGGTCCTGGAGCATCGCTCCCCCTTCTTCCCGACTCTGACGCCTTTGCCCCGGAGCTAGAACAACCTGGAGCACCTGGTGACTCAGGCAACTCCACTTCCTTAGCAGCAGCCTCCTTCAGCCCACCATCTAACCTGCTAATCTCTAGCTCCACATAAGAGCTACCCCAATACGGCGTCAACTCATCAAAGACAATGTCTCTCGACACTATGAGTTTCTTCGTCGCAGGATCCATACACCTCCATCTTCTTCTCTGCTCATCATACCCAACAAAGACTAGCTTTGTCTTGAGAGCACCCGGAGATGTATATAGCAGGTAGATCCAAACACCCGAAGGTGCTTCACTGAGGGCTTCACTCCGAACATCAGCTCATAAGGAGTCTTCACTATGATCGGACTAAAGGCATCCGGTTGATGACGTGAGCAGCACAGGCAATTCCTTCCGCCCAAAGAGCCTTCGGAACTCCTTTGCTCTGAAGCCAACACTTGCAGTCTCCGTTAACCAACGGATCATCCGAGCTGCAACACTACCCTGTTGTGAAGTATGTCCCACAAGAAAGCTCCATCCGGATCCCTTGCTTCCTGCAAAAGCGTGAGAACTCGGTTGAGCCAAACTCACCACCGACACTTGTTCTCAACACCTTGATCCTCCGGCCGAGCTGGCCATCGACAAGCTTCTTGAACTCCACAAACAAGCGTACCATGTTGGACTTCTTCTTCATAAAGTATACCCAAGTATACCCAGAATAGTCATCAACCAATATCAGCATGAACCTGCTGCCTCCAAGACTGGCCGTGACAGTCGGTCCCACCAGAGCACAATGGACAACCGCCAATGGTGCATTACTCCTGGATTGTGCTTTGTCAACCATGAAGCGATAGGCTCCACTCTCCTGACATCTCGCACACCCCCGACCATCGCCATAGGATGACAATCTAGGCAAGCCTCTTACGAGTCTTCTTTCCGCCATTGCTTTCAGCTTGTCCATCCCTACATGCCCCAGTCTTTCATGCCAGATAGCTGCACTATCACTGGCATTCCTCCGATCAAATCCAGAACTAGTTGAAGTCCCAACTACGTTCTTCTCCTTCCTCCCTACCTGAGCAACGTTCGCCGAGAGCAAGGTAACCTTGCACTCCTTCCGAAGATGACCATGCTGCTTGCATTTATAGCACCTTGGTCCTTCCTTCCTCTTCCTATCACGCCTAGGAGATACACTCCTTTCTTCCTGATATGAAGTAGAGGGACCAACTTCAGCAGCAACCTCCTTCACCTTCTTCTTCCTGAACAACCCATCAAGGGAAGTCCAGACCTCCGCAGCTGACCGACATCCACTGATGTGGTCCAAGAGCTCCGATGAGATCACCTGCTTGAGAATAGACTCTGCTTTTGCATTTGCCTCCTTCCAAGCTCTCATCGCCTCAGCATTGACAGCAGTATCCTCTTGTCTTCCTGCTCCGCATACAACCTCCCAAAGGTCCTCGCCAAGAAGAAAGCTCTTCATACAGGACTTCCACCGTTCACAGTTCGTCTCTGTAAGAAGATCAATACCAAGACAACTTGCATTCTCCACTGTCATGGTTCTACCACTGGTTTCCTCGACAGACGAGCAACTACTTCCATTGAGCACTGCTTGACCACTCCAACAACCTCGCTCTGATACCATGTTAAAATTCAACAAACCGCAGACACCCCCTTGGAAAACCTGTTGAAAACTCAACAACCCGAATGAGAATACGCCCACTTATATGTTGAAAGTTTTCCCGGATCATGGAGTTAACAGTGGTTCTCTCAACAAAGCAGTAACAACCTGCAACACATGCAGCACAAGCTTCTTTATTGATCAAGAGCAATCTTCTTTACAAGGCGAGACATACATGGCGAGACATGCTTCACCAAAACCCAACACCGGGAGAGCAGAGACAGTTACAAAGACAAGAACAAAAAACAAGCCGCGCGGACTCAATCAACAAGCCGCCGACCTACTGCTGTGGAGTCCGCTCAGTCCGCCAGGTCGCCAGACCGCACCCAAGCCGCGCGGACTCACCCCTCCAATGCTAGCTCTTCACCGCCGGTCTGCCCGCCGCCAGACCGCACAAGCTGCGTCACCGAATGGAACAGTCCGCCAGAAACCGGCGACTTCCTGAACCCCGAACCAAGTCGCCAAAGAGAAGACCGCCTGGCCGCTATCCGCGACCTGCTGTTTACCGCCTGTTGCTTAACCGCAGAGTCCGCACTGTCCCTGACCGCAATCAGAGCCAAGTCCTGGCTTTCCAGCGCTATCCGCACAACCTGCACAGCACAACCGGGTCAACTCTCTATCTGCGCGGACACAAAGTCCAGACTGCAGCAACTTACGCGAGCTCAATTACTGTTCACTTACTTCGGTCTAGGTTCCTTTCTTTCCTGATGTGACATGGGTCCTATTTATAGGCACGACGATGAGTATGGTCACCGCCCTAGTTGATAGGATCACCGCCGCATCCCGCAGTAAGAACTTATGTGTCCGCCAGCCCGCGGACACACATGCCAGTTCGCCGCCCTGTGCAGATAGCCAGTCCGCCCCAGCTTCTCCAAGGCCGGACTCCAATATCCAGTCCGCCTTGCCGCCAGAGACCAAGCCAGGACCACCACAGCCGGACTCCACAAAAGCCGTGTCCGCCATTCTGCGGACAAGGCATCAGCCCGCAAAACCCGAGCCCGCAGCCTCGCCATCAAGGCACCTGCCGGACTCAGGCGGACACCCGGCTTTCGTCCGCATATCCCAAGTCCATTACCTCATTGCCAAGGCACCTCCGGACTTAGCGGACACGCCAATCCAGTCCGCTAACCGCAGACTCCAGTCCGCTTGCACTGCAGACTTCTCCAGCCCGCATTCCTGCTGACTGCCTCAGTCCGCATCCCTGAGTCCAAAACCTCATCACAAGGCTATACCGGACTCAGCGGACTCTGGCTCCAGTCCGCACGCTCCTGCACGAGCAATTCTCCAGTCCGCAAATCCCCAAGCTAGCAAACAAGGCAACAGCGCTTCTTCTAGGCTTGGCGGACTGAGAAACCAGCCCGCGCTCCACTGCGCGATCTCCCCGGACTGAGCCATCCTGGACTTGGTTCAATTCCCACCAAGTCCAGTCCGCTGGCCACAAGGGCCAGTCCGCACTTACTGGCGGACACTGGATCTAGCCCGCCATACCGGGCGACCTCCAGTTCCTGTCCGCGCTGACCGGCGGTCTCCACTACTACTTGCCGCTCCACTAGACCAAGACCAAGGCAATTGCCAAACCGGTCTGCCGAGCTCCAGTTCTTCAGTCCGCTTCAAGCCGGACTCCGCGGATAACATTCCTATCCGCCCGGTTACTTTCTGGGAGTCAACCACCTGCTGAGCAAACACTGGCCTGTCAGACCGCCGCTGCTGTCCGCGTAGTCCGCGCGAACAGACCGCCCAGGCCGCCACAGAGCAAACCGCCTGCAACATCCCTGCCGACCTAGCAGTCCGCCAACCCAGTCCGCGTAGTCCGCGCGGATAGGTTTCCCAAGCCTTCCATTCACCCACTTTCACTTCACAGAATTCAACACTACCTGTAAGTCCCTCATCTTGGATACTCTCAAACTTGTTATGGACTTCCATGAAAGCAGGAACATTCATTACAGTTCTCGGGAATGGGATTTATATGAGAAATCTATGACAAAGAGGAGACTGTATGACAGAGAATTTGGGAGAAACAACCCTGCTGCTCCTCCAAGACCTCCTAAGTACTACCCCAAGCCATACAGCTATCAGAGGAGACAACAAGAGAAGCAATATAGGCAGTAACACCAATTCTAAGCTACAAGGGCATATGAGATTGTGGGAATGACTATTGTAGAAATGATACTTGAAAATCACATTTATATAATTATAAGTTTTTGATCATATTATTCTGTTCATAGTCTTATGCTTGCTTACACTGAGTTGTCTATTCATCATTTTCTTTTTATGTCTATAATTCACCTTAGTATAAAGGATTCTGACTTCTACAAATAGGGGGAGATTGTTGGGTATTGTATCCATACTAACCCAGATTTGATGAAGTCATCCTTAAACTAAGATAAATTAAGTTGTATTTGATGCTTTGTTTAGGTTATGTGCTTGCAGGATTCTAATGGCAAGTGTAGACCAATGTCAGTCTACAATGGGTCACCAAACATAGGAGCATATAATGTAATCCCTCATTGTGTGATCCAAGGTGTTGACTCGTGTGTAGCCTCTCTATTAGGATACACTTCATATTCATGCTCTAGGACTAATTGGAAAAGACTTGATGCTGGTCTCACCAAAGAAGAAGAGAATTATGTCAAAGAGAATTTACTAAGTGTTTTACTCGAGTAGTTCTATACCTACTCGAGTGAATAGCTTAGTTAATACTCGAGTAAAATTATTCTTACTCGAGTAAGAATGATAAATCCCGAGTAGTCAATTTATGGCTCTCGAGTAGTTAAGACAACTACTCGAGTAGATTTCCTCTTATTCTCGGGTTAACTGATTTTCTTCTCCAGATATATTCTAAGTAAATTACTCGAGTAGTACTTTATAGTACTCGAATAGTTTATACTTTCTGTCTCGAGTTATAGAAGTTTGCACCTCGTGTAATTTCTATTTTCTCGAGTAGTTAAGTCATGTATGTAGAAACCGAACAGAAAACAAACTGAAATGGTTTTAACTGAAATTTTATTATCCGAAAAAGGTATCTATTACAAAGGTACGCCCTCCTTTATATAGAATGGAGGAGAGATGAGAGAATACAAATAAGAGATGTGGGACTGAAAATTTACAGGACTAAGCGGACTATACAAAACAAACCGCACAAGCCGCATGGTTAGACAGCAGGGCTAACCGTACGGCTACCACCAGAGAGGAAGAGAGACTGCCAGGTTAGACCGCCAGACCGCCCGGTCTCCAAGCCGGCTGAGACAAACCGCCAGACCGCGCGGTCTTCAACCCGCCAAGACAAACCGCCAGACTGCCCGGTCACCAACTTCAACACTCCCCCTCAAGCTGGAGCATATATATCAATCATGCCCAGCTTGTCGCAGATGTGGAAAAAGGAAGCGGACACCGGCTTGGTGAAGACATCTGCCAACTCGTTGTCGGAAGTGACAAATGGAGTGCAAATCTGTTTCTTCAATATTTCTTCCCGAATAAAATGACAGTCGACTTCTATGTGTTTTGTTCTCTCATGAAAGACCGGATTTTTGGAAATGTGTATCGCGGCCTTATTGTCACAGAACATAGGAAGAGGATAGTTGTAAACCTCTCCTAAGTCAAGCATGAGAGCACACAACCACTTCAACTCACATGTAGTCGATGCCATGCTGCGATATTCCGCCTCTGCACTAGACCTGGAAACGACAGACTGTTTCTTGCTCTTCCAACTCACAAGATTGCCTCCAACAAATGTGCAGAAACCTGAAGTCGATTTGCGGTCCCCTTTGTCATCCGCATAGCTTGAATCAGAGTACGCTTCAACCCTAAGGTGACCATTTTTCTGAAATAGGAGTCCTTTCCCTGGAGCAGCTTTAATATACTCTAATATCCTCAGAGCAGATTGTAGATGACACTCCCTCGGAGCTTGCATGAACTGGCTCACCTTGCCAACAGCATAAGAGATGTCGGGTCTGGTTACCGTGAGATATATGAGCTTGCCCACCAGACGCCGGTATCTCATAAGATCGGAGAGAAGAGGTGAGTCATCTGTCCAAGTTTTGTCTTCTCCAACAGCCATAGGACAACGTGCAGGTTTAGCACCAGTCAGTCCTGCCTCCTTTAAAAGATCAAGAGCATACTTCCGTTGTGAAAGGACCATGGAGTTGGGCTTTCTAGAGATTTCAATCCCCAGAAAGTATTTCGGGGAGCCCATATCCTTTGTGACCAGATGTTGACGAAGGTGTTTCTTGGTCATCAATACCCCATCCTGGTCATCGCCAGTAAGAAGAATGTCATCAACATAAACCGCAAGAACAACAAGACCAGAGGCGGTTTTCCGAACAAACAAGGAGTGATCTGCTGAGCTTCTTGTAAAACCAATGGCCGCAACAATGCCACTGAACTTGTCAAACCAGGCACGAGGACTCTGCTTGAGGCCATAGATAGCCTTCTTTAGCCGGCATACCCGTGTCTCCCCCTGAGCAACATACCCAGGAGGTTGCTCCATGTAAACATCCTCCTGCAGATCACCATAGAGGAAGGCATTCTTAACATCTAGCTGCGAGATGGGTCAATCCCTGTTGACAGCCACAGAGAGAAGAACCCGAATAGTGCTGAGACGAGCCACGGGAGAGAAAGTGTCAAAGTAATCAATCCCATAAGTTTGGGTAAAACCCTTAGCAACCAGGCGAGCCTTATAACGATCCACACTGCCATCCGGGAGAAACTTCACCACGAAGACCCAGCGACAACCAACAACATCTGTGCCGAAAGGAGGAGGAACAAGGGTCCAGGTACCCCGTTCAGTGAGAGTAGCAATCTCCTCATCCATGGCAACTTTCCAATGAGGAATAGTAAGGGCCTCCTGGTAGGAACGGGGGGTGGCAGTGGCCGATATAGACAGGGCAAAAGCTCTGCGAGCAGGGGTAAAACGATCGTAGGAAACAACTGCAGCAAGCGGGTGTTGGGTACAGGCCCGAACCCCTTTGCGAAGAGCAATCGGGAGATCCAGGTCAGCAGGTGCCTCAGTATCCGGAGTATCTGTGGTGGAGAGAGCTGGCCCGGGAGTAGAGAGAGATGGCAGCGGAGTGGAGGGAGAAAGCGGAGTGGAGGGCCGAGATGATGAGGATGGGGAAGACGGTGGAGTGGGTGGAGAGGGCGTAACATCAGTGGGAGCAGAGGGAATGTATGAGTTGGTATGAGAAGTAGGATCAGGAGGAGTAGAAGAGGAAGCGGGAGAGAAGTAAGAGGCATTGGCAAAGAAGTGACCATCCGCAGAGACAATTGCTTGCGGGTAACAGGGTCAAGCAGCAATATCCTTTCTGAGTGGGAGAGTAGCCCAGAAAGACACATTTGGTGGCACGTGGTGAGAGTTTATCACGGGTGGCAGCGGGAGAGTGCACAAAAGCGGTGCACCCAAAGATGTGCAGAGAGAAGAGGAAAGGGATCCTTGTCCGGATAAAGAATGGAGAAGGGGGTAGCACCGTGGAGAACTGTGGAGGGAAGGCGATTGATGAGATAGAAGGAGAGAAGGACAGCATAGCCCCAATAGGAGCGAGGAACATGCATTTGAGTCATCATAGTGCGAGCGACATCAAGGAGGTGACGGTTTTTGCGTTCCGCCACCCCATTTTGTTGTGAGGTGTAGACACAACTTGTTTGACGAATAACACCATGGTGAATACAAAGAAGGAGAAGTCGTGGCTAAGATACTCCTTAGCATTGTCAGAACGAAGGAGTTTAATAGACGTATTAAACTGAGTCTTAACCATAGAATAAAAGGAGGTCCAAACAGAGAACAGCTCGGAGCGATCTTTGAGAAGATATACCCACGTACATCGAGAGAAATCATCAATGAAGGTGACAAAATAGGAACTACCCCGACCGATGGTGAGGTTAGGAGCGGGACCCCATATGTCAGAGTGAACGAGGTCGAACGGACGGGAAGAGCCCCGACTTTGCGTTGGTGGGAAGGATGAGCGGTGATGTTTGCCAAGTTGACATGCATCACAGTTTAGAGGAGGATGATGAGGAGGGAGGTGCGGCAGGAGCTGGCGAAGAATTCGGGGAGGAGCATTTCCAAGGCGAAGATGCCATTGGAGAAGATCTGTAGAGGAGGAGGAGAAGGCGGATAGAGCAGAAACGTTGTCGAGGAAGTAGAGGCCACCACTCTCAGTCCCGTAGCAATCGTCCGTTGGAGTCCGGATCCTGAAAAGCACAAGAGCTAGGGTGAATATGACAGAACACCGTAGTTGCTTGCATAAAGAAGTAACCGATAATAAATTGCAAGGAAACTTGGGCACATAGAGGTATCAGCCAGGCAGAGAGATGGAGTGACTTGAACCATGCCCGTCCCATGGACCGGGGAGGAGATCCATCAGCAACAATGACCGGGGGCAACTGAGCACGTGTGTCAAGAAGAGAGAAACATTGAGGATTGTCTGTCATATGATTGGTTGCACCAGAGTCGATTAGCCACTTCCGCGAGTAACACATGAGCAGACTACAGACAGAAGAGGTGACCACGGAGGCGGACAGGCTGGAGGAGGGGAAAGCCATGGAAGCAAGAGAGGAGCAAGCCGCAACGATAAGAACAAGCCGCGAGAAGAGAAAAGAGCACCAAGCCGGGCGAACAGAAAACAGGTCGTGCGGCTAGGAAGGCCGCTACCAAGAAGCAGAGCAAAGCAGAGGGAAAGAAGTCGCACGTCTTGAAAAAGTCGGGCGAACAGAGGAGAACAGGTCGCACGCAAAAGATGACGGCGGAGGCCGGCGCGACTAGCAAGCAGGAGCGGGTAGAAGGCAACAACAAGTAGAGCGCGGCGACAACGAGACAGGTCGCGGCGACGAATAGCAGCAGAGAAGAGAACCAAAGAGAAGCAAGCCGCGCGAACAGTGCAGCGGACAGAAACCAGCCGCGCGAACAGGGCGGCAGACAGAGGAGAGTGCAAGCCGCAGACACAGGTCGCGGAGAGCGGAAAACAAGCCGCGAGAATCAGAGAGCGCACACAATCAGGAGGAAACGACGTGTCCTCTGATACCATGTAGAAACCGAACAGAAAACAAACCGAAATGGTTTAACTGAAATTTTATTATCCGAAAAGGTATCTATTACAAAGGTATGCCCCTTTTTAATAGAATGGAGGAGAGATGAGAGAATACAAATAAGAGATGTGGACTAAAAATTTACAGGACTAAGCGACTATACAAAACAAACCGCACAAGCCACACGGTTAGACACAGGGCTAACCGCACGGCTACCACCAGAGAGGAAGAGAGACTGCAGGTTAGACCGCCAGACCGCCCGGTCTCCAAGCCGGCTGAGACAAACCGCCAGACCGCGCGGTCTTCAACCCGCCAAGACAAACCGCCAGACCGCCCGGTCACCAACTTCAATAATGTACTCAAGTAATTCATTTACTACTCGAGTAGTACAGTATCTATACTCGAGTAACCAGAATTTTCTTCCCTCAAAATTTCTAAGTCAATTACTCGAGTAGTCATTTCCATATACTCGAGTAGTTCTTCTCCTCTCGAGTAGTTCAACTTCACTACTCGAGTAACCCAGAATTCCATTCCAGAAAATATTCTTAGTCCCTGACTCGAGTAGTTCATCTACCACTCAGTAGCTTATTCTCATTTACTCGAGTAGTATTACTTGTACTCGAGTAGTCTACTCCACTTCACGTGTAATTCCTTAAGTACTCGAGTAAGTCTTTTTGGTACTCGAGTAGCTGATCAACTTCTCAATTTTCTTCAAGAATATACTCGAGTAGTTTTCTTCAGGTTACTCGAGTAACTGTCTCTAAGTACTTGAGTAGTTCTCTTCATCTCCCTCGAGTAGTTCTGTAATATACTCAAGTAGTCACTTCTTCACTCGAGTATATTACTTCAGTTTTCTGAAATATTTCGTTAAGTCCAGATTAACAAATTCCTTAATGAGCCTTGACATGATTGGTCCACGTGTCCCTCATTATGAATTAATTATGACAGACTATCATGTGTCCCTCATTATGAATTAATTCATTGGTCCTTCTCCCAAGGACCGACCGACTATAGTCTATCTCTCCATAGATTCAGCTACTAGCCTACCCCAAAACTCTCTACGACCTAGTCGTTGCACACAAGGTGGGGAATTCCCCCTAAACCGCACAAGGGCCTAATTGATACTCACAAGGCGGCGAGTTCTCTACTGATTATAATGAAAAATGAAAAATATTTTAAGAAAGAAATATGAAATCTAAAAACTCCCTCTAGACTTAATCTCTAAAGAAGACGATGCAACCACGCGAAGATCGATGGAGTTAAACTACATTAACGAATTCTTCTTCTTCGCTCTTGTACTTGAAGGTAGTAGGGAGTTTTTCTGGAATTGGAGTTATCAGTCTAAGAATGCATAAGAATAAAGGATCCAGGAGGTATGTAACAAAAATTTCCCAAAATCCGGACTTTTTATAGATTTAGCACTATCGCTCAGTGATGGCTAGCTATCGCAAGTGATAGCTCCTTTAGCTGTCGCATGTCCCACTCTACGATAACCACATCGGAAAGATGGAGATCGTGTACATACATGGGGATATCGCACATCAATATCAATATTGCTTGGCGATATAACGGATTGGTGTGCGTCGTGTCTGGATCGTATGGAACATGACCGTCGTCCTGCTGATGTCATCAAATACTATCGCCTGGTGATAGATGCTATTGCCAGCAATATCAAAAATTCCGAGTCAGCTGCTTGTCTCCACGTCACATCCGTCAAAGTATAATATCTGTTTTATCTACACACCATAAACGCACTATGATCAAATACATTCGGGATTTATTATTTTCAAATCAAGGAGTGTGGAATGCATGCTCCAACAGGTATGTGGTGGTGATATAATAACCATAGGATACATATTTTCTTTCGACATCATTATTTGTGGAGGAATTTTTTTAATGAAAACATAAAGATTTGTATCATTTTGAAAATGATTAAAATTTAGGATTATATATTGTATTGTCTTTCCAATATTAACTTCATATAATGTTATGGAGTCCTTATGCATAATGAAGCTAAGTGTTGATGTATCATTTAGGTCAATACAATATTCTCAATGAATACAAAGAACTTTTGATCTATTGATTATTGAAATAATATTTTTTTATTTTAAACATAGTGTAATTGCAATTGCTAAGATTTTGTCGTTAAGACTTACATAGTAGTTTGGGTGTAAATTTACTTCAAATACTCTGTTTCCAAGGTTTGGCATAGCTCCTCCTAAAAGGCTATTAAAGGGAATGATAATGCAATCATCTCGATAGATAATAAGAATATGGTTATTTATATCTGATCAAAATAAACTAGTTATTTTTAATTGGATTCATCCTATATGTAAGTAGTTTTTATTGGGGTGTTGTTTTTATAATTTGATTATTAATTTATATCCGAGAAGTTGAATTGAATTAAAACTTTTTTCTTTTAAGTTCTATATTATCGTACATGTGTTTGAATATATAAACTTTTTTTGTTCAAAAAGCTATCAATTATTATATTGTTGGTTGTTTCTTCATAAGTAGTAATCATTAGGATAATGTAGGATATTGACTCAAAATAGTCAAAATTATATTTGTTTGCTTTTTTTCAGAGAGCATTCGTTTGTTTCATTTAGAATATTTGTTTATCATAGGGAGATATCTATATTTAAGAATTATTAATAATATTATTCGATCACCTTGTTCAATTTGAAAGTCACTAATTGCCATATTTTTTAGTTATGATCGATAATGTTCGTGTTTGGATGGTCGAATTATGGTTCTAGTAATATAATTTGTTTTTGCAATATTGGTCTATTTGTGATGAACCAAAAATACCATAGTGGAATAGAAATTTTTAAGTCAAGTTGTATTCCACGACTATGCTATCGCGCTATTGTAATATCTATACTAGCAATTAGTGTGTATCATTATGAAGCCATATCTTCTCTTTGTGAATATAAGACATACTGTGAAGTTACTTATATTTGAATGTTATTTATGGTTTGATTTTAAATGATCATGTTTACGTTAATTTTACAAATTCCTTTTAGATATCCGAATATACAGATTATAATTCATATGTTGAATATTCATCATTAGGAATATCTGTAATGTTGTATGTATTAATATCATAATCATGAAGATTTGGGATAAAAAGCATTTTATAATGGTGCGTCATTCGTTAGCGTAATGACCTTTTTGTTGGCATTTGAAACACATACAATTCTTTTTATATTTTGTTGTATAAATTTTATTTTTTAAAAATTAGTACCACTTTTTTATTTTTGTTTAAATTCAGAAATCTATTTTTTGGGATTATTTTATACCTTGGACATTGTTATTGTCGGCAGCTTGGCGTTCAGCCATAATATAGATTAGTATCTTCATCGTATTTATTACAACAGTTTAAATATAATTTTGAAGAGAAATTTTGTTCTTTTATTTGTTGTAAAGCTTTTGCATGTTCATAGTAACCCTTTGTTGTTTCCATACATGATTTTTAAGAAAATTCAATATTATGAGAGCAATATGTATCTATATTTCAAAGTTGTTATATTTTCTTCAATTAATATGTTCTAAGTTGGCAGGATTTCAAAAAAAGTATCCAAAAAATTTTCTTTTGGATGTCATTAAGTTCAAAGATATAACCAATATATGTAATAGTAAATTCTTTTAACATACAAGTATCACATAATTACATTTTTTTAATAATAGAGTTTCTATATTTTGTATGTCTGTAGGCAATCACCTTTAAGACCAGGATATAAGATTGAGACTAATCTATGATCAATTTTTCTTCTGAAGTGATAAACTTAATATTTTGAATTTCTTTAGGATGCATGTTCTAGAAGTATTAAAGCTTGGCTAGAGCAAAACCTTCCTAAAGGCTCATGGCATATAGGAGGAATTCATCTTGACTAAGTTCTTTAGAATGAATTTGTATGGTTTCATTTATATGTTATGTTCATTCGTTCATAAGATTTTTTAATATCGATGTGAGATATTATATATATTGAAAAAAACTTTTCAGACTATTTTGGGTATTAGGTATTGGTAACTTATTTTAATGTTGTTGATGATTATGATAATTCATTCACTCCTATCTCTTAGCATATCTGAAAAATTAATGATTTTCAGATGTTTTATCTTTGATTTAGTACGTTCATGTTTTTAGATGTATTAATTTCTCCTATAA
This sequence comes from Platanthera guangdongensis, assembly GCA_039583875.1. Lineage (NCBI taxonomy): Eukaryota > Viridiplantae > Streptophyta > Magnoliopsida > Asparagales > Orchidaceae > Platanthera > Platanthera guangdongensis. The sequence goes on from CM077148.1 coordinate 142,321,011, forward strand.
TAACTTCACTAGTTTCTACAAATATTTTATAATTGTTAGGTGTTGTAGTATTATGTGCTTCAGAATCAGAAGAAGTTTGAGAATTTTTTTTTTATATTTCTTGATATTTATTGAAATTGACTGCATGGTTATGTTAATTTAAGATTCGTAGAGTTGCACACAACTAATTCCACATTTAAGTTCTTTTATTTTTTAATTCAAAAAATACATTATAATATTGTGATCTAATTCTTTTATGTCAATTATTTCAGAACTAAATTTTACAATATTTATGTTGTTTAAACAATGAAAGTTTCATTTTTCAAATAATTTTGGTTATGATATTAAAAGTCTCTTTTGTAGTGTTGATTAGGTTACGTAAATCTGCGCTAATTGTTTGAAATTTATCAATGATAAAATTTAGGATATTATTGTGAGCATCAAACCTTGTATATGTTTTATTTGTGGAAAGATGAATGTGTATGATTATATTGTGGGCAAATTATATAAAATGGACACAATAATTATCTTAGACCGAGTTAATCAGCGAAAGACCCGAGCTTTACATATTGGTAAAGAGAATTCATTGCTAGAAAAAATAATGTTTGCATAATATAAGTGAAATTTGTTTTTTAATATAAATGACAATTGAAAAGATTGATGTAGTAACTGTTTGCTACAGTTGCACTTTATTCGTGGATTTCTAGTTGGGTAAACCAGAAACTCATACCACAAGACTATTCGACTGCTTCATAGAGAGAGAACACAACTTTAATTCATTTTTTATCTTAAATTGTAGCAGAGAATAAATAAAAATATCTCAAATTTGTTTAAGAAAAAAAAATTTAAAAAGAAACGAGTTCTAGAAGACAAAATTAAATCAACCCGCAATGAACGAATCCAGAGGAAGTGGAAATATTTAAAAAATACTTGCAAAAACCATCAGGAGGGGGAGGGGGTCGTCGGGTTACTCTCTGGTATGAGGGGGAAAAGGGGGGAGGGGGAGGAAGAGACAGAAAAATAGGAGGTGGAGAAGAAAAGGGGGTATGGAGAAAGAGAGAAGAGAGAAATGTGTTTAAGCTAATTAAATGAGGTCTTTCAAAATATAATAAGCAGTGAATAAACCATAAACTTATCTTCTTGAATTTATTGCTTATTTACATGGATATTTCTCGTGAAAAGGCAATCTATTATCTTTGTTGGAATTAAT
>CM077148.1:142322699-142605199 GCA_039583875.1 Platanthera guangdongensis
ACCAAATCCATAGAGAGGGATAGAGAATTGAAAGTCCACCTAGTGTCAACTACCTTCACCTATGGGGGGGGAATATGTGACTTGTGGTAATTTTGCGAATTAAATTTACCTGCACAAGAGAACAAACACCCAGCACAGAAAGGACACAGGCAATTATAGTGGTTCCCCGATTTGGGTACATCCACTCTTCCCCCTTCGACCTATCTCCCAACCAGGGATGACTCGGTCACTTCACCACAGGGATTGAAATCCAATCCTTGCACTAACGGAAGGAACCCTTCCACCGTAGGAGTCACCACTCCCACAACACGGTTGCACTCAACCCTTACAACTAGGAACCAACGTTCCTTTACAACAAAATTGAAATAGAATTACAAGAAATACAAACAACTTTGGAGACTAAGGTGTCCCTCTTCGTTCGATGACGTGTTCTTGAAGTCAACGAAGAGTCCACAACCCTAGATCTCACTTGGAGAGAGTCTCCCCGAAACTGGCGGCGGCAAGAAGGGCGGCGGCTTGTTCTCGGATTGGCGGCGACAACGGAGTGCTGCTGCTATACTTTGGAAATCAATCTTCGTAGCAAAGCTAGCAAGGTCTTCCAACGGTCACACTAGGATCGATCGTCTCGATTGATTCGAAAGGGAAGGCTTTCCCGATCAACGAATCATAGTACAAAGGATCTCTGGTTAGACCGCGTGAGATGCCGGTTCTTGGCAGAGCTTCTGTCGCCGGAGATCTGGAAGAAACCACGATCAAAGTCGGCGATCTACTGGCACGGCGGCGACAAAAGGCGGAGCAGTTTTCGTGATCTAGGTCACGTCGGCGCTTGGCTTTTGTCTTTCAAAATTGCTCTCTCTACAGTTCAAAATACGCGAATATTTATACAGTAGTATACCTCTTTATGACCGTTGTGGTCCCACCAGAAGAAACCCTAAAAACGGTTCAAAACAGAGCCTTTACATTTGATCCGGTCCAGCGTGCTCAGAAATTCGCCTAAGGCAAAATCGGCGAGAATCGAAGGTGATTCTCGTCGATTCGGCGAGAATCAAAGGTGATTCTCGTCGATTTCGCGAGATCAAAGATGATTCTCGTCGATTTTATGACTTGTTTGCACGCTCTGATTTAGCCGGATAGAGACGGCGAGAATCAGCCAGTGATTCTCGACGATTTGGCGAGAATCACTAGTGATTCTCGCCGATTCGGCGAGAATCACTTGGTGATTCTCGTCGATTATTACTTAGACGAATTTTCGTCTTTCCACCCATGAGCTGCTCTTTGACCCATCCTTCCCCTTGTCTGCTCTTGCATTATCACAGCCTTGTACTTGAAAATAAGTACACTCCAATAGAGAGAGTACATGTAGGCCAACACACTGATCTGCTCAACGAGGATTACGTCGCGCAGACCCGTGTATATTGACCTACTGCACCCTGACATTGGTGTGTACTTAGCGTGGAATAACTGCAAGCACAATTAAAAGAGTTCATCAAATACATTGTCTATTTACCTTAGCTTGTTCAGGGCTTCTTCAAATCAGGTACATTGTGGATACAATACCCAACAATCTCCCCTATTTGAAGAACCTAAACCTTACAAGCTAAGGTGAATAGAGCGTATGGGAATGAAAAGCAGAAACTTAAATTGAGTTGAGAAAGATAGTCTTACAATACCAATTTTTGTGAGAGCAAACTTGGAGCCACCTTAGCCTTAGCCGAGAGGGTAATAACTTGGAGCCACCTTAGCCTTAGCCGAGAGGGTAATCTCCCCCTTTTCGGCTTCTGCAAATCGGGGTATGTAGCATTTGACCCCTTGTTCCCCCTCGGTGCTTGCACCTAAGCTCACACTTGAGTTCCTACTGCACCCTGGCAGAGGCTCCCCCTAGATACACGAGCCTGGAGCTTCTGTAGTCTTCATTCCTCATAGTTTAGCATCCCCAATTCAGTTTTGAAAAGACTGAACTTGGCTTCGTCTAAGGGCTTTGTGAAAATATCTGCAATCTGCTTGTCCGTGGGGACATAACAGAGAGAGATGTCCTTGTTCTCCACGTGCTCCCGAATGAAGTGGTAGCGCACTTCAATATGCTTCGTTCTGCTGTGCGATACCAGATTGTTGGCAATTGCAATTGCACTGGAGGAGTCGCAGTACATCGGTACTTCCTTGGACTGAAGGTCGTAGTCGGCTAACTGTTTCTGATCCATAAGAGTTGTGCCAACAGCTGCCTGCCGAGATGTACTCAGACTCTGCTGTGGTGGTTGCTACACAATTCTGCTTCTTGCTATTCCATGAGATAAGCCTTCTTCCGAGGAATTGACACTCCCGGAAGTGCTTTTTCTGTCATCCCTACTCCCTGCAAAATCAGCATCTGAAAAACCTATTAGCTCGACATCATTGTTTCTCGGGTACCACAAGCCAAGATTGGGAGTACCTTTAAGGTATCTTAGAATTCGCTTTGCAGCGACATAGTGAGATTCCTTAGTGTTCACCTGATATCTGGCACAGACACATGTGGAGAACATGATATCCGGTCTACTGGTAGTAAGGTAGAGCAGGGATCCAATGATGCTTCTGTATTTGGTTTCATCGAAGGTTTACCTTTCTCATCCTTATCCAGAGACATAGTGATCCCATTGGAGTCCTCAAAGAGGTTGCATTCTCCATACCGAATTTCTTGAGGAGTTTCATTTGTGAACTTCGTTTGAGAGATGAAGATTCCATCCTCAGACTGTTTCACTTGAAGTCCCATGAAATACTTTAGCTCTCCCATACTGCTCATTTCAAACTTTCCTTGCATAAGTTTAGAAAACTTTTTGCAAAGATTGTTGTCCATTGACCCGAATATAATGTCATCGACATAGATTTGCACCAGCAAAATCTTGCCTTTGACTTCCCTGAGAAACAATATCTTATCTATTTTACCTCTAGAGAACTTGTTCTCAAGAAGAAAACTAGATAAAGTCTCATACCAAGCTCGTGGAGCTTGTTTTAAAACCATATAGAGCTTTATTAAGAAAATATACATGATTGGGATAAGTAGGATTGACAAAACCTGGGGTTGAGCGACATATACTTCCTCTTTCAGGTCTCCATTCAAGAATGCTGATTTCACATCCATTTGATAGACTGTGAATCCTTTGTGCGAAGCATACACCAGGAACAATCTGATTACCTCGAGCCTTGCTACTGGTGCAAAGGTCTGATCGAAGTCAATCCCCTCCTCCTGTCTGTAACCTTGAGCCACCAGCCTGGCCTTATTCTTTATGATGACACCATGTTCATCCAGCTTATTTCTGAAGATCCACTTGGTGCCAATCACATTGAGCTTTTGTGGCCTGGGAACCAGCGTCCAAACGTTGCATCGTTCGAATTGATGCAGTTCATCTTGCATGGCCAAAATCCATGCCGCATCTTTGTTCGCCTCATCGAACTTCTTTGGCTCAACCTGTGACAGGAAGCTAAGATGCAAAATCTCGTTAATAGTACCTCTTCGAGTTCTGACACCGTCACGAGGATCTCCGATGATCTGATCTCTAGGATGATCCCTCACGTGCCGGAGCTCTAGAAGTCTGGCATCTGGGGCTTCGACTACTTCTTGGGCTTATCCATCTTCTAAGAGATTTGATCCATTTTGATCTTCAACATTCTCAGTTGACGTTGAGGTGGAAACTTTGACGTACTTAGGAGTTTCATCTTTAGCGGTCTCATCGAGACTCAGCTGTTCAAGTCGTGCACCTGCATCTTCAAGAATATCGCTGGAAGAATTGCTGTTAAGCAAGCTTACTTCATCAAATACAACATTAATTGATTCTTCTACAACTAGGGTTTTCTTATTGAAGACCCTATATGCCCGACTGTGGGAACTATAGCCCATGAATATGCCTTCGAAGCATTTTTCACCAAATTTAGTACGCGGGTACTTCCCGTTATTGAGTACGTAGCATTTGCAACAAAGATCCTTAAGTAGGACATGGTTGGTTTCCTGCCTTCAGTAGCTCATAAGGCGTCTTACGATGATTCTTGTTGATCAATGCTCGGTTTTTTACATGACAAGCCGTATTGACCGCCTCTGCCCAGAAGTATTCTGGGAGAGAAGCGTCTTTCAACATTGTCGTGCAGGCTTCAATGAGAGTTCTATTTCTCCTCTCCGCAACTCCATTTTGCTGAGGAGTGCGCGGGGAGGAAAACTCATGAAAGATACCTTGTTCTTCACAAAGCTCTATCATAGCACCAGATTCGAATTCTGTTCCATGGTCACTTCTGATTTTGACCACTGAGCAGTTAAATTCGTTCTGAACCTGCTTGACAAAACTAGTGAAGATGTCAAACGTATCTGACTTTCGTTTTAAGAAGAACACCCATATAAACCGAGAGTGATCATCAACTATCACTAGCGTATAGGACTTGCCTCCCAAGCTATGAACTTGCATTGGACCAAACAAGTCCATATGCAGAAGATAAAGACATCAGGAAGAGTCTTTGTCTGCAATGCTCTTAAAGGTAGCCCGAGTCTGTTTACCCATCTGGCATGTAGGACAGGGGCTATCTTTGATGCACTTGATAACGGGAGCATCTCTTACTAAGTTTTAGAAAACAGCATACTAATTGTTTTGAAGTTAATATGTGCCAATCTTTTGTGCCATTGTTCACAAAGAGATGCACTTCCTGTTGCCACTAGGCATACGAGGGTAGATGAATCTAAACTAAGAAAATTTAAGCATAAGATATTTCTGCTCCTAATGCCTGTTAATACCGTCTCAGAAGAGGCATATGAATTATCAGGCATTTATCCTTGCAGAACTTAATGTCATAACCTTTATCACATAACTGACTTACACTGATCAGGTTATGGTTTAAACCCTTCAACATAGGCCACGTCGGTGATAGACATTATACTGTTGGAAATCATACCGTAACCTCTGGTGACTCCTCGATCAGACCCCCCAAAGATGACTTTGGGACCATTCTCGACTGGAGTGTAATCACGCAGCAGGCTTCTTGTCCCAGTCATATGCCGGGAGCATCCACTGTCCAAGTACCATATTGGAGTTTTGGTGGCCTTTGGACATTCCTGCAAAACAAAATTAATTTCCCTTAGGAACCCAATCGAACTTGGGTCCTAGATTCTTGGTTAGCATACTCCCCTCTGGTGGTTAACCCTACGAGTGGTCGGCCTCGCATTGCTAACATAAGAAGTCTCATTAGACCTCGGATTAAACCAACAATCCACGGCAAAGTGACCGACTTTGCCACAACACCAACAGTCAAATCTGTTGTACCTCTTCCTAGGCTCCTGCTTTACCCTGGGAATGGTGGGTACAGCAGGGGCCTTGGATCTGGAGGTGGAGGCATCATAGTGATTGCAGTCACATGACTTCTTCACCTTCTGTTCCTTCAGTATAACAGCTTGGCTTTTGGTGCCTGCTTTCTATTATGGCCGCTAGAGAATTGACCATAATTCCCCATGTGGATTTCCTCATAAGGTGCCTTGAAGACACTCTCACCGAAGTTGCGGGGAAAAGTCCAACCATCATATCGACTCTTTGGCTCTGCAACCGAGGGCCGGAAATGATGACCAAAGGTTGACTCAAAGTCATGTTGGTTGCAGGGAAAGCTAGGCTTTCTGAACGCAACAGGACTGAGTGGTGCCTTTTCCTTTTCAGCAGCAGAGGCCTTCTTGGCGGCCTTATTCTTTCTCTGGTTCCTGTTTCTCTTGGATGAGGAACCAGATACCCCTACATGCCCCAATCCAGCTTCTTTGGCCTGAGTAGAGAAGGTATCGACTAATGGAAGAACTGTTTTTTGCATAGAGAAGCTCTTGACGATCTTCCTTTCTGCCGCAAGTTGTTCTTCCAACTTGTCGACTTCCTCCTGCTTAAGATCAAGGAGCTTAAGAGACTCGGAATGCTTTGAAGTCAGGTCTAGGTGCTCCTGTCGGAGAGAGATCAAACTGGTGATCTCTTCCTTAGGGAGACACTCTCACCCTTAAGGAATTTCACTTCCTTTTTCTCAGCCTTCAATCTCTTACGGCACTCCTCGAAAGTGTTGAGCAGAAGCTCAAACTTCTCAAGGAGCTCCGCTTCACGGCCGAAGGGCTATCCTCAGGGTCATCATCCTGAGACTTAGAATCAGATTCAGAGTCGGAGAGAGGGGTGTGAGCTTTTACCTTCCCAGTAAATGGGGGGCATTCTCCTTCTGAGTCGGAGCGACCCACCAGCCCGAAGTAGGCTTCCTCATCATCACTGGAGTCTGAGGAATCAGACTCACTCAGTGTCTTTGGCTTTTTGGCGATGTAGCTCCTCTCTTTCTTCTTATCTCTAGAGGACTTGTGCTCCTCTCCCTTCCCCTTTTCTCTCTTGCCTTGGTGGCAGTCGGCGATGACGTGTCCTAGCTTATTGCATCCAAAACAAATAATGTCAGAGGAGCGATGTTTGTTCGGTTTAGAAGTATACCTGTCAGAAGAGTAATTTTTCGTCTGATGCCTGGAGGAGGAGCCGTCTCTCTTTCTTTGATTTCTCATCTTGAGGAACTTCTTGAATTCTCGGGTGATGATGGAGAAATCTTCCTCAGACAACTCTGAGCTGGAGGAGCATGGCTCAGAGTCCTCCTCCTCATCCTTTTTCCTGGCACGGTATGAAATCGCACCCTTGCCCTTCCTGGAGTGAATGGCTTTTAGGGCCACAGTCTTTTCCTTGGCTGCATCCTTCTCTGCTTCTTCTTCTGCTTTCCTGGTGTTCAGTTGAAGCTCATAGGACATCAGCTTCCCAAACAGAATTTGCGGGTCTGTTTCAGCAAGTCTGCCAAACTCTCGGATGGCGCAGATCTTTGTGTCACATTCCTTAGTAAGGGACCTAAGGAATTTATCATTAAGTTCACCATCAGTGAACACTCTTCCATATCCTTTGAGGGCATTGACAATCTTGAGGAAGTTCTCGAAGGTGACTCCGATCTCTTCCTTAGGCCCTTGTCTGAAGGCCTCATATTTCTGGTTCAGGAGGGATCTCCGATCATCCCTCACTTCATCAGTGCCCTCCATTAGGATAATCAGGCAGTGCCAGATCTCCTTTGTTGTCCTGCAGTTGCAGAAGTTCTGCATCATTGAGTCATCGACCGCGCTGACTAGAATGTTCTGCGCCTTCTTGTCAAGCCCCACCAGCACCATCTCGTCCTTGTCCATTTCAGATATTTTCTTTGGCACTTTCTTAGTAGGATCAATGGTGGAGGCCTTAGTGGGGACATAAGGTCCCTCCTCCACGATCATGAAGAGTCGGGGATCGACCGCTTCCATGTAGAACCTTATCCTTTCCTTCCAGATAGGAAAGTTTAGCCTGGTGCACACTGGGATCTTGCCTGTGTACTTGAGTCCGTCCATAGTGGAAGTCTGCCTTCTTCTTGACACTAGTGGCAGGAACTTACTCAAGGTGTGAACCTTTTTGATGAGTAACCTCGCTTTGATACCACTTGAAAGTCCACCTAGTGTCAACTACCTTCACCTATGGGGGGAATAGGTGACTTGCGGTATTTTTGCGGAATTAAAATTGTACCTGCATAAGAGAACAAAACACCACAACACAGAAAGGACACAGGCAAATTATAGTGGTTCCCTGATTTGGGTACATCCACTTTCCCCCTTCGACCTATCTCCCAACCAGGGACGACTCGGTCACTTCACCAACAGGATTGAAATCCAATCCTTGCACTAACGGAAGGAACCCTTCCACACGTAGGAGTCACCACTCCCACAACACGGGTTGCACCCAACCCTTACAACTAGGAACCAACGTTCCTTTACAACAAAATTGAAAATAGAATGTACAAGAAATACAAACAACTTTTGGAGACTAAGGTGTCCCTCTTCGTTCGATGACGTGTTCTTGAAGTCAACGAAGAGTCCACAACCCTAGATATCATTTGGAGAGAGTCTCCTCGAAACCGGCGGCGGCAAGAAGGGCGGCGACTTGGTTCTCGGGATTGGCGGCGACAACGGAGTGTTGCTGCTGTACTTTGGAGATTCAATCTTCGTAGCAAAGCTAGCAAGGTCTTCCAACGGTCATACTAGGATCGATCGTCTCGATTGATTCGAAAGGGAAGGTTTTCCCGATCAACGAATCAAGAGACAAAGGATCTCTGGTTAGACACGTGAGACGCTGTGCTTGGCAGAGCTTCTATCGCCGGAGATCTGGAAGAAACCACGATCAAAGTCGGCGATCTACTGGCACGAGTGGCGACGGCGCGGAGCAGGTTTCGCGATCTAGGTCACGTCGGCGGCTCGGCTTTTGTCTTTCAAAATTGCTCTCTCTACTGTTCAAAAATACGCGAATATTTATACAGTAGTATACCTCTTTATGACCGTTGTGGGTCCCACCAGAAGAAACCCTAAAACCGGTTCAAAACAGAGCCTTTACATTTGATCCGGTCCAGCGTGCTCAGAAATTCGCCTAAGGCAAAATCGGAGAGAATCGAAGGTGATTCTCGTCGATTCGGCGAGAATCAAAGGTGATTCTCGTCGATTCGGCGAGAATCAAAGATGATTCTCGTCGATTTTGACTTGTTTGCACGCTCTGGTTTAGCCGGATAGAGACGACAAGAATCAGCCAGTGATTCTCGACGATTCGGCGAGAATCACTTGGTGATTCTCGTCGATTATTACTTAGACGAATTTTCATCTTTCCACCCATGAGCTGCTCTTTGACCCATCCTTGCCCTTGTCTGCTCTTGCATTATCACAGCACTGTACTTGAAAATAAGTACACTCCAATAGAGAGAGTACACGTAGGCCAACACACTGATCTGCTCAACGAGGATTACATCGCGCAGACCCGTGTATATTGACCTACTGCACCCTGACATTAGTGTGTACTTAGCGTGGAATAACTGCAAGCACAACTTAAAAGAGTTCATCAAATACATTGTCTATTTACCTTAGCTTGTTCAGGGGCTTCTTCAAATCAGGTACGTTGTGGATACAATACCCAACAAGAAGAGAGGGAGATAACCATCCCACACCGGAGTACAGACACGATGAATCAGAGCACAAACACGATAACCATCCCGCACCGCCATCAACTGCACTTTTAACTTGTAGATCTGTTGTCGGAGGTCCCCGAGGAAGGCGGCCAAGAACCGCCTATCCTCCCCGCTCCACTGCCGCCTTGGAAAAGGAAGCCGCAAAGACCCATACTCCCCGAGACGGGCGAAGCTGCGTCGGGAGGTGCTGCAGCGAGCGGAGCTGCGTCGAGCGGTGCTGCGTTGGGCGTTTGTCGCTGATTTCCCGGAGGGAGGCATAGTGAGGCCGGCGAGGAAGATGAGAAAGCACCAGGAGTTTTCCTCTGACTTTCTGGAGGGATGCAGAGGAAGGCCGTAAGGAAGATGAGAAAGCACCAGGAGTTTGCCGCTGATTTTTCAGAGGGAGGCAGAGTGAGGCCGGCGAGGAAGATGAGAATGCAGGAGGCGAGGTTGCAGGCCCGGGAAAATAAAAGCCGTGAGATTGGATTTTTTTTTATTTTAAAATACTTTTTGTTAGAACCCTACTTGTGATTTGGGCAAGGTTCACTATTTAGATTGTTGACCCACCATGTATAGTCTAGGGTCATTTGTTAGTTCTAGGGTTTTTAGGTCAATCACTTAGGTCAGAATACTGATACCTACCTTCAGAAGACTTCAGAGACTCAAGACTTAAGAGATAAGACATATTTTGATGATAGCAGAATTAGTCGTTCGACGATAGCTGAACTCAGCTCGAGGTTCATCAATCTCAGATCGACGAACTTAGAATTTCTTCTCTGACTTGAGCTCGATGAAAGTCTACCTCAAGTCGACGAACTGTGAGCTTATGTCATGATCTCAGCTTGACGATCTTAGATCTCAGCTCGACAAAGAAGATTTATCAGCTTGACGATCTTGGAGCTTAGGTCGACGAATCCTTTCCTGTGTTCGACTAACTCCAGCCAGGTTCTGTTCGACTATCCTTATGCAGATTCTCTGATCGACTAAGCCAATTTGAATTTAAGGATTAAGTCAGTAATACTCTGATATTTAATGCTTATATTCCCAAGAATATAGCCATTCCTGGCAGCATTAATTAGGATTTAACATAGTTATTACTTGGCATATTTACTGGGACAGTTAAGAAAACACATTGAAGACAGAATACAGCTGTTTCATTTCCCAGAGAATATGCAGAGGATTTGAATTTCAAAATCAGCAGTCATATATAAAGAAAAATTCCAGAAGATTGTTGACAGAAAAAAAACACACAAAGAATATACACAGTGATAACAAAAATTTTACTGTTAAGAAGAAGAAGAAGAGAGAGAACATCTCAATAGAGAAAGGACTTCTTGTTCATCATACTCTTCTTCTTCAAGCTTTCCTTCCAGCAAATAATATTTATTCTGAGATCGACTTCACAACCTCTCAGATACATATACTTGAAGAAACAGTTTTTAATTTAAAGGCCTACACCTTGAGCAAAGTTTCCCTTCTTCTGATCAGATCTATAACTTAGGGGGAGCTTTGACAACATCAAAATCCACTAATCTTCTCTCAGATTGTTGACGGAGAAGAAGACCATCACTTTTTTATTTCCAACCGTGTACAGGGTTATAACTCCCTTCAAAAGTTAACTCCTTTGGTTATTAAGTCTCCTGATCAAAAGACTTAATTTGGTTTTTGGGCACCTGATCAAAATCTCAAAGGGTTGCTAGATCTCCCTTAGAAAAATTGATCTTGTCGTGGCAGGGCACCTGATCAAAAACTTGTGGTGGCAGGGCACCTGATCAAAAACCTGTAGTGGATTCCTACCAGGGTGGTAGAAGAGTGGATGTACCCAAGTTTTAGGGGAACCACTAAATTTCCGTGTGACGTTTGGATTGCCTTTACTTTTGTGTTTGTGTGCTGTGATTTCCTTCTTATATACTTATACATCACTATACTTTTAATTCTGCTATACAAACTAATCAAAGTTTTTAAAATACTCTATTCATCCCACCTCTAGAGTTAAGACAGTTCTATCCCACACTTTCAATTGGTATCAGAGACAGATTAGGTTAATTGGTTGTACAGGCTAACACCTAAAATCAAAATATCCTTGATAGATCTTATTTATTCTAGTTTGTTTCTTTTCTCATGGCACAAAACAAAGAGTACTCAAGCACCATACCTCCAGTGTGTAACTTAAATAAGTTTGCTCTCTGGAAGGCAAGGATCAGATTATATATGAATTCAATTAATGAGAACATCTACAATTCTATCTTGACAGGTCCCCCATAACCAGTGGCAACAATAAGTATCTCAGCAGTTCCACCACCTGAGTGGACAGAATCTTAGAAGAAGTTGAAGATAGTTGATGCAAAAGTCATGAACATTCTAGCTCAGACAATGTCTGATGATATTTTCTAGAACGTTATTGAATGCTATTTAGCCAAAAATATCTGGGATTCTCAAAATGCAATGGTTGTTGGCTCAGTAGATGAAAGAAAGGACATGTCCCACTTGATTTCTCAATATGCAAACTTCAGGAAGGGTGAATCAGAATTAGTTGCTGACATGTATACCAGACTCAGTCTCATCATCAATGAGCTGAAATCTCTTGACAAGGACACCTCTTTGACAGAGATAAATGATAAGATCCTTATGTGCTTCCCTAGCACATGGGAATTCAGGATCTGGCCAATCAAGGAAGCTAGAAGCTTGAATGAGATCTCAACAGAGATCTTGTTGGGAAAGCTCACGTCCTATGAGCAACTTATCAAGACAAGGGATGCTAAGCAAATAGCTTCACCATCACCCAGGAAAGAAAAGAGTATTGCTTTCCAGGCTATAGTTGAAGAAGAAACCATTCCAGCAAGTGAAGACCTGATGAGTCTTCTAGCCAAAAGATTTTATAAAATGTCCAAAAAGGACTTCAAAATAAGATCATCCAGACATGAAGACAAACCAAGGTATGACAAAACCCCCACTAAAGAAGTTGTATGTTATGAATGCAGGAAACCTGGACATATTTTGCCAAAATGTCCTAAAAAGAAGAAGGAAAAGAAGAAGGAGATAGACTCCAGGAAACACTCCAAGAAATTCTCTTCCAACAAATACAGGAAAAAAGAGAGGGGATTTGTATCTGAGACCTGGAGGGATTCAGATTCAGACTCTTCATCCAGTTCCAGTGAGGATGAAGAAGAAGCAAAAGCTAGAGAAATATGCTTGATGGCTATCAATGCCTCTTGCAACAATACAAAAGTTGAAGATTCATAAGCAGAATCTGAACCAGAAGAGGATCAGGTAATTTCATCTTTTGATTTTACCTCAGAACAGTTTAAAACTGAATTAAAATCATTATGCATTGATTTAATTAAGTCTGAGAAGGAAATCAAACTTCTCAGAGAAAAATTGACTGAAATTGGAAATATTTCTTCAGAAAATTTAAAACTTAAGGAAGATCTAAAAACAACTAATAAACAAATACTTTACTTAGAAACCAAATTAAATGAGGCTAATAAATTTGAAGAATACCTTAATGGGAGAAGCATCAAATTGATGAACATCACAAGCACGGTGAATGTCAGACTTAATGGCAAACTGGGTTCGGGTGCTTCATCAAGTCAGCCTCCTATTTTGCAAAAAATATATTATCTTCCCCCATCAAATTTGTTTCTGTTAAAGGCAAAGAGAAAGGAGAAATTAATAATAAACTAACAGAAACTTCATCTAAAAATAAACAGAAGAAAAAGAAAAATGTTAATAAAAATAATGTTCAACATTTTTCGTCGAACTAAGAACGACGAAATGCATATGGTTCCTCGAACTCAGATCGACGAACTATGAATGCAGATTATATATATAATTATTCTTCTAACTGCGATCGACGAAATCTATATGGGTCGTCGAACCGCGATCGACAAAATTGGGGCGCAGAAAATGAATACTTTCATTCTCTGAGCGGAGTTCGACGAACTTATCCCTATTCGTCGAACATAGATCGACAATTTACTGGAATTCGTCGAACCCAGAATATTATAACAGAAACTTAAATTCTTTTAGAAATTTTAATCAACCTAAATCATTTATTAATCCTTTTAACCAATGGATAATTACACCTAGAAAATATCACCCATTAGGTTATAAGGATCAACCAGAATATTCTTATAATTCTAGTTACTCTTATGAAATAAATCAAACACCCAAGGTAACCTGGGTCAAAAACTCTTAACTTGTTTTCTTGCAGATAAAGAACTATCCTACCACAGAGCAACAATGGTACTTGGATAGTGGTTGCTCAAAATATATGACAGGTCCAAAGGCCAACCTCAGTGATTTCAAGGAAAAGCTTGGACCCAAAGTGATTTTTGGTGACTCCAATTATGGACAAACAGAAGGCTATGGAAATGTCAAGATTGGAGCAGTGACATTCAAAAAAGCTGCTTATGTGAATGGTCTAAAGCATAACCTCATCTCCATAAGTTAGTTTTGTGATGAAGGTTATCAGGTATCTTTTAATAAATACTTATGCTCTATTATTTCTGATGAAGACAAAATTATTTTAACTGGTGTTAGACAAGGTAACATATGTAACACCCCCTATCCGTCGCATAGCATATAGCAGTAGGTCCGGTCGGGGCCCGACGCCATATACCACAGACAGACCGGGTGGTTACTCAATGGAAACCATCCAACCAATCCAATGTCCTACACAGAGAATTCTAGCGGAAGCAGTTTTATAAGTTGCAATTAAAAGAATCCAGCAACAAGCATGAATGTCTACTAACAAGCCAAATAAGAATGAAGTACATACACAAGTACTGGCCTTAAGGTTTTACAAATGGTTTACTCTTATTACATGTTTTCCACACCACGGCACGCAGGCCAGTCATACATGAATAAAAACAAGTAAACACTTCAATTAGGCCTTCGAGGGCCGGCTTCGCAATTTGGGCTTTAGCCCGCTATTGACCGCTTGGTCTAGCAGCACCTGCAAGTAACAAACCACCGCACGGTGGCAAACAAAAGCAACGGTCAGCAATGCTGACAAAATTATAACGATCTCGCCCCCAATTCGGGGCGGCGATGCTCCTTCCCTGCACTTATTAGCATAACCAAAAAGTGTATAAATATACATTTCATCACAAGCATAGGCTCACACGGCCACACACCCCGTGCACTCAGGGAACATTCTCGGTGAACACGGTCAAAGCCCGTCGACTCACCACCGTCCCCAAGACGGCCCAACAATGAGCAATTTGTCTTCCTGGCATGGGTCACGATAATTTAAACCATAGACCGCCGAAGACCCTCATCTATGCCAACGGCTCTAATCCGAACGACATAGAACGGGTACGGTTCCATCTAACCCGTGCTCACATCGCAACGTTAATTTAAAACATATGCGCAGGTCAAACTTCTCCTGAGTCCCTTTTTCCATCACAAAATCACATAACCCGGTTATGTTCAAGTTGGCTCCCAGGCCACCAAGTTGGCAAGATCACGCATCCGCCCAGTTTTCCAGGTGCACCTTAGGGTTAATCCCCAAGGCTCCCTGTTGCAATCTACCACGCAGAAAACCCGAAAAACAAACATTCGCACGGAGTCTTCTCCGGTATTTATGCAATGCAACATCACCGATCCAGACCAACATGTCCGGATAGGCTTCACACATCATGCCTATGTTCGTTCTCGTTTACGGACTCTACACAACGGGGACTTCACATATCTACCCGAAGGAACGCCTCCAACTCACCGCAAACTCGCGAGAGCAGGCTTCCTATGCAAAAGAAGTAGAGCTTCACATGCTCAAGTAGAGAATCATTACTCTAGCGTTCTTCCTTGGCGCCATGGAAATGTAAGCGGATGAAAAGCACCGCAATCTCCTTGCCTTCGTAGATCCGAAGTCGGCTCGCAATTTGGAGCTCTAAAACTACTCCAAAGACTGGATCTAGACTTCTTCTTCCTCCTTTGATCTCCCCTCTCTCTAAGATTTAGACAGAGAACGCGGTAGGAAAACTAAGGGTTCTGAAACCCTTCTCTCGAGTATAACCTCTTCGGGAATAACCACAGCCGTCGGATCCCACAAAAAGGGATGCACGGACACGATGCAGGTCTGACCTGGACGAATGGGGTTAAACACTGCATGGCTCACCAATCCGGAGTAAGACACGTCCGCGGCCAATTAAATTGTGTCAGAACATTTAGTTAACTCCCGCCAAAACCCCTGCGTCAACACTCCGCGTCGACCGAGTCAGACACGCCAGAATCAGCCCCGCGCTCGACGATCGTCGAACTAAGATCGTCGACCGCTGCCAGATCGTCGAACGGAGATCTATAGCCTGATTGTCGAACGCAAAACTCTGGCCAAATTGTCGAACGCAGATAGCTGGCCCGATCGTCGAACACAGAATAGCTGGCCCGATCGTCGATCGCAGCATTGTGACCAGATCGTCGACCGCTGCTCGACAATCGTCGAACCTAGATTTCTGCCTGATCGTTTTTGCCAGATCTTTGAACTACCCCGACATGCCCTGGGACACGCCCCGATCGTAGCATTGTGACTAGATCGTCGACCGCTGCTCGACGATCGTCGAACCCAGATTTCTGCCTGATCATTTTTGCCAGATCTTTGAACTACCCCGAGACGCCCTGGGACACGCATGTATCCCAGGCCGTGTACCCCTGCCAAATTCCAAATTTGGTACAGATTCGTCACCCGTTGCTATTTTGAGTTTCGGGGCGTTACAGCTCTCCCCCTCTTAAAATAATTTCGTCCACGAAATTACATAAATGAAAGATAAGTACAAAACCAAAATTTGTACCTGAGCAGAACAACTCTGGATACTCGTCAAGCATAGTCTGCTCTCGCTCCCAAGAGAGCTCCTCTCGACCGCAATTGTCCCATCAGACCTTGACCATCCTGATCTCTTTATTGCGTAGCCGCTTGACTTCCGAGTCTTCAATCCGCACGAGCTTGACCTTTATCGTCAACCCACTACCCACCGGCACTTGATCAACCACGATCACTTGCGAAGGCTCTTGCACCGCCTTTCGTAGCACCGATAAATGGAATACATCATGTAAACCACTAAGCTCCACCGATAGCTTGAACCGATAAGCCGCTTCGCCAATCCGCTCCAGAACCTCAAACGTCCCAAGGTACCTCGGGCTTAGCTTTTTCAAGCGCCACACCCGCGAGACACCCTTGAACGGCTTGATCTTTAAGTACACCCAGTCGCCCACATCGAACTCTACGTTCCTGTACTTGGCATTATAGTACTTTGCTTGCCGGTCCTGAGCGATAAGCAATCTCTCCCGAATGGTTCGCACCAACAAAGTAGCATCCTCCACCTCTTGATGCTTGTACAACTTTGACTCACCCGTTTCCAACCAGGACAACGGCGTATGACATCTTCTACCACAAAGGGCCTCGAAGGGCGTCATTTGAATACTCTCCTGGTAGCTATTGTTGTGCGCAAATTCCACCAAATAAAGATGGTCTTCCCATTGCTTTTCAAAGTCCAAGACACATATACGGAGCATGTCTTCCATAGTTCTATTGACCCTCTCGGTCTGCCCTGCCCATCCGTCTGCGGATGGAAGGCTGTACTAAAACTCAGCTTTGTTCCCAACATTTGCTGCACAAGCCTCCAATCATTGGACGTGAACCGCCCATCTCGGTCACTCACGATGCTGCGGGGCACACTGTGGAGCCGCACTATGTTATCCACATAAAACTTTGCCAACTTTTCCACCGGATCATCCTTCCTATGCGGAATGAAATGCGACACCTTCGTTAGCCGATCTACGACCACCCAGATGGTGATGTTCCCCTTTTGCGACCTTGGCAAACCGTGGACAAAGTCCATAGTGATGTCGTCGAATTTTCACTCCGACATAGGCAAGGACTTCAGAAATCCTCCCGGCTTTTGGCACTCCGCCTTCACCAAGGTGCAAGTTTGGCACTTCGCCACGTAGAGCGCCACATCCTTCTTCAAACCCGGCCACCAAAATAGTTTCTTAACGTCGCGGGACATCTTTGTGCTCCGGGGTGAATCGAGTACTTGGTATGGTGTGCCTCGTACAACAAATCAACCCGCAAACTGCCCACGCTTGGGATGCAAAGACGACCGTCTTTCCAAAGCAATCCATCCACAACTTCACATTGGGAATTTGACCCATCCAGAGCTTCAACCATGAGCTGCTTCATGTGGTCATCCAAATCCAAGGCCTGCCGAATCCGATCAGCCAGGTCATATTGAACTTCAGTCCAATTCAAGAGTGCTTCAGCATTTGACTGCTTATCTACACAAACAATCTCCAACGCCTCCAACTCCTGAACCAACCGCTCGTCATGGATCGACAGCCAATTGGCTTGAGCTGGGGCCCAGCTACTCAACACGTCCGCAACCGCATTATCTTTACCAGGCACGTAGTGGATCTTGAATGTATAGTCCCCCAGGAACTCTATCCATCTACGTTGCCGCATATTCAGATCTTTCTGATCAATCAAATACTTCAGGCTCTTGTGATCAGTGTAGATATCAATCTTCACACCGTATAAATAATGCCTCCACATCTTCAAGGCAAAAATCACGACCGTTAACTCCAAGTCATGGACCGGATAGTTCCTCTCATGCACTTTCAGCTGTCTCGAGCCATAAGCTATGACACTTCCGTGTTGTAGTACCACGCAACCCAAACCGCTACCCGAAGCATCACTATAAATCTCATAACCTTCGGTCCCACTCGGCGAACTCAGCACAGGCGCCGTGGTCAACTGACATTTCAACTCCTCAAAAGCTCGCGCGCACTCCGGCGTCCAAACGAACTTCTGCTCCTTCCTCGTCAAAGTAGTGAGAGGTAACGGTACCCGCGAGAAGTTCTCTACGAAGCGCCTATAATAGTCGACAAGCCCCAGAAAGCTCCGGACTTCCGCTACCGTAGAAAGCTCAGGCCACTCCCATATCGCAACAATTTTCGTCGGATCCACTGCAATACCTTCCACACTCACTATATGACCGAGGAATGCCACTGAGGACAACCAAAACTCGCACTTCGAGAACTTGACGTACAGTTGATTCCTCCTTAGCGTCTCCAAAACCAAATGAAGATGCCTGAAGTGATCTTCCTCACTCTGCGAGTACACCAAAATATCATCGATGAAGGAGTTCAAAAAATGGTCCAAGTACTCCCTGAAGGTCCTGTTCATCAAATCCATGAACACTGACGGCGCATTAGTCAGCCCAAACGGCATGACCGTAAACTTGTAATGCTCGTATCTCGTACTGAACGCTGTCTTCGGGATATCACTCCCCCTTATTCGCAGTTAATAGTACCCGAACTTGATATCCAACTTTGAGTACACTGTCGACCCGACCAACTGATCAAAAAGATCATCGATCTGGGGGATCGGGTACTTGTTCTTTTCCGTCAACTTGTTGAGCTCCCGATAATCAATACATAGCCTCAAGCTTCCGTCCTTCATCTTAACAAAGAGGACCGGCGCGCTCCAAGGCGAAGAACTTGGACGCACATACCCTTGCTCCAACAACTCTTACAGTTGAACCTTCAGCTCCGCCATTTCCTTAGGCGCTAGCTGATATGGAGAGCGTGACACAGGCTTTGCACCTGGTACGAGCTCTATCGTAAAATCTATCTCCCGTTGAGGCGGGGCTCCCGGAAGATCTGCGGGGAACACATCAGGGTACTCTGCTACCACTGATATACAATCCAACGTAGGCTTTGGCTTTGCAACCTCCATTAGTGTAAAGAACAGCTCTGTACCAGCACGAACCGCCTTCACCACCTGAAGAGCAGACATCAACGTCTTGCTCGACCCTTTTAAGCCTGTGAAAGTCGTCTCACGACCTGCTCCTAGCTTGACTTCCTTGCGACCGCAATCGATATAGGCTTGCTGCTCCGAGAGCCAGTCCATGCCAAATATAACGTTGAACTCCACCAACTATAGTAACGACGCTTGCAGATCGAACTCTTGATTCCCAATTCGAATCTTCATGCCACAGATTCTATCCGCGCGCATCAAACACCCATTGGGCAACAACACATCCAACTTGTCCTTCGTCATCGAAGAAGGTACTCCGATGCGCGATATGAATCCTTCAGACAAGAAGGAGTGTGAAGCTCCTGTGTCAAAGAGTGCTCTTACCGGATACTCACAAATCAAAACAAATCCTAAACAAACAGTGGTAAGGTAACATGTGTATAGCAAATATTTAAAGAAATTAACTTTCTGTAATTTTAAAGTTTACCTATCACCACATCCGCCTGTTTGATGGCCTCCTGTTGGCCAAGATTATAAACCCTCGGTTTGGCCGGAGCATAATGGGACGCGGTTGAATCCACCGCCTTGCCCTTCTCTTCATAAGTTGCTCCCGGCTTCCTTTCGGACTTGGGACGTCCGCTCCAACAGTCACAGGCAAAGTGCCCCAGCTTCCCACAAGTAAAGCATGCACCCGGGGTCCGACCCGTAGTCGCCCCAGAAGTACCAGAAGAAGGAGCTGGATCCGAAGTCCTAGACTTCTTAAAGAACCTTTGATATCCGTACTTTGAAGTAGTCGGCACTTTGAACCCAGACTTCTTATCACCAAAGCTCTTCTTCGCTTGAACATTCTTCATGTCCTTCTCCAAGGACCGGGCCGTGTTGACCAAGGTCAAGAAACCCTGCGTCATCGGCCCCGAGAGTAGTAGCCTCAAATCATCTCTCAACCCTTCGTAGAATCGATTCATCTTGCGCTCCTCATCCGCGATGGTGGAGCTAGCATATCGACTCAATCGAGTAAACTCGTGGAGATATTCATCCACGCTACTGTCTCCTTGAACCAACTTCAGGAACTCGTTCTCCAATGCTATTCTCTGCGTCGAAGGGAAGTACCTAGCCAAGAACAATCTCGAGAACTCCTCCATCGAGACGTCTATAAGTTGCCTACCTCTCAATAGATGCAGCTCCAATCCTTCCCACCACAATCTCGCTTCACCGTCCAGAAGGAACGTAGCAATGGTGGTCATTTGCCATTCTTCCGTCTCCATTGCTGTCAAGACTCTCTTCACCCTGGAGAGCCAGTATTCAGCTTGAGATGGGGTTCCTAACCCCGAGAATACAGGAGGATTAAAGCTCATGACATGTTTGAGCTGTCTATCGGTTGCCCTCCTCAGCACCAACGGCTCCACTACTACCTGCTCCACTCTCCTCGGCTCAACCTCTGGAAGAGGTACCTGCTCCATCGCAGGAGCGGGCTGCTGCATTTGTCTTGCAGGCTGAGCATTAATCATGGCCAACACTGCTTCGGCCACCAATCGTATGGTCTCAGCCGATGGAGGTGTTGCAGGAGCATCATTTGGTGCACTGCTAGCCTCAGAAACTCGATGTTCTGACAGCCCAGCACCGCTTCTAGTCACCTATAGTGGTACAAAACACCGTTAAGCGACCAAATAAAATTGAAAACATCAATTATAGGAATACGTAGGTTCCCCAAACACGTGTATTTTCATTCCTAAGTGGACATTCATGGGTTCTTTTGCTGTTATAACGATGACGCACAAACATGTGCTCACCACCCCTTAAAAAGAATTCGCCCACGAATTCATTTTAAGCCTGACCGAAACCAGTAATCTAATATCAAATTGTAACACCCCCTATCCGTCGCATAGCATATAGCAGTAGGTCCGGCCGGGGCCCGACGTCATATACCACAAACAGACCGGGTGGTTACTCAATGGAAACCATCCAACCAATCCAACGTAGTACACAGAGCATTCTAGCGGAAGCAGTTTTATAAGTTGCAATTAAAAGAACCCAGCAACAAGCATGAATGTCCACTAATAGGTCAAATATGAATGAAGTACATACACAAGTACTGGCCTTAAGGCCCTACAAATGGTTTACTCTTATTACATGTTTTCCATACCACGGCACGCAGGCAGGTCATACATGAACAAAAACAAGTAAACACTCTAATTAGGCCTTCGAGGGCCGGCTTCGCAATTTGGGCTTTAGCCCGCTATTGACCGCTTGGTCCAGCAGCATCTGCAAGCAACAAACCACCGCACGGTGGCAAACTAAAGCAACGGTCAGCAATGCTGACCAAATTATAACGATCCCGCCCCCAATTCGGGGTGGCAATGCTCCTTCCCTGCCCTTATTAGCATAACCAAGCAGTGTATAAATATACATTTCATCACAGGCATAGGCTCACACGGCCACACACCCCGTGCACTCAGGGCACATTCTCGGTGAATACGGTCAAAGCCCGCCGACTCACCACCGTCCCCAGGATGGCCCAACAATGAGCAATTTGTCTTCCCGGCATAGGTCACGGTAATCTAAACCATAGACTGCCGAAGACCCTCATCTATGCCAACGGCTCTAATCCGAACGACATAGAACAGGTACGGTTCCATCTAACCCGTGCTCACATCGCAACGTTAATTTAAAACATATGCGCAGGTCAAAATTCTCCCGAGTCCCGTTTCCATCACAAAATCACATAACCCGGTTATGTTCAAGTTGGCTCCCAGGCCACCAAGTTGGCAAGATCACGCATCCGCCCAGGTTTTCGGGTGCACCTTAGGGTTAATCCCCAAGGCTCCCTATTGCAATCTACCACGTAGAAAACCCAAAAAACAAACATTCTGTTGGAACACCCTATTACTAATTTGGGTCAGGATCACTATGTCTTTAGGAAACCTGTTTTTGACCTCTTTGTATAGATCTAAAGGTCAATTAGAATTGAGTCTAAGGGTTAGTAGTTAGGTTTGGAAGCTGCCCTCAAGACCAAGGTTTTTCAGTTTGGAGATTAAGTCATTTCGTCGAGCTCAGTACGACGAATCGTCGAACTCCTATCGACGATCGTTTAGCTTAACTTCGACGGATCGTCGAACTCCATTCGACGATCACTGAGCTCAACTTCAACAAATCGTCGAACTCCATTCGACGATCTTCGAGCTCAGTTCGATGATCTTGACTCCAGTTTGTTCCGCTATCTCTGAGCTCAGTTCGACGATAGTTGAGCTCAGATCGACGAACTCTGTTTCTGTATAAGTCCAAATCGCTGAGCTCAGTTCGGCGATAGTAGAGCTCAGTTTGACATTTTTCTGAAGAGTTCAACGACTTTCAAGATTCAAATTCAGAACAGTTAAGGAGTTATTCTCAGCAATTAATTCAGAAGATTTTGTAGCCGTTTTCATTTATTCTGGAGTAAGTTTCAAGAAATTATCAAGGAATGTTTCATTAGACTTTCCCCCAGAAGACAAAAGCAATTAAGGAAGTCATTTATGACAGGCCAACGGCTATCTTGACAGTGGATCATTTTGTTGGGTTTCTCTATGAGGATGGCACAACACTTGTGCACGCAGCGGAAGGATAAAACATTAAGAAAACCCAAAAGAAATAGGATCGGGCCATGATAGTTGAATCAAGAAGTTAGCAAACGAGTAGACAAAAATTACCTCGGTGGCGTTGAGTCACAACTCAACGGAGATGCTCCAAACTTGGTCTTATTGCTAGTGGCGAGTTCTACGTGGAATAATATCCACGTCTCTGCAGAAATCCACACGAGCGGGAGAACGCCGAGCTTTCCGTCGCACGGAAGATCGGGAAGAACGATGACCGCACCTTGCTATTCCACGGACTGCTAGGTCCGCGCCAGGAAAAGCAACACCAGCGACAGTCGCCGGAGAAGAGGAGGTCGACGGAGCGAACACTGCGGCGGCGGAACACTTCCGTCGGCGGCGTGATTCGGGATCGGCGAACGGAAAGGCGGAACGGCTTCCGTCGTTTTCAATTTGATCGGCTGTCAAAAGCATGTGTTACCCGAAAACCCTAAGTGTCCCTTTTATACCGAAGGCATAAAAGACTTAGGAAAATCGCTATCCGCAGACCACCCAGAAATAGGGTTCAGAATCGGCGAGTATCAATCGGCGAGAGTCGGTCAGGATCGGCGAGAATCAGAATCAGCGAGAATCACAATCGGCGAGAATCACCCGGATTGACGAGAATCAGAGAACTATTCTTGACGATTCACGCCGAACGTGGGTCGACAATTCACGCCGATCGTGGGTCTCCGATACACGCCGATCGGCGAGAATCAGAGAACTAATTCTCGACGATTCTCGTCGATCGGCGAGTATCAGAGAACTATTCTCGACGATTCTCGTCGATCGGCGAGAATCAGAGAACTATTCTCTACGATTCTCGTCGACCCTCGGCCGACTATTCTTACAAGTCCTTCAAGGCAACATTTTCCCAACCCGATGATTCTTTAAGACAACACCTTGCCCACAACCCCATTCAGATCGGTGATTGGCAACCTTTACCAACACAGTCAATCATCCAACTTCTCCACATCTCTTATGTGCGACCCTGCAGGCTCATATCGTGTTGGCAATGAGATTACATGTTTGATCACTTCCAGATCACAATGGTAACTCCAACAGACTCCCACTTGATCTTGAAAGTATCAAAGCAAAAACCT
This sequence comes from Platanthera guangdongensis, assembly GCA_039583875.1. Taxonomy (NCBI): domain Eukaryota; kingdom Viridiplantae; phylum Streptophyta; class Magnoliopsida; order Asparagales; family Orchidaceae; genus Platanthera; species Platanthera guangdongensis. The sequence goes on from CM077148.1 coordinate 142,346,162, forward strand.
CACAAACAATGAGCGGCATCTACCAATGCATCATTGCTCCCCAAGCAATAAGAGTTAATAACTCATAAGCCTATATGACCAATGTATCAGCGTTGTCTTTGTCCCTTTGTCCCTTTGTCCCTAACATCCGGAAAGAACTAGAGGCATGGACCGTGTCACCCTCGTAATAGCTCAATCCAAGTTTCTTGATCCAGGACGGACTTCCAGAGAATGGTGAGTCCAATATCACATATTGACTCAACCAAGCATGGCCATGCATTTCTCAGTCAAGTTCCATCAAGGGGCCCATGGATGCAACTCCTGTCATATAGGAGGACAAATCTCATATCTGCTCACACACAAACACCCAAATGATTCGTAACATGCCCAACAACCACCCTTATCATCAACCTTTCTCAAGGAAGACTTTAGATGGCATCAAAGCACGCTCTTCCTCACTTGATGAATGATGTGACTTCAGGTCAAAGGATCACAACACCATTGTCAATTGAGACCTACTCGTGACACGATTGGATGACAATCCACAGAGTAGTCTCAGGTTGGGTCTGTCCAGTACAACTTATTCACTAACAAGTACCCACGTGATGACTTGATATCACAATATCATGACCTGTGAGAACCGGACATCAGTCAGCGCACGTGCTAGTCTTCATGTACCATCATCACCCTTAGCTTCTATGATGATACTCGACCAGGGACCTTTAAGAATGAAGCTTCAAATAAATCATGGGCTCTCACATTCAAGTCACGTACTTGATGTCCCATGGAAGCGAACATTCTAAGGGTATCTATTATGTTAACATTTAACTATCAAATAGAAAAACTCATAATAAAAGAACTTGCCATTAATTGTAAAAGAAAAAGTAGGTACACAGTTCATCATATGAACAAATAGCCAACAAAATACAGGTTTACATGCAATCCACAAGATTCTCACTAGAGTTGATCATTTAGGTATCGTATACCCATCGATCTAGTATGACCATCATGCTTTCTCTGCGCGAGAGGCTTTGTCAGTAGATCCGCAATATTCTCATCAGTCGGCACTCTGCAAATGTTTACATCTCCTCGTTCGACAATCTCACGAATAAGATGAAACCACCGAAGTATGTGCTTGGAGCGCTGATGAGATCTAGGTTCCTTAGATTGTGCAATTGCACCATTGTTATCACAGTAGAGAACTACGGGACCAACAATGCTAGGAACTACATCAAGCTCGCCGATGAATTTCCTAATCCATACAGCCTCCTTCGCCGCATTAGCTGCTGCGATATACTCGGCCTCTGTTGTAGAATCAGCAACTGTCTCTTGCTTGGAACTCTTCCAGCCCACAGCTCCTCCATTCAGGCAAAACACAAAACCTGATTGAGACTTGGAGTCATCTCTATCAGTTTGGAAGCTAGCATCTGTGTAACCACTTACAACGAGCTCTTCCTCTCCACCATACACCAAGAACACATCCTTAGTCCTTCTCAAGTACTTCAGGATATTCTTGACTGCAATCCAGTGACACTCACCGGGGTCTGACTGATACCTGCTAGTCATGCTCAAAGCAAAGGAGACATCGGGTCGAGTACATAACATCGCGTACATGATTGATACAATTGCCAAAGCATATGGAATCAACTTCATGCGGACCTTATCTTCACAAGATTTTGGACACTGGTCCTTAGAGAGATTCACGCCATGAGACATGGGCAAAAATCCTTTCTTGGACTCAAGCATGTTGAACCGCTTCAACACCTTTTCGATGTACGTACTCTGGGTCAAACCCAGCAACTTCTTCGATCTATCTCTATAGATCTTAATACCGAGTATGTAAGTCGCTTCACCCAAATCCTTCATTGAAAAGCAGTTCCCTAGGTTGTTCTTAACAACTTTCAGGGTAGGAATGTCATTCCCAATCAACAGTATGTCATCTACATACAATATCAGGAAGACAACAATGCTCCCACTGATTCGCTTGTAAACACAAGGCTCATCTTCATTTTTGATGAAACCAAACTCTTTGATTTTCTCATCAAAACGAAGATTCCAACTTCGAGAGGCATGTTTCAGTCCATAAATGGACTTATTCAGCTTGCATATTTTAGTGGCTTCATCTGGGGATACAAAACCCTCGGGTTGTGTCATATACACTTCCTCAAGGAGGTTTCCATTAAGGAAAGCCGTTTTGACATCCATCTGCCAGATCTCGTAGTCATAATACGCAGCAACAGCAAGCAATATCCTTATGAACTTAACCATGGCAACAGGGGAAAAGGTCTCATCATAGTCAATACCATGAATTTGCTTGAAACCCTTAGCCACCAGTCGCCCTTTGAATGTCTGTACATTCCCATCCATGTCGGTCTTCTTCTTGAAGACCCACTTGCACCCTATGGGTCGTACCCCTTCAGGTGGTTCCACCAAGTTCCAAACTTGGTTTGCATACATGGAGTCCATTTCAGATTTCATAGCCTCAAGCCATTTGTCGGAGTCTGGTCCATTCATAGCCTCTTGGTAGGTTGCTGGTTCATCATCATGATCCATAAGCAACATATTACCTATTTGAGACACGAGAAATCCATATCTCTCAGGCTCAAACCTCGGTCTACCAGATCTACGTAGGACTTGTGTTCCCTGCGCAGGTTCTCTAGCTACAACATCTTGTAGTCCTGTCTCAGAATCCAATTCCGGTTCATTCACTACATGTGGTTCTTGAACTTCTTCAAGCTCTACCTTTTCAGTCTTTCTTGATAAGAACTCTTTCTCCAAGAAGACACCAGTCCTTGCGACAAACACTTTGCCCTCAGACGGTAGGTAAAAGTAATACCCTTTCGTTTCCTTAGGATATCCCACCAGATAACATTTATCCAATTTGGGTTCCAGCTTGTCAGGCATTTGATGTCTCACGTATGCCTCACAGCCCCAAATTTTAATGAACGACATACTAGGATGCTTCCCAGTCCATATCTCATATGGTGTCTTCAGAACCGTTTTCGTTGGAGCGCGATTCAATGTCATTGCAGCAGTCTCTAAAGCAAAACCCCAAAAGGAAACAGGCAAGTCTGCATGACTCATCATCGAACGTACCATGTCTAACAGAGTACGATTTCTCCTCTCAGACACACCATTATGTTGTGGTGTTCTAGGTGGAGTGAGCTGTGATATAATACCACACTCTTTCAGATGATCACGGAACTCATGACTCAGGTATTCGCCACCTCGATCAGATCGGAGTGCTTTAACTCTTTTACCCAACTGGTTTTCTACTTCATTCTTGAACTCTTTGAACTTTTCAAAGGTCTCGGATTTGCACTTCATAAGATACACATATCTGTATCTACTGAAATCATCAGTAAATGTAACAAAGTAGAAATACCCACCTCTAGCCATGGAACTCATGGGTCCGCATACATCACTATGTACAACACCCAAGAGATCCTCAGCCCTCTCAGTATAACCAGTGAAAGGAGCTTTAGTCATCTTGCCTAACAAACAAGATTCGCATCGCTCAAATGATTCATAATCAAATGAGTCCAAAAGTCCATCTCTATGGAGCTTGGATATGCGCTTCTCGTTGATATGGCCCAAACGACAATGCCAGAGAAATGTAGGGTTCGAATCATTTGTTCTTAGTCTTTTATTATTTTCTACATTACAGATCAGATGGTCCAAGTTCAAAACATAAAGACCATTAAACAATTGGGCTACAGCATAACAAACATCATTCTTAAATATAGAACAACAGTTGTTCTTAATTATAAAAGAAAATCCAATCATGTCCAAACATGAAATAGATATAATGTTTCTAGTTATGGCCGGAACAAAATAACAGTTATCTAGTTCTATTACAAGTCCACTGGGCAAAGAAAGACGGTAAACCCCTACGGCTACAGCAGCAACTCTTGCTCCATTGCCGACGCGGAGGTCCACCTCTCCTTTACTCAGCAATCTTCTCCTTCCCAGTTCTTGCACATTTGTACAAATGTGAGAACCACATCTGGTATCCAATACCCAAGATGAAGAGGCAGAAAGGTTTATCTCTATAACGTAAACATTTGAAGCGGAAGTCATACCTCCCCTCAATTTCTGCAGACCCTCAATGTACGAAGGACAGTTTCTCCGCCAATGACCAGCCTTGCCACAGTGGTGGCATTTCCCTTCCTTCACCGTGCTTTTCTTTTTCATCAGTGCAGAAGACTTGGGCTCAAGATATGACTTAGGTCCCACCTTCGTCTTCTTGGAACCCTTGGCCTTGCCCTTGCCCTTATGCACCATCAGTATGGGGCTGGCAGGCTTGGCCTTCTTCATATTAATTTCGGCAGTTCTCAACATGCCTAGGAGTTCGGGCAGTGTCTTGTCTATTTCATTCATGTTGTAGTTCAAGACGAACTGCTCATAACTGTCCGGCAACGATTGCAGGATCAGATCCGTGGCCAACTCTTGACCAAGAGGAAAACCCAGCCTTTCAAGGTTCTCTATATACCCAATCATCTTGAGTACGTGAGTCCCTACTGAGTCTCGAACTCCCATCTTGCATTGAAACAACGCTTTTGTGATGTCGAACCTCTCTTGACGAGCCTGCCCTTGAAACATTTTCTTGAGATGCTCGTCAATCTCCTTGCAGCCCATGTTCTCATGTTGCTTCTGAAGCTCAGAGTTCATAGTGGCAAGCATAAGGCATTCGACATCTAAAGCATCGTCAGTATACTTCTTATAAGTATCCTTCTCAGCACGGGAAGAGTTCCCGGTCGGCACCTCGGGGGCTTCTTCTTCCAAGACATAGAGCTTTCGCTCTTGCCTGAGAACAATTCTCAGGTTCCTATACCAGTCCATGTAATTTGTCCCACTGAGCTTATCCTTCTCAAGGATGGCTCTCAGAGACAACGTGGAGTGTGAAACACTTGCCATGGAATTCTACAAGAATTTATGCAGAATAAAATCAGTACCAAAATTTCAAATACAATTTATTTTAATTTGGACTTCAATTAAAATACTCCCACTATTTTATTCGAAATGATAGCCCTCACTAACAATTCGGAGAGTTCATATGAGCTACTCTCTTAGTGGACAAGATCCGTATTTCACCAACACTATGAGTCCGCTTTGGCGTTCCTCTCACGATGCGGTTATTTAGGTAGGCAACGCTTGCCAATTGCATCCTCATGCAATTCTTGTATGGTTGGTGAATAACTCCTTATTCGCATCCATCATATGGTGCATGCTAACCCTATGCCTCTAGGCACTCAACCTTTGAGGTCACCTAGTTAAGTATGACCCGATGTCGACAGTGGGATATCACAATTATCCGCTCACACCCTTACCAAGATAGATTAATGCACCTTGCTTTGGCAAGCCCACACTTCATCGATCGAGGCAGGAAGAGTGTCATCCATCGGAAGGCATCCGAACACTTAATATTTGATGAAGGGATTTTAATTATAGGTTAACAATTAACCATGATCAACATTTGATCAACGTGCACATCCAAAGAAAAACAATTCTAAACCACATGCATCCCTTATGTGCACATCCTAACATCATCAACAATTGATAGAAGGAAGGGCTAAATCTGAACATCCGGAAATTTCCAAATCCTCAGATTTACATGCATTGGACAAAGGCAAAGACAACTCAACTTAAAGCAGTAGACAAGCTCATCTCTCTTTGTTGGATTCAAAATCCAAAACAAAATCGAGGGATGGTTACTGCTAAGGAGATCACAATTTCTAACAATTAGAAATTCCACGCAATTCCAGAGGTTCTTGGCGGGGTACCAAGACTAAATCTAGACATTTAGAACACTTCTAAATCCCTAGGTTTACACGCACTGGAATAACAAACTTCCAATACAACGATCATGGCCGAAACCTCGCTCTGATACCACTGTTGGGTTTTTCTATGAGGATGGCACAACACTTGTGCACGCAGCGAAAGGATAAAACATTAAGAAAACCCAAAAGAAATAGGATCGGGCCATGATAGTTGAATCAAGAAGTTAGCAAACAAGTAGGCAAAAATTACCTCGGTGGCGTTGAGTCACAACTCAACGGAGATGCTCCAAACTTTGTCTTCTTGCTAGTGGAGAGTTCTACGTGGAATAATATCCACGTCTCTGCAGAAATCCACACGAGCGGGAGAACGCCGAGCTTTTCGTCGCACGGAAGATCGGGAAGAACGATGACCGCACCTTGCTATTCCACGGACTGCTAGGTCCGCGCCAGGAAAAGCAACACCAGCGACAGTCGACGGAGAAGAGGAGGTCGACAGAGCGAACACGGCGGCGGCGGAACACTTCCGTCGGCGGCGGGATTCGGGATCGGCGAACGGAAAGGCGGAACGGCTTCCGTCGTTTTCAATTCGATCGGCTGTCAAAAGCATGTGTTACCCGAAAACCCTAAGTGTCCCTTTTATACCGAAGGCATAAAAGACTTAGGAAAATCGCTATCCGCAGACCACCCAGAAATAGGGTTCAGAATCGGCGAGTATCAATCGGCGAGAGTCGGTCAGGATCGGCGAGAATCAGAATCGGCGAGAATCACAATCGGCGAGAATCACCCGGATCGGCGAGAATCAGAGAACTATTCTCGACGATTCATGCCGAATGTGGGTCGACAATTCACGCCGATCATGGGTCTCCGATACACGCCGATCGGCGAGAATCAGAGAACTAATTCTCGACGATTCTCGTCGATCGGCGAGTATCAGAGAACTATTCTCGACGATTCTCGTCGATCGGCAAGAATCAGAGAACTATTCTCTACGATTCTCGTCGATTCTCGTCGACCCGCGGCCGACTATTCTTACAAGTCCTTCAAGGCAACATTTGCCCAACCCGATGATTCTTTAAGGCAACACCTTGCCCACAACCCCATTCAGATCGGTGATTGGCAACCTTTACCAACACAGTCAATCATCCAACTTCTCCACATCTCTTGTGTGCGACCCTGCAGGCTCATATCGCGTTGGCAGTGAGATTACATGTTTGATCACTTCCAGATCACAATGGTAACTCCAACACATTTCTGTTCAATCAACAAGAGAATAAAAGATTAGATTTTTCAGAACTGAAAAAAGAAGAACAAGGGAGAGACACATATTCTGCAATATTCATTATCTACAAATCTTCTTCTGCAACAACTCTCACAATCACAAACACACAAGAGAAAGAAAAAGAGTTGCAGACATTCTCTGTCTAAAAGGATTCATACAAGAACACCATCACTAAAAGAGATCAACCATCTGAAATCTTCAGATCTCTTTTGATTCAAGTGTTCAAGGTCATCATCATTCAAGACTCCAGACACCTCACATTTTAGCTGTTGTTGAAATCATCATTTGCTGGAGATCAATTTCTGAAGGCCTATCACCCTACTGCAAAGCTTCATTTCCTGAACAACTACAGATCTCAGGGGAGCTTTGACAGCATCAATATCCACATAGTCTTCTCAGCTGCTTTGAGAAAGAGAAGACTTCCATCACTCTCTCATCCCCACCTCTGTAAAGGGTTTTTCAAACTCCCTTCAAAAGTTTGTGTTTGGTTTTTGAGCACCTTATCAAAAGCTCATTGGTGGCAAGACACCTGATCAAAAAATCTGGTTTGGTTTTTGAGCACCTTATCAAAAGCTCATTGGTGTCCAGGACACCTGATCAACTCATCCTGCAGTGGATTCCTACCTAGGGTGGTAGAAGAGTGGATGTACCCAAGTTTATTGGAACCACTATAGCTCCTTGTGTCTTCTGGTTGCCTGTCTTTATTTTTGTTTCTGGCTATGATTGTTTTGTGACTAGGTTGCTCTGTGATTAGATAGTTCCTGTGATTAGATTTACTATTTGCTTCCCTGTTCACATTTAGAATACAATAACTGTTGTAAAAGTTTTTAAGCACCATACTCTATTCACCCCCCCTCTAGAGTATATCAGATCTAACTCGCACTTTCAATTGGTATCAAAGCGAGGTTGGTTAAACATACCACACCTTGGTGGTTGCACAGGCTAACACCTGAACCCAAAGATTCCTAGTTAGATCTGCTTGTTGTAGATTTTGTTATTAGAATTAGTTCTTCACAAAACATGGCCCAAAACAAAGATTATGCTAGCACTAGACCTCCAGTGTGCAATCTGTCTAAGTTTGCACTTTGGAAAGCAAGGATTAGACTCTACATGAATTCTATTGATGAGGACATTTTTAATTCTGTTTTGACAGTTTGTCCAAGACCTCCAGAGAACACAAGTACAAATGTTGTTCCACCTCCTTCAGGAACAGATGTAGAGATCAAGAAGTGGAAGGTAGCAGATGCAAAGGCTATGAATATCTTAGCCTAGACTATGTCTGATGACATTTTCCAAAAGGTGGCTGAATGTAATTCAGCAAAGGAAATCTGGGATAAGCTCTCTGAAATAGTCTCAGGATCAGTTGATGAAAGAAAGGACAGGAGATCCCACCTCATATCCCAATATGAGAATTTCAAGAAAGGAGAAGCTGAGTTAGTATCTGAAATGTATAATAGGCTCAGTCTGATAGTCAATGAACTGAAGACTCTGGATAAAGAGATCTCATTGACTGAGCTAAATCATAAAATCCTAATGTGCTTCCCAAGCACTTGGGACTCAAGGATCTGACCAATCAAGGATGCCAGAAGTATGAATGAGATCACCACAGAAGCTCTCTTGGGCAAGCTCAAATCTTATGAGCTGCTCATCAAAAATAGAGAAGAAGAGCAGAAGGCTGCCTCACCAGCCACAAGAAAAGAAAAGACAATAGCTTTCAAAGCCACTGAAGATCAGCCTGAAGATAAAGTCACAGGCAATGATAAGCTGCTTAGTCTACTGGCTAAAAGATTTTACAAGATGGCCAGGAAGGACTTCAGGAAGAGATCATACAAAGAGCATGACAAGCCAAGGTATGATAGATCAAATAATAAAGAAATTGTTTGCTTTGGTTGCAGGAAACCAGGGCACATTGTGCCTGACTGTCCAGAGAATAAAAACAAGGACAGAAAGGATAAGAGAGAAAGAAGAAAAGATAAGGACTTCAAGAAGAGTAGCAATGGCAAGCCCTCCTCAAGTAAGAACAAGCACACAAGGAAGGGATTTGTTGTTGAATCTTGGAGTGAAATAGAAGAAGAATCAGAAGCTTCATCCAGCTCCAGTGATGATGAAGATGATGCTGAAGAGAAGGAGTTCTGCATGATGGCAATCAATGCCTCTCAACACAATTCAGATGCAGAAGAGTCAGAGTCAGACTCAGAGACTCAACCTGAAGAAGACCAGGTAATAGACTCATTTGATTTCAATTCTGAGGACTTTAAGTATGAATTTAAAGCACTGTGCTTAGACTTATTAAAATCTGAGAAGGAAATTATCTCTCTCAGAAATCAATTGTCTAAACACAGTTCCTTAAAATCAGAAAACCTCAAACTCTCTGAGGAGTTGGAGTGCTGTAGGGAGCAGATAGCTTCACTGAAAAGTGAGCTGTTAGAGGCCAAAAATCTTGAAGAATACCTTAATGGGAGAAGCATCAAGCTAATGGACATCACAAGCACAGTGAACTCTAGATTTAATAGTGCACTGGGCTTGGGTGCTTCATCCAGCCAACCTATAGTTCTAACAACCCCAATTAAGTTTATTTCTGATAAAGGGAAGAGAGTTGTAGAGGTAGCTAGGAAAAATTCTGATCTGCCTAAGAAAACCAAGTTCCAGCAGAAATCATCGAACGGAGCTCGACGATCGTTGAACGCAGATCGACGATCTCAGGCAAAATCGTCGAACTCAGGTCGACGATCTCTAATCCCTGAACTCTGCCACTGTCAACCGTCGAACGAAGCTCGACGATCTGACCCAAGATCGTCGAACGCAGCTCAACGATCGTCGAACAGAGATCAGAGCTTTGGAAATTCTTTCAAGGGCAAATCAAAATCCAATCCTAGGGGTCCTTCATCCCAAAGCTTTAACCCTTATACTGAATGGATAATACCTCCAAGGAGATATCATCCTGAAGGTTATAAGTGCTAACCAGGGATGTCATTTATTTCTGAGTTTAAAGGTTATCAACCTAGGCCCAAGGTAAACTGGGTCAAAAACAAATGAATTATTTTATGTGCAGGTGAAGACCTATCCAACATCAAACCAACAATGGTATTTGGATAGTAGGTGCTCTAAGCACATGATAGGAAATAGGGACAACCTCACATCCTTTAAAGCCAAGCTTGGACCCAAAGTCATATTTGGTGATTCAAACTTTGGACTGACAAAAGGATATGGTGCAGTTCAAATTGGCACAGTCACATTCAAGAAGGTAGCCTATGTGGAAGGACTGAAGCACAATTTGATAAGTATCAGTCAGCTATGTGATGAAGGCTACCAGGTGACTTTCAGCAAAGCCTTATGCAAGATCAAGTCAGAGGATAACACAACTGTGTTGACATGTAAAAGGAAAGGTAACATCTATTTAGTAGATTTTCTTTCAACAGAAGTAGATATTTGCCTGTTTAATTCTGTTTGTAGACCTAATGTTTTATGGCATAAGAGACTAGGACATTTAAACCTTAGAACCATTGCTAGGCTATCCAAAGACAACCTTGTTAGAGGACTACCTTCTGGCCCCTACAAGAAGAAAGGACTCTGCAGGGCTTGTCAATTAGGCAAGCAAACTAAAAATAGTTTCAAGTCACTTAATAAGAGTGATTCACCTAGGATTTTGTATCTGTTACACATGGATCTTTTTGGACCCATTACAGTACAAAACTTAGGAGGGAAATCTTACACTTTAGTAGTTGTAGATGACTTCTCTAGATTCACATGGGTGCTCTTTCTGAGGAAGAAGTCTGATAACTTTAAGTGTTTGACAGAGTTTCTCAAATGCATACAGATTGAGTTCAATACTCACATTGCCTTGATCAGAAGTGATCATGGGACAGAGTTTGATTCTCTTCTTATGCAAGAGTTCTGTCAGAGTGAAGGGATCAGGCACACTTTCTCAGCTCTTAGAACTCCTTAACAAAATGGGGTAGCTGAAAGGAAAAATAGAACCCTTATTGAATCTGCCACTACATTGTTATCAGATGCTCACCTTCCTCTATCTTTTTGGGCAGAGGCAGTGAACACCTCCAACTATGTGCTGAACAGAAGTTTAATACATAAACTAAAGGGCAAGACTCCCTATGAATTACTCAAAGGGAAGAAACCTAAAATAAATTATTTTAGAATTTTTGGTTGTATTTGTTATATACACAATAATGACAAGAAGTATTTAGCAAAATTTCAAGCTAAAGCTGATGAAGGAGTGTTTCTGGGATACTCCATGACCAGTAAGGCTTATAGGGTATATAATAAATCATCTCTTAAAATTGAAGAATCTGTTCACATATCTTTTGATGAATCTAACATGTCTTTCAAGGAGAAGAACACTTCTACCATAGAACCTTTGCAGGTACATTCTCTTGCTGAAGATTTGAATAGATTACAAATCATTCAAAAAGAGAAAAGCAGTGAAGATGAAGAAGACATTCAACATCATGAAGAGAAACTTCTTGAAGAGTCAGTTTTTGTGCCACAAGAGGAAACAATAACACAGGTTGGTGAACAATTAACACCCCCTGTTGATTTAGTAACATCAAGAGACCATCCAATCTCCCAAGTAATTGGAGACATCTCAGCTGGTGTGCAAACCAGAAATCAGGTCAACCAAAACCTGTTGCACACTTGCTTCCTATCTCAAATTGAACCTCAATCCATTCAAGATACAGAGCAAGATCCACACTGGATCATTGTAATGCAAGAAGAGTTGCATCAATTTGAAAGGAACAAAGTTTGGGAACTAGTGCCAAGGCCTAAGGATCACTCCATTGTTGGAACAAAGTGGGTGTTCAGAAACAAATTGGATGATCAAGGAGTAATTGTAAGGAACAAGGCAAGGCTAGTTGCTCAAGGGTACTCTCAAGAAGAAGGCATAGATTATGACTAGACTTTTGCACCAGTTACAAGGTTGGAGGCTATTAGAATCTTCTTAGCATATGCAGCACACAAGGGTTTCAAAGTATACCAGATGGATGTAAAGAGTGTTTTTCTCAATGGAGACATCAAAAAAGAAGTCTACGTCAGACAACCTCCAGGTTTTATCTCTCCAACCCATCCTGATTATATTTTTAAGCTGAACAAAGCATTATATGGTCTCAAGCAAGCTCCTAGAGCATGGTATGAGACTCTAGCATGCTTCCTTCTGGAAAATGAATTTATAAGGGGTAGAGTAGACCAAACTCTTTTTATTAGATCACATAAGTCTCATACCCTACTAGTACAGATTTATGTAGATGACATTATTTTTGGCTCTACTGATTCAAATTTGTGCAGAAGGTTCTCCAACCTAATGCATTCTAAATTTGAAATGAGTAGCATGGGTGAGCTATCCTTCTTTCTAGGATTGCAAGTCAAACAACATGCTGAAGGCATCTTTATTTCTCAAACCAAGTATGCAAAAGAATTGGTCAAGAAATTTGGTATGTCTGAAGCATCTTGTATGAAAACACCTATGCCTACTAATGTTGTATTAGATGCTGATGAACATGGGAAACCTGTTGATCAGACAACATATAGAGCAATGATTGGCTCTTTACTGTACCTTACAGCTAGTAGACCTGACATAATGTTTGCTACATGCATATGTGCTAGGTTCCAAGTGAGCCCTAGAGAGTCACACCTAACATTAGTAAAAAGGATTCTCAGGTATGTTAAAAGTTGTCCAAATCTAGGTCTCTGGTATCCAAAAGATTCAGCATTTGACTTAACTGGATTTTCTGATGCTGATTATGCTGGATGCAGAATTGACAGGAAAAGCACCAGTGGAACTTGTCAGTTTCTTGGTGACAGACATGTCTCTTGGTTTTGCAAGAAACAAACATCGGTGTCAACTTCAACTGCTGAAGCTGAATATATGGCTGCAGGTAGTTGTTGTTCACAAATATTGTGGATTCAAAACCAACTCCTAGACTATGGCTACAACTTAGAGAAGTCTAAAATCTTTTATGATAATACCAGTGTTATTTCAATAGCTCAAAATCCAGTCCTCCATAGTAGGACAAAACACATAGAAATTAGGCTTCACTTTTTAAGGGATAATGTTGAGAAGAATAAAATTGAACTTCAATATATCCCAACTGATTTTCAAAGGGGAGATATTTTCACCAAACTCTTGGATGAAAAGAAACACACCTTCTTCCTAAATCAGTTAGGAATGTTAGATGGAGGAAGTCTAAAATAATGTCAAAGATTTTGAAACTCTAAAAATGACCAAGACTAGGCAAACATCTTGATTTTTCTAGTGTCTAGAGTGTTTCTGGTCTCTGAACTGCGCTCGACGATTTTCCCCCAGATCGTCGAATGGAGATCGACGCTTTTCGAAATCGTCGACCAGAGTTCAGCGCTTCTTAGATAGTGTTCAACTATCTCTCTATGTCAACGATCGTCGAACGGCGCTCGACGATTTTGTTTTCTGAACTATCGTCAAACAGAGCTCGACGCTCTCCAATATCGTCGAACGGAGATCGACGATATTGAAGACCCTTCAGATTACTTTAGAAGCCCCGATCGTCGAACTGAGTTCAACGATCTTTCCTTTTCTGCGTCGAACCATAATATAAAATTCATTTTTCGGCCGTCGTTCTCCTTTTGCGCTTTCAATCTCTCTGCAAATTTTCTCTTTCCCTCCAAACATCTCTACACTTGGTCGTTTGGTTGTTTATTGTTTGCAGGAAACCGTGGCCATCTCTGTCGCCGTTCTGGCCGCCATGAAATTCGATGCAGGATTCGATATTGACATGGATTCTTTCAGCACCAGTGATCAAATTTTCCAAGACATTCTAGAACTGTTCAAGGAGCAAAAATTAGCTACTATCATGTCCACCAGAATCAAGCTACCTGTAGATGAAATCAAGGAGTGGGTGTATACTGCCCACAACCAAGACCAAAATACAGTTGTTGGATCAATTTCTGGAACCCAGGTACCTCTTACACCTGCTATTCTGACAGAGGTTTTTCAATTAAATTCTGGAAGAGATTCTGTTGAAATGTCTGGCGAAGAATTTACTACTATGCTTGATAGAATGGGTCATTCTGATGCAAACCCTAGCAAGCTGCTGAAAAAGAATTTAGCTGTTGAATACAGATTTTTAGCTGATATTGTGGGAAAAGTTCTTTTGTCCAAGCATTCAGCCCATGATACCATCTCTAGGTATCAGCTGTGCTTGATGGGTGCTTTAGTGGATAAGAAACAATTAAACTGGGGAGAGATCTTCTTTGATCTGATTAAGAAGAAGATCAATAAGAATTTTGTGAATTATGGAAGGATTCTAGGGCTGTTTCTCCAAAACAGATGCCCTGCACTGCTTGTATCAAATGGGATGCACATCAATGCCTCCAAGAGGCTCTCCTGTGCCCTGTTTGGCAAGTGGGACAGACAGATAGTGAAGCCCAGTAGGCCCTCTGCAAGCACTACTTCAGGCACAAGGACTGTTACAGTCTCTTCCCCTCAAGTCTCTGCCCCTGCAGAAGACTTGTCTGCTACTTCTCCTCCTCCTCCACCTCTTATTTCATCTCCACCAGTCACCTCCACCACTCCAATCTCATCCACCATCATTATTTCTAGCCCATCTCCTACTTCAATTCCATCTCCAATCCCTACTCTCACAGAAGAAATCTTCCATCCTTTACATCACTACCCTTAACCAGATCTTGACACATCACCTCACCTTCCATCATTCAATCTGATAGATGATTCCTTCATGGATGATTCACCTTCATCCCCTCCTGATCTACCCTCCTCATCCACATCTTATAAACAGCTACTGCAAGACATCATTGCTCAACCCTTCTTCACACCTTCTATCTCCATACCACTTTCTTCCATTTCCACAATCCCCACACCTCAACCTTCCTTTCCCCCATACACCATCTCTCCACCAACATCACCAGTTGCTCCACCTTCATTCTCTACCTCTGCTCACATCCCTATTGAGCATGTAGATCTTCCAGCCTTAGCTGACAAACTGTATGAGCTAATAGCTCCCAGGCTCTCACTTCTGTTGGAGACCTCCTTGGCTCCACTTCTACAGTCAGTTGCAGCCCTTTCTGCAAGGCTATCTTCTCTCATTCCTCAGGCAATCCCTTCCTTTGGGTGCCTTGATCCAGCTATCTCTGAATCTAGGCATGGGGAGATGCCTCATGAAGATGTTAGATTGCCTGCTGTTGCTGCTGCTGTTACTTCAACTCAAGCTCAAGCTTCAACACCACCTCAGGTTGCAGTTTTCTCAGTGGACCTCTGGTCACTTTTATTAGAGTTTGATTATATATACTTCAGCTATCTTTCAGAGCAGAATGCAGTCCAGCCATCTGAGGATCTCTCCAAGGCCATTGTGCCCTTCTCAAGCTGTGATACCAGCTTAATTAGCTCCTATATAAATTCCCTATATACTGCTGAGTCTTCTGTTTCCATTGATCTTACTGCTGCTACTCCTGCTGACAATAATGTTGTTGTTTCTGTTGCTGCTGCTGATATTGTTGATATTGCTAATAATTCTGATGATTTAATCTCTAAGGATATACATATGACAGAGGCATATGACTTTGAGCCTGCTGTCATTGCTGATGTTGCCCCTGCTGATGTTTTTGTATCTGAAATTGTTTTATCTGAATCTGCTGCTGCTCCAGTTACTGTTGTTACTACTGCTGCTATATATTCTGAGATTATTGCTCCTGAAAGTTCTGTATCTGCTGTATCTACTACTGCTGCTACAACTTCTGCCAGTGCTATTTCTGCTTTTACTGCTGCTGCTGCAATTGCTGTCACTACTGTTACCTCTGCTCCAACCCAACAATAGAAAGATTATCTGAAAAGGATTGATGCTTTATATGATGAACAAAGCTCTGAAAGTGATCAATTCAGAACTGATTCTGATGATTCCTCAACTACTATAACAAGGAAAAGAAAAGCAAGAAGCAAGGCAATGAAAAGAGTTCCTCCAACTAAAGTAAAAGATACAAATGATATTCCCTACTATATTCTGCATGACTGCCCTATAACTGAACATTGGATGCAATATTCCAAGAATCAACTAAAGGCTATGAAGAAGAAGAGGAAATATGAGAAAGGTTCCTCTCAGTTCCATCATCCTCCTCCACCTCCTCCTCCTGATGCAGGTGCAGGTGGTAGCTCTGTTGTTCATCCTTCTGCTAGAATTCAAACCCCCTATCATCCTCAAGGAAGATCGCAATATAGGGGAAGCCAATCCAGAGGCTCTCAATCTAGGAGAGGAAATTATAGAGGAAACCAGAGAGAACTTCAAGTTTATTCCAAAAGTTACTCCAGGCAACATCCTTACTCAAGGGAAGGACCAGGTTCTTCTGATACTACCTCAGGTCCATTTCCTTATAAGTTGAAAGAATTAATCTCCTCCAGAGCTCCTCCAGACAATCTCTCCAACAGATATGAGCCTCTAGTGCCCTTTGAGGATCCAGAGAATAATCCTACTACATGGACTGCTAGGATGAAAGAATTAGCTGCCTTGGATCAGATTAAGAAAGCCAGAGAGCAAGGCAAGGACACCTCCAGCATCACTACCTTGTCAGAACAAAGAAAGAAGGAACTTGAAAGATATGCCTCCAGCAAGTTTTTTGATTCTGAAAGATATATGGAGCTGCACCCTGAAGCTGTAGTACCAAGGCATAAACAACAAGCATCTCTAAGTGCAGCTGATGACAGAAGATCAAAGAAGGAAGCTCTTAATCCAAATAGAGAAATTAAACTTGTAAAGAGCAAGGAGAAAGAGTAATTCTGTAAGGTGATAATTATTCTGATTTCTGATCTGTCTGAGATATTATATCTGTGATTCTGCAACGTTGTTGTTTGTTATATTGTTGCTTTGTATGTTGTTTTTTTTATTTCTCCAATTTCTGTAAATAGTAATCCTAACCCAAATAGGGGGAGATTGTTGGAACACCATATTACTAATTTGGGTCAGGATCACTATGTCTTTAGGAAACCTGTTTTTGACCTCTTTGTATAAATCTAAAGGTCAATTAGAATTGAGTCTAAGGGTTAGTAGTTAGGTTTGGAAGCTGCCCTCAAGACCAAGGTTTTTCAGTGTGGAGACTAAGTCATTTCGTCGAGCTCAGTACGACGAATCGTCGAACTCCTATCGACGATCGTTTAGCTCAACTTCGACGGATCGTCGAACTCCATTCGACGATCGCTGAGCTCAACTTCAACAAATCGTCGAACTCCATTCGACGATCTTCGAGCTCAGTTCGACGATCTTGACTCCAGTTTGTTCCGCTATTTCTAAGCTCAGTTCGACGATAGTTGAGCTCAGATCGACGAACTCTGTTTCTGTATAAGTCCAAATTGCTGAGCTCAGTTCGGCGATAGTAGAGCTCAGTTCGACATTTTTCTGAAGAGTTCAACGACTTTCAAGATTCAAATTCAGAACAGTTAAGGAGTTATTCTCAGCAATTAATTCAGAAGATTTTGTAGCCGTTTTCATTTATTCTGGAGCAAGTTTCAAGAAATTATCAAGGAATGTTTCATTGGACTTTCCCCCAAAAGACAAAAGCAATTAAGGAAGTCATTTATGACAGGCCAACGGCTATCTTGATAGTGGATCATTTCTGTTCAATCAACAAGAGAATAAAAGATTAGATTTTTCAGAACTGAAAAAAGAAGAACAAGGGAGAGACACATATTCTGCAATATTCATTCTCTACAAATCTTCTTCTGCAACAACTCTCACAACCACAAACACACAAGAGAAAGAAAAAGAGTTGCAGACATTCTCTGTCTAAAAGGATTCATACAAGAACACCATCACTAAAAGAGATCAACCATCTAAAATCTTCAGATCTCTTTTGATTCAAGTGTTCAAGGTCATCATCATTCAAGACTCCAGACACCTCACATTTCAGTTGTTGCAGAAATCATCATTTGCTGGAGATCAATTTCTGAAGGCTTATCACCCTACTGCAAAGCTTCATTTCCTGAACAACTACAGATCTCAAGGGGAGCTTTGACAGCATCAATATCCACATAGTCTTCTCAGCTGCTTTGAGAAAGAGAAGACTTCCATCACTCTCTCATCCCCACCTCTATAAAGGGTTTTTCAAACTCCCTTCAAAAGTTTGTGTTTGGTTTTTGAGCACCTTATCAAAAGCTCATTGGTGGCAAGACACCTGATCAAAAAATCTGGTTTGGTTTTTGAGCACCTTATCAAAAGCTCATTGGTTCCTAGGACACCTGATCAACTCATCCTGCAGTGGATTCCTACCTAGGGTGGTAGAAGAGTGGATGTACCCAAGTTTAGGGAAACCACTATAGCTCCTTGTGTCTTCTGGTTGCCTGTCTTTATTTTTTGTTTCTGGCTGTGATTGTTTTGTGACTAGGTTGCTCTGTGATTAGATAGTTCCTGTGATTAGATTTACTATTTGTTTCCCTGTTCACATTTAGAATACAACAACTATTGTAAAAGTTTTTAAGCACCATACTCTATTCACCCCCCCCCCTCTAGAGTATATCAGATCTAACTCGCACTTTCACATTCGCACGGAGTTTTCTCCGGCATTTATGCAATGCAACATCACCGATCCAGACCAACATGTCCGGATAGGCTTTACACATCATGCCTATGTCCGTTCTCGTTTACGGACTCTACACAACGGGGACTTCATATATCTACCCGAAGGAATGCCTCCAACTCACCGCAAACTCGCGAGAGCGGGCTTCCTATGCAAAAGAAGTAGAGCTTCACATGCTCAAGTAGAGAATCGTTACTCTAGCGTTCTTCCTTGGCACCATGGAAATGTAAGCGGATGAAAAGCACCGCAATCTCCTTACCTTCGTAGATCCGAAGTCGTCTCGCGATTTGGAGCTCTAAAACTCCTCCAAAGACTGGATCTAGACTTCTTCTTCCTCCTTTGCTCTCCCCTCTCTCTAAGATTTAGACAGAGAACACGGCAGGAAAACTAAGGGTTCTGAAACCCTTCTCTCGGGTATAACCTCTTTGGGAATAACCACAGCCGTCGGATCCCACAAAAAGGGATGCACGGACACGATTCAGGTTTGACCTGGACGAATGGGGTTAAACACCGCATTGCTCACCAATCCGGAGCAAGACAAGTCCGCGGCCAATTAAATTGTGTCGGAACATTTAGTCAATTGCCGCCAAAACCCCTGCGTCAACACTCCGCGTCGACCGAGTCAGACACGCCAGAATCAGCCCCGCGCTCGACGATCGTCGAACCAAGATCGTCGATCGCTGCCAGATCGTCGAACGGAGATCTATAGCCGGATCGTCGAATGCAAAACTCTGGCCAAATCGTTGAACGCAGATAGCTGGCCCGATCGTCGAACACAGAATAGCTGGCCCGATCGTCGACCCCATCATTGTGACCAGATCGTCAACCGCTGCTCGACAATCGTCGAACCCAGATTTCTGCCTGATCGTTTTTGCCAGATCTTTAAACTACCCCGACACGCCCTGGGACACGCCCGTGTCCCAGACCGTGTACCCCTGCCAAATTCTAAATTTGGTACAGGTTCGTCACCCGTCGCTCTTTTGAGTTTCGGGGCATTACAATATATACTTAGTTAATTTCAATTCTACTAAATCAGAAATTTGCTTATTTAATCAGATTAGTAATTCTAGTAAATTATGACATAAGAGATTAGGTCATGTAAACTTTAGAAATATAGCCAAATTATCTAAGGACAACCTTGTTAGAGGACTACCTTCTGGCCTCTACAAGAATGAAGGATTCTGCAGGGCTTGTCAGTTAGGCAAGTAAACTAAAAATAGTTTTAAATCTATTAATAAAAGTGACTCACCCAGAATCTTGTATTTGCTACACATGGATCTTTTTGTACTCATTGTTGTACAAAGTCTGGGAGGGAAATCTTACACTTTAGTTATTGTAGATGATTTCTCTAGATTCACTTGGGTGTTCTTTCTGAGGAACAAGTCTAATAACTTTAAAGTTCTTATAGATTTTCTTAAGAGCATACAGATCGAGTATTTTACTCAGATTGCATTGATCAGAAGTGAGCATGGCACCAAGTTTGAATCTCTTCTCATACAAGAATTTTGTGAGAAGGAAGTAATCAGACATTGCTTCTCTGCTCCTAAAACTCCTCAACAAAATGGGGTAGCAGAAAGAAAAAATAGAACCTTGATTGAATCTGCAGGGTCATTACTTGCAGATGTTTACTTGCCCCTATCCTTTTGAGCAGATGCAGTTAGCACAGCAAACTATGTTCTGAACAGAAGTTTAATACATAAACTTAAGGGTAAGACTCTCTATGAATTACTTAAAGGGAAGAAACCTAAAATAAACTATTTTAAAGTATTTGGTTGTATATGTTATATTCACAATAACAACAAGAAACATCTTAGAAAGTTTGAAGCTAAAATTGTAGAGGGAATTTTTCTTGGATATATCCAAGTTAGCAAGACTTATAGGATTTTTAATAAATCAACCTTAAAATTAAAAGAATCTGTGCATGTAACTTTTGATGAAACTAACATGTCTTACAAGGAGAGAGACATCTCTACCACAGAAAACTTGCAGGTACCAAATCTGTGTGAGAAAATGGATGATTTGATCCTAACATAAGAGGATATATCACATCCTTCTCAACAGATTATTGTTGATGAAGAAAGTGAAGAAGAAGAAATTGTTGGAACAAATGAACCAACAACAGCTAACATAATTCCACAAGAGGAATTAATTCCCAAGCTGTTGATCAACCAACGCCTCCTACTGATTTTGTCACACTTAGAGATCATCTCATATCTCAAGTGATTGGAGACATATCAGTTGGTGTGCAACCAAGGCATCAACTCAACCAAGACTTGATGCATGCTTGCTTCATATCTCAGATTGAACCTTAATCCATAAAAGATCCAGAGCAAGATCCCCACTGGATTATTGTAGTGCAAGATGCGCTCAATTAATTTGAGAGATGTAGAGTTTGAGATTTAGTTCCAAGACCCAAAGACTACCCAGTCATTGGAACTAAATGGGTATTCAGGAACAAATTTGATGCTCAAGGAATCATTGTGAGGAACAAGACAAGATTGGTGGCTCAAGGATATTATCAGGAGGAAGACATAGATTATGACCAAATCTTTGCTCCTGTTGCACGGCTAAGGGACATCAGAATATTTCTTGCATATGCAGCATACAAGAAATTCAAAGTCTACCAGATAGATGTGAAGAGTGCCTTTCTGAATGGAGAACTCAAAGAGGAAGTTTATGTTGAACAACCACCAGGTTTTATCTCTCCAACTCATCCCTCTTTTATTTTTAAATTGCATAAAACTCTCTATGGTTTAAAGCAAACTCTAAGAGCTTGGTATGAGACCCTAGCTAGATTTCTCTTAGAACATAAGTTCTCTAGGGGCATTGTAGATAGGACTTTGTTTATTAAGCATCATAAAAATAAAATTTGTTAATACAAATATATATATATGACATCATCTTTGGCTCTACTGATTCCAAACTGTGCAAAAGATTTTCTAACCTGATGCATTCCAAGTTTGAAATGAGTAGCATGTGTGAGCTTTCCTACTTTCTTGGTCTTCAAGTGAAGCAATCCCCTGATGGTATTTTCATCTCCCAATCTAAATATGTTAAAGAGCCAATTAAAAGATTTGGGATGTCAAATGCGTCTACCTAGAAAACACCCATGCCCTCAAATGTTGTTGTCGATTCTGATGAACAGGGCAAGTCAGTTGATCAAAAAACATATAGGGCTATTGTTGGGTCCTTGTTGTATCTCACAGCTAGTAGGTCATATATAATGTTTACTACATGTCTTTGTGCTAGGTTCCAGGTGAACCCTAAAGAATCTCAACTTATTTTACTTCAAAACTTTTTAAGATATATAAAGGGTTGTCCAAATCTAGGACTTTGGTATCCAACAGAGTAAGAATTTGACTTAACTGGATTCTCAGATTCTGATTATGCTGGATGCAGAGTTGATAGGAAAAGCACATTAGGAGCATACCAGTTTCTTGGTGATAGGCTTGTGTCTTAGTTTTGTAAGAAACAAACATCTGTGTCAACCTCAACTGTTAAAGCTGAATATATAGCAGTTGGTAGTTGTTGTTCACAAATTTTGTGGATTCAAAATCAACTCCTGGGTTTTGGTCTCAACTTAAATAATTCAACTATATTTTGTGGTAATACCAGTACAAATTCTATTGCACAAAATCCAGTGTTGCATAGTAGAACTAAGCATATAGACATTAGACATCATTTCATTAGAGATTGTGTAGACAAAAAGAAAATTAACCTTATCTTTATCTCTACTGATTTACAAAGAGCAGACATGTTTACCAAACTATTGGATGAAAAGAAACATTTGTTCTTCTTAAATCAGCTAGGTATGATCAATGGAGAAGGCTTAATTTGATTTATGTCTGTGGTCGAAGAATTGGTCACTTTTCGTCGAACGAAGATCGACGATCTGTGAACTCTTCTTGAGATCTTTTGTCGAACGGAGATTGACAAAATCTATTTGTGAAACTTGTCATCGAACGGCGATTGACGAATTTTGTTTCAGAAAATTTTTCGTGGAATGGAGGACGACGAACTGTTTCCCCCCTCTTATAACTTAGATCGACGATTTTATTTTTGTATGAGATTTTTCATCGACCTAAGCTCGAAGTTTTCATTTTCGCTAGACGAAGTTTGCCTTTTCATATTCCGAAAACATATAATAGGGTTTTCATCAAACTCCATCCCGCGCTTTCCAGTTCCCGTGCACTTGATCTTTTGTTTTGCAGGCATGGCGAATTTGGTGGCAACCCTCTCCGGCATGAAGTTTGATGCAGGATTTGACATAGACATCGACTCCTTCAACCACACCGATCAAATATTCCAGAACATTCTGCAGTTTATCGAGTCACCGAAGTTACAACAGTTCATGATGCTCGGAATGAAACTGCCAGTACAGGAGATTAAGGAATGGGTCTTTTCAGCCGTCTTTCCAGATTCAACCTCAATCTCTGGATCAATTTCTGGAAATCAGGTTCTTCTTATCCCTAATATTTTAACGGAAATCTTTGGATTTAATAATGGAGAAGATGATTTTGAGTTAACTAGCAATGAGTTTGAAGAAATGCTAGTTGTGATGGGTCACTCCTAGGGAAACCATAACAAGCTTTTGAAAAAGAACTTGTTAGTGGAATACAAGTTTCTAGCAGATGTGGTGGAAAGGTCATCCTAGGCAAGCACTCTGCCCATAAACATATTACCAGACATCTGTTTAACTTGATGAGTGCTTTGGTAAACAAGAAATCAGTTAACTAGGGAAAGATTATCTTTGATTTGATTAAGAAAAAGATAAGTAAGAAGGATGTCTGTTTTGGAAGGATTTTGGGAATATTCTTGCAGGCTAAGGCTCCTGAATTATTGATCTCCCAGACCATTTTCATTAATGCCTCCAAGAGGCTTACCTCTGCCCTATTTGGCAGATGGGAGAGGACAATCACCAAGCCCTTCAGGGCCTCATCTTCAAGGACAATTTCTGAGGACACCAGGGTTGTACCAGCCACTTCTCCAACCCTAGAAAAAGCTCTTGCTCCTCCTTCCTCTCCTCCTCTTCAACAACCATCTCCACAACATTCCCCACTTCAGGAAGATATTATACTCCCTGATGTCTCTACTTCCATCATTCCACCAGACATTCATCTACCATCAACTGACATTGAAGAAACCCCTTCTAATTCCATTCCTCTAGTCTCACCATATCAACCACCATCTCCACCACCATCACCAATTCATATTATTGAGGATACACCATCTCCACCTCCTTAATCTTCAATTCCACATTTTGATGATATTTCATACACCTCTACTCATCAAGCACCACTTCTATCATCTCCAACACACTGTCCACTTCATTCACTTATTCATGTTATCCCTCCATCAGATGTTCCACTCCACTTACCAAGCATTCCACTTATATATATCCCTTCAGAATTCTCCATCTGTTCAAACTGTGGTCATACTTCTCCTTATACAACCTCTAATCCTGAACAATTATATCTAAATTTCTCTGATATTGCTAATGATCTTCTAAAATTCATCTCTCCTACTATGGAACAGCTCATAGCTAAGGCCGTTGCACCTCTTACTGCTTCCATCTCTCTTCTATCCGCTCAACTTACTTCTATCTCCACTATCCCTTCTTCTAGGGGCCTGTCTCAGGACTCTCTGAAACCAGGCAGGGGGAGATGTTCAATGAAGAAGCTCCTCAAGCTCTAGCAATAGCAGTAGCAACAACAACAACAACAACAGAAATTACAACAGAGATTATTGAAATTCTTGATGAAGATACAAAAATGATTTGTTCTGAAGAAGATTCAGTTGATACAGCAATTATCACTATTGGAGATTTCATTATAAATCTCACAGGTGATATTTTTCTTTACTCCATTTTTTGATTCAGTTTATAGCAGTTTTCCGTTTCTGATATGGCTGATATAGTCTCTGATTATTCTAAAGCTATAGTAAAGTATACAGATCCTATAAGTTCTGAAGTTTTGGACCAAATAAGGACAGGTCTTGTTGTTGAGCGAATTATAGAGAAAATACACACTCTAGAGCCAAAAGCTTTCTCTCCGCCATCATTTGGCTTGTGTGAATCTCCAATGTCTGATCTTGTTGACATCATGTTTGAAGATATGGAACCAGAAATTACAAGTTATCAGGCTCAAGTAATTCCAGAATCAGAAGTTTAAGCTGAACAGCCTCAGGCTGAAGCTATACAGCCACAAGCTCATTCTACACTTTCTGATGATATGCTGAAACAGATTCATGCTTTATATGTTAATCCAGAAGATGACTCTGATGGTGATGATGATGAATCTGATGATTCTGAAGATTTCAACTTCCAAGAAAAGAAAGCTTAAGAAGAAAGCTTTATCTAAAGCTGCACCAAAACCTAATCCAACTGCTGAGACTCCTTATTACATCCTGCATAATATCTCTCTCACTCCAGATACACCCCACTGGATGAGATATTCAAAAAATGAAATGAAAGCCAGGAAGAAGAGCGGAAGGTACTCCCTCCTCCACAGTATAGGAGAGGTCCTCCTCCTCCTCCTGCAGCAAGATCTTCAGGAAATATTTTTCAAAGTCAAAGGTCTACTTCATCTTCTCATTCTTCCAGACCTTCTTATAGCATCAACAAGCAGCAGTAAAGTTCTCAAGCAAGTCAGCAATACAAAAAGCAAGGCAAATAGCAAAAAATTGCAGAAAAACAAGAAAAAGATTCTAGTCCAGAAAGACCTCCCTCTCCTACATATGATCCAGAATTGGATCCCAACTATAGAATGGTCAGATTCAATGAGCTGATTGCTCTATACCAAATTAGAAAGGCTAAAGAGGAAGGGAAAGATGCTTCTTAATTCTCCACCATGTCAACATATAGGTAAAGAATCTTTTCAATGTTGATTCTTACATGAACTTACATCCAAAAGATGTTGTGCCCAGAGCAACATCTGTGAAAATATTTGGTGCACAAGACATGAAGATGACTCAGCAACAGGATTCTAATCCCAAGAGAAAGATGATATTCACTAAACCAGCTCATTCTTCAGAAGACTCAAAGAAACCATCTTAAACTTTTTGCTTATGCATTTTGATTTTCATTTTTGTTATGTAAACTCACAAGGCACTGTTGTTTATATCTGCTGAATGATTTATGGTTCTGTCAGATATTATTTTATTGTTTTGTGATTTTATTTTTATTTTTTGCATAGTGACCTCACCCAAATATGGGGAGATTGTTAGAACCCTACTTGTGATTTGGGCTAGGTTCACTATTAGGATTATTGACTCACCATGTATAGTCTAGGGTCATTTGTTAGTTCTACGGTTTTTAGGTCAATCACTTAGGTGAGAATACTGAGACCTACCTCCAGAAGACTTCAGAGACTCAATATTTAAGATACAAGACAGTTTTTGAAGATAGCAGAATTAGTCGTTCGACGATAGCTGAACTCAGCTCGACGATCATCGATCTCAGATCGACAAACTCAGAATTTCTTCTCTGAATTAAGCTCGACGGAAGTCTAGCTCAGGTCGACAAACTATGAGCTTATGTCAGGATCTCAGCTCGACGATCTTGGATCTTAACTCGACGAAGAAGATTTATCAGCTCGACGATCTTAGAGCTCAGGTCGACGAATCCTTTCCTGTGTTCGACTAACTCCAATCAGGTACTGTTTGACTATCCTTATGCAGATTCTCTGATCGACTAAGCCAATTTGAATTTAAGGATTAAGTCAGTAATACTCTGATAATTAATGCTCATATTCCCAAGAATATTGTCGTTCCTAGCAGCATTAATTAGGATTTCACAGAGTTATTACTTGGCATATTTACTGGGACAGTTGAGGAAACACATTGAAGACAGAATACAGCCATTTCATTTCTAAGAGAATATGCAGAGGATTTGAATTTCAAAATCAGCAGTCATATATAAAGAAAAATTCCAGAAGACTGTTGACAGAAAAGCACACAGAGAATATACACAATGATAACAAAAATTTTACTATCAAGAATAAGAAGAAGAGAGAGAACATCTCAAAAGAGAAAGGACTTCTTGTTCATCATACTCTTCTTCTTCAAGCTTTCCTTCCAGCAAACAATCTTTATTCTGAGATCAACTTCACAACCTCTCAGATACATATATTGGAAGAAGCAGCTTTCAATTTAAAGGCCTACATCCTGAGCAAAGCTTCCATTCTTCTGATAAGATCTATAACTCAGGGGGAGTTTTGACAACATCAAAATTCACTAGTCTTCTCTTAGATTGTTGACGGAGAAGAACACAATCAATTTTTTATTTCCAACTGTGTACAGGGTTATAACTCCCTTCAAAAGTTAACCATTTGGTTGTTAAGTATTCTGATCAAAAAACTTAATTTGGTTTTTGGGCACCTGATCAAAAGCTCAAAGGGTTGCTAGATCACCCTTAGAAAACTAAACCTTGTGGTGACAGGGCACCTAAGCAAAAAACCTATGGTGGCAGGGCACCTGATCAAAAACCTATAGTGGATTCCTATCAGGGTGGTAGAAGAGTGGATGTACCCAAGTTTTAGGGGAACCACTATAATTTCCTTGTGTCGTCTAGATTGCCTTTACTTTTGTGTTTGTGTGCTGTGATTTCTTTCTTGTATACTTATACATCACAATACTTTTAATTCAGCTATAAAAACTAATCAAAGTTTTTAAAATACTCTATTCACCCTCCCCCCCCCCCCCCCCCCCTCTAGAGTTAAGACAGATCTATCTCACACTTTCACTTTTAAAGAAATTTCAGTTCGATTAAGTCTATCAGAGTGAGGCCCGACCGGGGTCGCGGGGTTCCTCTCTGGTATGAGGGGAAAAGGGGGAGGGGAGGGAAGAGATATAAAAAGAGGGGGAGGAGAAGAAAAGGGGGGATGGAGAAAGAGAGAAGAGAGAAATGTTGTTTCAGCTAATAAAATGAGGTCTTTCAGAATATAATAAGCAATGAATAAACCATAAACTTATCTTAATTGAATTTATTAGCTTATTTACATGTATATTTCTTGTGAAAAGTCAATATATTATCTTTGTTGGAATTATTAATTGTTGGAGATATCTTGAATTCATAATTTTCCAAGAAACTGAGTTCATGATAGAATATTTACAAATTGCACATGCACCCACAAAGATTAAGGTGCATGGCCCTTGCAGAGGATTGTCAGGAAAGCGCTCCTAGAAATAATTTTTATTTATTTAGGGCATCATAGTATTTTTATTCATTATACAACCATAGATTTTACTCAAATTCTCTGCTTCCTACAAACAAGTTGTTCTTGACCGAAGAACGTATTATGCTCTTTATGTTTTAGATTGTTTCAGGTTAGCATATTAACCTATTTGGGATAGCTAAAGAAGCCACATTTACCTATTGTGACAGAGAAAGAAGTCTACACATGTACGCATTATTGATTCATTGATAGTTGAACTAAAGCAATTAGACCCTCAAAAATAGTTGTTAATTACATTGTAAATTGAAAAACACGCATAGTCTAATGGATTCATTTTGAGTTAAAATATATGATATAATTGAATGCACTTCTCATGCATTAGTTCTGCTTGAGCCTCAATCTAGCTACGATGTGATTCAAGTGACAAAAGTAAATCAATAATTATTTTTATGACATTTTGAATACGTTTTGAAACATAATAGGATGATCTTACAATAATTCGCCATTTAAAAAATGAGCAACTTTTTGTTTATGGTGATTATGATTCTGTGTTAGCAACAAAATCATGGCATTCAAGCACCCAGTCTTCCGCTAATAAGATTTATATAATTTTTTGTCCTCAACTTAACAATTACAGACTTGAGATATCATATGAATTTATATTTTAAGCATTCCACCATTAGGATAGATTCATAAAGAAAACACCTGAAGCTTGCACTATTGTTGAAGTTCTTCAAACACGAGTCAGGCTTTTCAACCAAGAAGTAACAGCAAATAAAATGAAGAAAGAAAAAAAATCTAAAAGCTCCTCATTGTCATGAAGAGAGTTACTTAGTGCATACTTCCATCTTTGATCGACGGTGACTTCACTCCATATAGATTACACATCGAAAATTTTCTCCTTTGATCAAGTATTCAAATGCCTTATTGATCTCAGATAGAGGCAAATCATGGGTTATGAACTTATCCAATTTTAATTCCTATGCACTAAGATTTACCTTGCTCATGCATTTCTCAACAAGCGCACGTAGGTCGGACCGAGGCTTATAGTTTTCAAATATGGTCCCCTTGATATTCTTTGTTTCCATAGTCAATTTGGATCGATGGCCAGCATGATGTATTTGCAGGTGCTAATGAGTTGTGCTCATTGATTCAACATATTGTCATTGTTAGAAATTGATCACAAAGAACATATCATCTATGTCTGATCAAGTGAGCTGAAATTTGTTCAATCACAAACTATTTGTGTTATCTTCTAACACTTAGTAAAAATAATTATTTACAAACTAAAAAACATACCAAAATGAACAGAGGTATAAAATGCATACATAATGTAGAAAATATACATGGACATCATTATATCATTGCTTATTGTTCACAGGAATAAAACATCTAAAATAGAAGTTATATGTTCGCTAACATGTTCGCGGTAACATTAAACATTAATATATCATACGACAACATTAAAAAAAGCTACATGTTCACTTACACAAATAAAACTCAACATCATCTTCTACTCAGAGTGATTCTTATAGCGAGTCGTCATCCACTTAACTTTTAGATCTTCAGGAAGGCTCATGAAGAGAGTTATTGTGGCTTCAAGCTTAGCCAATCTAGTTGAATCATCTCTAAACCAATTACTCATGACTCTTGTTCAGCGTGCTAGACTGTTTGCCACAAATGCACCGATCCCTAGTGAGGCGGTCAAATGTTGACGAGTAGAATGGAGGCGTTTGGGTCGGAATCGATTCCGACAGAATTTCAGGGCAGCGACAAACGAAGGCCTCCACCGATCGTTGTGTTTTTGCAATGTCTCGCAACACAAGGTCGATACTGTTCATTAGCGACGATGACTAATTGGCAAACAATCTGAGATGGATCAGACAAAGTCAGTGGCGAGATAAAGAAGAATGAATGGAACGATCGATTTCTTGAGAGATAGATTTCTTAAAATAATGTAAACTGAGTACGAAATACCAATTATTATTGTCGACTTAAAGGGATATATAAGTAATAGAATTGTGTTATGATAGAATTCATGGAATATAATAGGTCATAGAAATAAAATGCGAGAAGTTATAATTGAATTCATTGTTGCCTATGAACTTAGCAAACTATTTTAAGAAAAAATGTGCGTCTAAAAATGAAGCCATCAAATCATAAATACACTTCAAATTATAAAAGTGAAGTCCAATTTTGTTTGTCCGTGCAATTGCCAGACATGGAGAAAGGGTAAGTCTCAAAGAAGCCAACAACAACAAAGGATTTAATTGTGTGTACCGCAATCTGCAGCTATTGGGTTTGTGAATGCGGGCAATCTTTATAATCATCATTATCTCCTTTTTCATATAGTAAAATTCAATCTTCCATCTCCTAAGCTGCAAATTTACTCAAACTGATTAATCGAAGCATGTAAATCCCCTTGCACTTTGTTTTATCCTCCATTTTGTTTTGCGTACTTCATATTGAATTGCATGATTTTCATAACACACTTATTCTTGCTTTAGACGCACAAGCCAAAAAAAGTGAGAGACATTAATGTTCACCCGCAATAAATTGAGAACCATAACTTATCTATGAATTCACCCACAAGAAATTAAGAAACCACAAGTCTTCTTGTAGGTTAACAACATTAAAGTTCATAGACTAATAACAAAATTGGTAGACAAAGGAAACATTTAACGGGAAGCTATAAGAAACTTTGTGTAGGCCTATCTCATGTTTAGTATATAGAAAAGACGAGCGTGAAAATTCAAAAAGATGATGATGTTCAAATCCCCTAACTAGTTGACAAAAAAAATGCAGATAATCAAACAGAACTCTACAAAAAAAAGTTAATACAGAGTTCACCAAAATTAATTAGTTAGATCCGAAAAATATAAGTTATCATTACTCCAAAAAGAATTCCAGAGGTAACAGATCAGCGTTTAATCACTTAATAAAAAGAAAAATAGCAAGTTAAAATTAAGAACATGATTCGTCCAGTGTAAGATCGAGTTTACACGGTGTTCTCCCATAGAAACAACCAAACGGTACTCAATTTACTGAGAAAAGTATGTCGGATGAAGAAAAGTGAAGGGGTTTTACCTTCAAAATCGGTCTCCGATCGAACGAAAACTATATCGTGCAAGCGGTGATCCAAATATCACCAAATCCATAGAGAGAGATAGAAAAGAGAGGGAGATAACCATCCCGCACCAGAGCACAGACACGATGAATCAGAGCACAGACACGATAACCATCCCGCACCACCATCAACTGCACTTTTACCTTATAGATCTGTTGTCAGAGGTCCCCGAGGAAGGCGGCCCAGAACCGCCCATCCTCCCCGCTCCGATGCCGTCTTGGAAATGGAAGCCGCCAACACCCATCCTCCCCGAGACGGGCGAAGCTGCGTCGGGAGGTGCTGTGGCAGGCAGAGCTGCGTCGGGGCAGTGCTGCGTTGGACGTTTGCCGCTGATTTTCCGGAGGGAGCGGCAGTGAGGCCGGCGAGGAAGATGAGAAAGCACCGGGAATTTTCCGCTGATTTTTCGGAGGGAGGACGGCGAGGAAGATGAGAAGGGAGTTTGCCGCTGATTTTTCGAAGGGAGGCGGAGGCCAGCAAGGAAGATGAGAAAGCAAGAGGTGAGGTTGCGGGCTCGAGAAAATAAAAGCCGTGAGATTGAATTTTTTAATTTTAAAATATTTTTAAAGGAATTTCAGTCCTACTAAGTCTACAAGAGTGAGGTCCGACCGGGAGGGGGGGTGGGGAAGGCCGACTCTGATACATAGTGTAATTTTAAATATGCTCCCTACTCTAATTAATTCACTTGTGTGTGTGTATTGAGTTTGTATCTGTTTGCCTGTGAGTCAAACTAATTCACTTGTGTGTGTGTGTGTTTGTGTGTATATATCTATCTGTATCTGTGTGCCTGCCTTATTATATTGACTTTAAAGGCGCCAACAAAATAGAGCAAGCGGGTGAGAGAAAACGCCACAGCTACCGCAAGAAAGTGTACAATGACGGTGCATATTTCCAGGTTAACAGAATTTCATAAACAGACTCGGGAAAAAAAACGAAAAAAAACAAAAAAAAAGTGGACTTCCAGGAACAGTCATCTTCTCATCAGTAATATGAATTCATGATGTTTAAAAGATAGAATTTTCAACTTTGCAAGGCTCGATCACAAGCTAATAGAGCTCCGACTCCTTGTGAGTTTGAATGACACAGTCGGAGGTGGGGTAGGCGATGCAGGTTAAGACGTAACCTTTCTCGATCTGAGCCTCGTCGAGGAAAGATCCGTCAGATTGATCGACGGAGCCCGAAATGATTTGGCCGGCGCAAGTGGAGCAGGCGCCGGCCCGACACGAGTAGGGGAGCTCGGCGTTGGCAGAGTTCTCGGCCGAGTCAAGGATATAGGCGTCATCTGGGGCTTCGAACTCGGCCTCATTCCCGTCAGGACCGATGAGCTTGACCTTATAGACAGCCATGGCAGTTGCACGAAAGCAGCTCGACGGCTTCAGGCCAAATGCTTTGGAGGAGCTCTTCAAAGAAGCAAGGGACGAAGAAGGCCTGCTTACCAGTGCAGATGAAAAAACCTGGGTCTTTGTGCTGCAATTTAGGGTGCAGGATGGAGGGAGAGCAAGGATTGACATTGTCTTTGACCTAAATCAAAGTAGAATAAAAATGGTAGTTAAGATATTTGGTAAAAATTTCACTGCCATGATTTAAAAACCATCAGACAAAAAACTTCCATTTTTGCATGACTAAATAGTGGACGTAATATATACATCTTCGAGTACTTAATATTTATCTTAGGCCACTCCCCATGGCCAACAACACAACACTCAAAGCCTTTATCCCACTATAGTGGGGTAGGCTATATGAATCCTTTGTCGCCGACCTATCTTTTATCATAATCTCACTAATGCCTAAGTACATCATGTCTTTCCTTATAGTTTCATTCCAACTCTTTATTGGTCTACCCGTCCCTCGTTTAGCATGCCTAGTGATCTCACAATGCCTAACAGGTGCCTCTAATAATTTCCTTTGTACGTGTCCAAACCATCTTAGTCGAGTTTCTCGCATCTTCTCTGCAATTGATGTTACTCCTGCTTTATATGATGGATTATTTAAATTAAATCTTATTGATCAGGAAATCAATCAAATTTCTTCATCCTTGATTACTTGTTGTTCTATTAATTCCTTAGTTCTAACATGCTATATTAGGACATTCAAATTCTGATTTATGATAAACAAATAAACAACAACACTCAAACCTTTATCCCACTATAGTGCGGTCGACTATATGGATCCTTTGTCGCCATTGTGTCCTATCTTTTGTCATAATCTCACTAATTCCTAAGTACATCATATCTTTCCTTATAGTTTCATTCCAAGTCTTTATTGGTCTACCCCTCGCTCGTTTAACATGTTCAGCGACTAGACTCTCACAACGCCTAACACGTGCCTCTAAATTCTAATGATCTCCTTTGTACGGGTCCAAACCATCTTAATCGAGCTTCTCGCATCTTCTCTGCAATTGGTGTTACTCCTATGTTATCTCTGATACATTCATTCCTAATTTTATCCAGTCTCCTGTGTCCACGCATCTACCTAAGCATGCTCATCTTCGTAACTCACATTTTTTGCTCATGTACACAATTCACTGCCCAACATTCAGAACCATAGAGCATCGTTGGTCTAATTGCAGTACAGTAAAACTTGCCCTTAAGTTTTAATAGTACTTTACGATCACATAAGATCGCTGACGCGCCTCTCCACTTCAACGAACTCGTTTGGATTCTGTGTAACTGTTGAAATTTTTGAAGTGAAAGTGACGGTCTGTGCGGACTGTCCGCGCGGACTGATGTTGCAGACTGCGCTGACTGGTGTGGCGACTAGCCAGGTCGGCTGGTGTTTCTGCGTCAGTTTGTTCCCAGGATATAACCGGGCGGATAGGTTTGTTATTCGCGGGAGCTGCGGACTCATCTGGAGTTCGTCGAGTCTGACTATTGCGGACTCTTCTGGAGGTCGCGAGATCGGCAGTGTTGTGCATGTGGTCTTGTTCTCTGGAACGGTTTAATGGAGACCGCGGAGTTCGCCAGTTAGTGCGGACTGGTGTTTGAGTCCGCCGGTATGGAGTTCGGGTCGTGGACTCTTTGGTGGTGTGGACTTGGTCTGGATTTGTATCAAGTCTGGTTGTGCTCAGTCCGGGTGTTCGCCAGGAAGCGCGGACCGCTTCTCTATCCGTCGAGTTCGGCATCTTGACAGCCTGGTTTGTGCTCGTCACGGGTTCGAAGTGTGCGGACTGGCTGTCAATCCGGCAGCTCATCTAAGCGGGATTGTGCTTTAGTCTCGGGTTGTGGATGTGCGGACTGGAGAGGTGTCCGCAAGTTGTTACGGACTGGTTGCTATATCCGCAGAGTCCGCAGGTGTGGCGGACTGGTCCTGGTTCTATCCTTGACGGTACTGTTCAAGGCGGATAGGTTCTCTGTCCAGCCTTATTGGTGCGACCTTGGCGGACTGGCTTATTCGGCCTTGTCGGGGCGACAAAGGCTGACTGGCTTTGTATCCGCGTTGTGTGGATACATCTTGTGCTAGCTGCGAGATGGGTGGTGATCCTATCGGTTTGGACAGTGACCACACTCCTATCCGCGCCTATAAATAGGATCCCTTGTCACATCATAACTCAAACCGAATGAACAATTGTGCGACTAGCACTGAGAAGTCAGAGACTTGGTTCTGACTTGCGTCAAAGATCAGTGCAGGTAGTTGCGGATACAATCGGTGGTTTGCAGCAGGTCACGGTTTGCGACCAAACGGTCTTCTCATTGGCAATCTTTCCCAGTTCAATTAGGTTGTCCGCTTCTGGCGGTCTGTTTGTTCAGTTCGGCAGCAGCTTTTCGTCGTTATCTAGCGGCTAGGCAACCTCGCAGTTAGGCGGCTTGCAGATAGCGGACAAAGTTCATCAGCTTGGAATAACAGGGTGTCTGTGCGGTTAGGTTGCAGTCTGACGACTTGACGACTTCAGCGGACTCCTTAGTTCAATTCGGCAGAGTCGGCGGTTACAAGATCTGTCCGCCCGGCTAGTTTTTGTCTTGTATGTTTTTGCTTCCATCGGGTTCTTTGGCGAATCATGTCTCGTCATGTATGTCTCGCAGTGTAAAAAAGTTTGATAGTACAAGATTTGTTTGTTTTTCTATTTGTATCTGATTTATTTGACTTGGTTAGGTTGAGTGTTCCTACGACCCGATTTCCCGGTTTCCGCTATTCACAAATTTTTACATGCTATCAGAGGGAACAGAGGTTTGAGCAGTGATCGAACGCAGAGCTTGCTTTTTGCTTCTGGAAGTTTAAGTATACTAGTATTTGTGCAATGGAATGAGGATTCGCAAGAGGTCTTGGAATTGAACTCTTAACGTTGACCAACTTCAAGAAGTGGAGGTCGTGCATGGAGAGTTACCTTCTGGGCGAGTACCTTTGGGAGGTCATCCGTGGAGACGAAAGGCACGAGGTTACTGCTGTCATTGGTAATGCTGAAAAGGTGAGAGCTTGGAGGAAGACAAACGCTAAGGCGGAGTTTACTCTGAAGCGGGCTATTTCACCGAAGCTCTTCGACCACATCATTGGATGTCGGTCAACTAGAGATATTTGGACTTCGCTTGATGGGTTGTTTAAAAAGAAGAATATAGCGCGGCGACAATTCTTGGAGAATGAGTTGGCGAGAGCCACTTAGAGAGATCTGTCCATCTCAACATTTTTCCTCAAGATGAAGAACCTGTGTGCTGAAATTTTGACATTAGACCCTGATGAGCCGATTTCAGAGGCAAAGCTTAAGAGGCACATAATCCGCGGATTGCGGAAAGGGTGTGTTGCCTTTGTTATTTCTGTTTAAGGCCGGGCCACTCAGCTGTCATTGCTCGAGCTGGAGAACTTGCTGGCTTCGCAGGAAAGCCCAGCAAGACAGATGGTTGGAGTTACTATCTCTGGAGGAGATAATGAGGCGCTCTTCTCAGGGAAGAATAAGAGGTGGGACAAGAAGAAGATGCATGTTGGCGATAGTCCTACTACATATCAGCAAGAGAGGAGTGTTGCTCCTAAGCGGAATTGGAAGAATAAGGAAGAGCCAAGGTGCTACAGATGCAATCTTCCTAGTCACTTCAAGAAGAACTGCAAAGTCAAACTTCAACCAAGACACGTTGCAGGTAAAGAAGAAAGTGGTTCCAGGGCTAAGGAAGGAGGATGGGAAAATGCATTCATAATGGGCACGTGTGTTCGTGCTTTGTCTACCAACAACTACCAAAATGACTGGATCGTGGACTCAGGGTGTGGTCATCACCTCACCGGGAATGAGTCAAAGTTCACGTCTCTGCAAACGTACTCAGGTAATGATGCAATTATTACTGTTGATGAAACAATTGATGCAGTCGAGAAGGAGGGCGTCGTTTCTTTGGGCAGTGACAAGGGTCCACTCACCTTGAGAAGTGTTTATCACGTGTCGGGCATGAAGAAGAATCCCTTCTCAGTGACCAACGTGGTGGATACGGGTTATCACGTTCTGTTCGGCCCGACAGAAGTGAAGTTTCTCCGCAATGTGTCAGCGGTAAAGGCTGACGTTGCTCAAGTTGGGAGAAGGGTAAATGACTTGTTTGTGCCATCAACAAGTTCCTATGTTGATCGGATGAGAGACAATGATAGTGTTGTTATCTGGCATGAGAGGTTGGGACATGTTGAGATGGACAAGTTGAAAGCTATGGAGGTAAGGAGCATTGTGAAAGGCTTGCCTAGATCGTCATCCTTCGGCGACGGTCATGTTTGTGGGAGATGTCAATATGGTAAGGCTCATCGTCTTCTGTTTAACAAGTCAAAGACCAGGTGTAAAGCACCTTTGGAGTGTATACATGGTGATCTGATGGGACCGACCGTCACCGCCAGTCTTGGAGGCAGCAGGTACATGCTGGTTCTGATTGATGACTATACGAGGTACACATGAGTGTACTTTATGAAGGAGAAGTCGGACACGTTCCAATTGTTTGTGGAGTTCAAGGAGCTAGTGGAGGGCCAGCTTGGCCTACAGATTAAGAAGTTGAGAACGGACAACGGAGGTGAGTTCGTTTCAAATGAGTTCTCTAACTTTTGCAGGGAGCACGGAATCTAAAGAGAGCTCACTTGTGCACATACTCTGCAACAAAATGGAGTAGCAGAGCGGAAGATCCGTCATCTGACGGAGACCTGCAAGTGTCGGCATCATGCCAAAGGAATTCCTAGGTCCTTCTAGGCAGAAGGGATGGCTTGCGCGACATATATCATCAATCGAATGTCACTGAGTCCGATCAATATGAAGTCTCTTTATGAGCTGATGTTTAAGGAGAAGCCCAGCGTTGAACACCGTCGGGTGTTTGGGTCGACCTGCTATGTACACGTTCTCGATGCTCTCATGACTACAGTGGATGCGAAGGTGATGAAGCTTGTCTTCGTGGGCTATGACAAGAGGAAGAAGGGATGAAAGTATACTGATCCTGCCACGAAGAAGTTCGTTGTTTCTAGAGACGTTGTTTTTGACAAACCGACGTCGCATCGAGGTGGCTTATCTGTGGAGCTACAGGAAAGCAGGTCAGACGGCAGGGAAGAGGAAGTTGTTAAGGATCTTTTGGTGGAGTTGTCTGTGTCACCAGGAGCTCCAAGTGTTTCTACCTCCAGGGAGGAGGCTTCTAGTTCAGGAAGCAGGAGGAGCGATGTTCCTAGTATGCCCGGGATCGAAGCTGGTTCAGAAGAAGCAACGGAGGTGGTCAGCCATGGTCAGGTCCTTCGGAGGTTGAAGAGAACCATCAAACCACCAGCTCAGTACAGCGAAAGGAACATGGTGAGCTTTGTCTCTTGTTTCTACGCAGGCCCTCTGGACGAGCGAGAGCCTTCTAGCTTTGAAGATGCCACTGGAGTCAAGGAGTGGGATGATGTCATGGATGAGGAGATGGCTGCCCGCAAAAGAAATGAGATTTGGGATTTTGTGCCCAAGGTCGATGGCGTTACTCCTGTGATGTGCAAGTGGGTGTACAAGTTGAAGAAAAATGTAGATGGAAGCATCGAGCGATACAAGGCTCGCCTTGTAGCTCGAGGGTTTTCTCAACAGTATAGAGAAGACTATAAGGAGATGTTTAGTCCTGTTGCAAAAATGACTTCAGTGCGGGTGGTGATTGCCTTGGCGGCATGTCAGGGATGAAAGATGTGACAGCTTAACGTGAAGAATGTTTTTTATGGAGAGATTGATAAAGACATCTTCATGGTTCAGCCACCGGGTTACGTGCCTAAAGATCATCCAGGATACGTCTGCAAGCTCTGGAATGCCCTTTACGGCTTGAAGCAGGCGCCTCGGACGTGGTACGAGAAGATCGCAAAATATCTCCAATTCTGCGAATATTTTACCTCTGACTCAGATTCAAGCATGTTCATAAAGAAGAAGGGGGAGTTTCATGTCTGGTATTGTTGTACGTAGACGACATGATCGTCACGGAAAATTCTGAGGAGGAAGTAGCTAGGCTCAGAGCAGAGCTAGCTACTCATTTCGAGATGAAGGATTTGGGTGAGCTCCACCACTTCCTTAGACTCGAGGTGGGGAGGAGAAAGAGCGGCATACTTGTTTCCCAAAGAGGCTATGCAGAACGGATCGTTCAGCGGTTCGGCATGCGGGAGGGAAAGAATTGTCCTACTTCACTGGACATTGGTTTGAAGCTTTGACGTGATGAGGTGAAGATTCTTCCAGATCGCTTAGTGTTCAGTGCTCTAGTTGGGAGCCTTATATACTTGACGATTACGAGGTCAGACATTGCTTATGTTGTAGGCCTAGTAAGTCGATATATGGCGGAGCCTCGGAAGCCTCATCTGGTAGCGGCTAAGAATATCTTGAAGTACGTGAATACTACTTCTGATATGAGTGTCTTTTATGGGGGAGACACAGACTTCAACATGTACGGTTACACAGATGCTGATTACAGGGGAGACTCAGACGACCAGAAGTCGACGTCTGGTTATGTTTTCACATGTGGATCAACAAATATCTCATGGTGCAACAAAAATCAAGATTCTGTGTCCGTCTCTACTACGGAAGCGGAGTACAAGGCTTCGACTTTGGCAGCTCGGGAAGCCACGTCCATGAAGAAGTCTGGAGTCCCACTCTGTTTCGTGGTGACAACGAAAGTGCACTTAAACTGGTTAACAATCCAGTTTGTCACGTGCGGACCAAGCATATTGAGATTGAGCATCACTTCATTTGGGAGAAGGTATTGGAGGGATGTCTTATGGTTGAGCATGTGCGGAGCGAGGACAATATCGCGGATATCTTCACAAAGCCGCTGTCAAAGGGGTCATTTGAACGGTTACGGGGACTGCTTGGGCTGGTTTCCACTTCTCACTTCAATGAGGAGTTGAAATTTTTGAAGTAAAAGTGGCGGCGTGTGCAGACTGTCCGCGCGGACTGATGCTACGGATTGCGCGGACTAGTGTGGCGACGAGCCAAGTCGGTTGTGTTTTTGCGTCAGCTTGTTCCCAGGATGTAAGCGGGCAGATATGTTTGTTATTTGCGGGAGCTGCGGGCTTAGCTGGAGTTCGCCGAGTCTAATTTTTGCGAACTCTTCTGGAGGTCGCGAGATCGGCAGTGTTGTGCTTGTGATCTTGTTCTCTAGAGCGGATTGATGGAGACCGCGGAGTTCGCCGGTTAGTGCAGACTGGTGTTTGAGTCCGTCGGAATGGAGTTCGCGTCGTGGACTCTTGGTGGTGTGGACTTGGTCTGGATTTGTACCAAAACTGGTTCTGATCAGTCCGGATGTTCGCCAGAAAGCGCGGACTGCTTCTCTATCTGCCGAGTTCGGCAGCTTGACAGCCTAGTTTGTGCTCGTCACGGGCTCGGAGTGTGCGGACTGGTTATCTATCCGGCAGCTCGTCTAAGCGGGATTGTGCCTTAGTCTCGGGTTGTGGATGTGCGGACTGGAGCAGTGTCTGCAGGGTGCTGCGGATTGGTTGTTGTATTCGCAGTGTCCGCAGGTGTGGCGGACTGGTCCTGGTTCTGGCCTTGACGGTGATGTTCAAGGCAGATAGGTTCTTTGTCCGGTCTTGTTGGTGCGACCTTGGCGGACTGGCTTATTTGGCCTTATCGGGGCGACAAAGGCGGACTGGCTTTGTGTCCGCGCTGTGTGGATACATCTTGTGCTAGCTGCGAGATGGGTGGTGATCCTATCGGTTTGGGCGGTGACCAAACTTCTTTTCGCGCCTATAAATAGGACTCAATGTCACATCATAACTAGAACCGAATGAACAATTGTGCGGCTAGCGCTGAGAAGCCAGAAACTTGGTTCTGACTTGCGCCAGGGATCAGTACGAGTAGTTGTGGATACAATAGGCGGTTTGTAGCAGGTCGCAGTTTGCGACCAGACGGTCTTCTCATTGACAATCTTTCCCAGTTCAATAAGACTATCCGCTTCTGGCGATCTGTCTACTCAGTTCGGCAGCAGCTGTTCGTGGTTATCTGTCGGCTAGGCGACCTCACAGTTACGCGGCTTGCAGATAGCGGACAGAGTTCCTCAGCTTAGAATAACGGGGTGTCCGCGTGGTTAGGTTGCGGTCTGGCGACTTGATGGCTTCAGCGGACTCCTTAATTCAGTTCGACAGAGTCGGCGGTTACATGATTTGTCCGCCCGGCTAGTTTTTGTCTTGTATGTTTTTGCTTCCATCGGGTACATTAGTGAATCATGTCTCGTCATGTATGCCTCACAGTATTTTATGTTTATTTATGTTTACGAAAAAACGAAATGTGAAATTCTTGAGTAGTCTACTTCCCCTCAAATAATGAATCCCCTGAAAGTAAGATTTTGGGACTAGTAAGAGATTTCTATGTCTATATATTGTATTGTTCTATTGGATCTTTTTAATGTCCCTACTCACCTCAATGGTTATTTCATGACGTCCCTTGAAGCATATATGCGATAGATAGGTTGCTGTAACCATGTCATATTTGCTTGTAAAGAAGTTTGACAGTACAAGATTTGTGTTACGGAGCTACACGACGACGAACCTCCTTGTAAAGTTTACATGCGCCGGATGCGTATAGGGTGGCCCGACAATGACCACGGAAAATAATTAGTGATTTATCAGTTGTTTCTTTTACTTGAGACATTTTATTTGTTGTTTTATTTGCTTGTGTCATTTTACGTATTTTTGTATTTCCTAATTTCTGAATTTCTTTTTGTAATTACTTGAGACGTCCCTTGTAACCCGTGTATTTTTTTCACCCCTTTCTTCTCTAAATCTTAAACCCCTTTCTCTCTCTCTCTCCCCCTCTCCACCTCACTTCCTCGTAGCCGCCTTTTCCGACCCCCCAACAACTGGTCCAACCTGCTGCTCCGTTGGCCGCTGGCCAGCGGTTGACTCCGCAAGCCAAGCCCGCACGTCCACAACTTGCAGTTCCGCATGTTCCGCGCCGTGCCTCTGCAGCGCCGTCAAGTCCGTTGTTGCTCGTCCTTTGGTGGCCATGGCGTCGAACACCCGCTCCACCGTTGAGGCCCCATCGAAGGACGCCAACGAGGCCCTCTTACGTCGTGTCAGTACTCAGGAGTCCATCGTGGCCTCCCTGCATGCCTCCTTGCTCGTCATCCACGCAAAGCTTGATGCGTTGCAACCTCCGACGGCCTCCTCCGCCAGCAGATCCGCGTGCCTGGCCACCGGCACGTCAATCCTCGGGGCGGCACCACTTTCGAACAGTACTTCAATCTCCACCTCACACCCGAGCAGGACAAAGTCTCTGCCGCCGTCGTGGGACTCGACGACTCCTCCCTCCACTGGGCTCGATGGCTCCGCCAGACCAACCCGACCATCTCCTGATCGGAAATCAAGCAGAAAATGATTCGTCGCTACGACAGTCGTTATTCCGACTCCACCATTGAAAGACTGTGGAGTATGGCAATCTGGTGCGCTAGATGACTACATCGATGAGTTCGTGGCCCTCGACACCCATGTTCCTGGTCTACCACCAGATCACTATCTTAGCTTCTTCATGCAGGGCCTTCGGCCAAACATCCGGTCCCGGCTCCGCACTCACTACCCCCGGGTGGTTTCTGAGGCCCTCGACATGGCCCGCCTTATGGAAGCGGATTTGTCACCTCACCCCCCCGCCGATTCCAGGCGGGCCTCCGCCAGGCGGCCGACCATGGAGGACTACTACCCCGAAGCCCCAAGCCCCTCGGCCCCCTCCGGCCGCAAGGCCAGGCCATCCTGCCCCGCCTCAACGGTTTTCCAACCACGAGTTCGACGATCTTTGCCGCAAAGGGCTGTGTTTCCGCTGTTGTCAGCCCTATTCTCCTACCCATGTTTGCGCGGTCAAGGAGTTTCATGTCATCATCGGCGACTTCGAGCCCGAGATGACTTTGGCGGACTTTGAAGACCTTGAGATCACGACAGAGGACACCACAGAGGTCGCTGCTGACGCAGGCCTTCACCATTTGGAGCTTCCATGCTTTTTTTGTGGACGACATTTCAGGCCCTCAAACCATAAAGTTGGCAGGCAAGTTGGGCGACCGCCACATTGTTATCATGGTAGACAGCGGAGCGAGTCATAATTTTCTTTCATCTCATCTGGCCCAGCAGCTACGTCTTCCAATGAAACCTTCTCCAGATTTCACTGTCAGTCTAGGCGATGGTCGTCGTCGCTTGATCCAGGACCG
Organism: Platanthera guangdongensis; assembly: GCA_039583875.1. Taxonomy (NCBI): domain Eukaryota; kingdom Viridiplantae; phylum Streptophyta; class Magnoliopsida; order Asparagales; family Orchidaceae; genus Platanthera; species Platanthera guangdongensis. Next base: position 142,388,629 of record CM077148.1, read on the forward strand.
TTGTTCGGCCGTCTCGCTTTCAGTGGGCACTTACTCGGTGACGACGGACTTCTATGTCTTCAGCCTTGGCGGGATCGACGTCATTCTGGGAGTTGCGTGGCTTTGCACGCTGGGCGACGTACGAGTCAACTGGGGGACTATGACGATGTGTTTCCTCCAGAACGGTCAGGAGTGTTGCCTTGTGGGAGACGCCGCGCTACTTCACTCCCTCGTCTCCGTCCGCGCGATTCATCGGACTGCGGACGTCGATTTTTCGGCTTGGCTTTGGCCCATCTCGAGCGCCACGCCACCAGCCTCAGCACCACATCCGACCTTCAGGCCATCCTATCCGGGTTTGTGGATCTCTTTGCTGCATCATCCGGGTTGCCACCAGCTCGGCCACACAATCATGTCATACCTCTTCAGCCCGACATGTCAGCAGTCTCGATCTGACCATACCACTATGGGCACGTGCAAAAGGAAGAGATCGAGAGCCTGATATGTCATATGTTGATGGGGGGTCTCATCCGCCCCAGTGTCAGCCCCTTTTAATATTGTGAACTTTGGTAATGCGAGATATTATTTGTTGATGTTAGTTTCTATTTGAAAAAATATATATATTTTTTGTCAATTTTAATGTTATAAAATAAAATTTTCAATTTCAACTGTTGAAATCAGACAAACAACCGAACATCGGAATTATCAATTCCAATTCTGATGACAGAATTCCTGCAGTTAGCCGAACAGCAAAATTGGAATTGACTTGAATTTCAATTCCTACAGGAAAGTCAATTCTTATTCATGCATTTCAATTCCCGTGAAACAAACGGAGCCTTGGGATAATTAGATTCATTGTTGGGTTTCGCCCGAATTTTGTCAGCGAATGCTACGTCGAAAATTTCAAATGAAAACGTATTTGGAGTTCACGAATTCCGTTTTGCTACAACAAGGGGAACGAAACGAAAGTTGCGAGCTTCCTTCACCGAATTTAAAATAGAACCATTTTTAAGAAAATACATTTTTTTAATAAAATAGTTCTTTTGTGTTTTTATAAAAAAAACAAACGTTGATTAATTTCATAAAGTCTACCCAATGCCCGCTCAAATTAATTTTTTAAAATCCATATTTTATTGCACGCATTTAGGGTTTCCTAGAAAAAACTGACAGGCACGCAAACCCTACGCGTCGTCCTGCATCACTCACCAAAGTAGTGGACTGACCAAGACAATGAAAATTTCGGAGCCGGATGCATTTTGACGATGATCTAATGTGGAACCAGTTGCGTGGAAATAACGTAGATGGCTGTCCTCGGTGGTGGAGGGTGGAATTGGACCGAAAATGGATAGATCCAACCACGGAAGTATAGATCAGGGCGAGAGATGGATGGATCTGATGTTTGGTAGCGGATCCGGGCTAAGGGATGAAGAACAGGTTAGGGGAAGAACGGATCTGGATTGATCCAGGAGGAGAAGGGCTAGGGATGGTGGTTCCATGTGGGGGGAGGGGGGCTGGCGGCAAGGAGTTAGGGTTGCAAGAGAGGAGCGGCGGCCGTAGAAGTTCGGGGGGTTGGCGGTGCTGATGGAGGGAGGAGGGTCGGTGGCTTGGTGGGGTGGCTGGGAAAGTTGAGGGCGGCGACTGGAAGGTGAGGCAGGAAATGGTGGGGGGCTGCTGCAGGGCCGACGGCTGTAGGGAAGAAGCAAGCAGCAGGCCGCAGGTTTGGGTGGAGGGTTTTGGGGGATGTAGCGGGGTGGAAGAGGGGTTTGATATGTGGAAAAAAAAGTTATGGTTAGGGCAAACCTTAGGGAAGAAGAAAACCACCTAGGACTCGTCACCTAGGGTTCTACGGAGTCAGCACCGTGGAATGAACGCGAGATTCCAGGAATACTTTCACCAAAATCTGCAATACCTACTACAACAAACCCACTACATGTCTATTTATAATAAAATAAGGGAATTGATATTCGCAAACCATATTTGGCTATTTGTACCCACCGATATTTGTACACCACAAAATTATAATTGTACCCACAATAGATATTCATACCCCACAAAAAATGAAAATTTTTAAAATAAATGGTATATAGAATAAGTTTTAAACAAAGTAGCTAGTTAAATCTAGGCATCCCAAAAATATAGTTTTGTCAAACAGTCCAGTCCACAAAATATTAAAGTACAATAACATCGAGACACCCCAAAAATATTTGTCAAATACATCTAAGATATTTGTGAGCTTCATTATCCTTTGTGTTGGAACACCCTATTACTAATTTGGGTCAGGATCACTATGTCTCTAGGAACCTTTATTTGACCTTCTGTATAGCTTAATAGGTTAATTAGAATTGAGTCTAAGGGTTAGAAGTCTAGGATTGGAAGCTGCCCTGGAGACCAAGTTTTTCTGTCTGGAGACCAAGTCTGATCGTCGAGCTCAGCACGACGATTCGTCGAACTCCGATCGACGATCGTCTAGCTCAACTTCGACAGATCGTCGAACTCAGTTCGACGATCGCTGAGCTCAACTTCATAATATCGTCGAACTCCATTCGACGATCGGTGAGCTCAGTTCGACGATTTTGACTCTGCATTGGATCTTTATCTCTGAGCTCAAAGATCGTCGAACTGAGCTCAGAGATAAAGATCCAATGCAGAGTCAAAATCGTCGAACTGAGCTCACCGATCGTCGAATGGAGTTCGACGATATTATGAAGTTGAGCTCAGCGATCGTCGAACTGAGTTCGACGATCTGTCGAAGTTGAGCTAGACGATCGTCGATCGGAGTTCGACGAATCGTCGTGCTGAGCTCGACGATCAGACTTGGTCTCCAGACAGAAAAACTTGGTCTCCAGGGCAGCTTCCAATCCTAGACTTCTAACCCTTAGACTCAATTTTAATTGACCTATTAAGCTATACAGAAGGTCAAATAAAGGTTCCTAGAGACATAGTGATCCTGACCCAAATTAGTAATAGGGTGTTCCAACAATCTCCCCTATTTGGGTTAGGATTACTATTTACAGACTTTGGAAAAATTTAAATAATAACATACAATCAAAGAAGCATAAAAACAACAGCTAGACATTGCAGAAACATCACAGATATATATATATATGGCAACCAGATAGCAGTCAGAAAATCCAAGAATGTCACCTTACAAAGTCACTTCTTCTCTTTGTCTTTAACCATTTTGATTTCTCTGTTAGGGTTCAGGGCTTCTTTGTTGGACCTGGTGTCATCTGCTGCACCCAAATAAGTTTGCTTTGAAGATCTGGGGACCACAGCAGCAGGATGCAACTCCATATATCTCTCAGCATCAAAGAATTTGCTGGAAGCATATTTGTCTAGTTCCTTTTGTCTTTGCTCTGACATTGTAGAAATATTTGAAGTGTCTAAACCTTGCTCTCTGGCCTTCTTGATCTGATCTAGTGCAGCCAACTCCTTCATCCTAGCAGTCCAAGCAGATGGATTCTTTTCAGGGTCCTCAAATGGTACAGGTGGCTCATACCTGTTGGAAGAATTGTCTTGAGGAGGCCTGGCAGACACTGTCTCTTTGAGTTTGTAGGGGAAAGGACCAGAAGTAGTATCAGAAGAACCATGTCCTCCCCTGGAGTATGGGTGCTGCCTGGAATACCCTTTAGAATAAACCTGAAAATCTCTTTGATTACCCCTGTATCCTCCTCTCCTAGAATAAGAACCCCTAGACTGGCTTTCCCTTTGGTAGGATCTGGCATGGGGTTGATAGGGAGCCTGGCTTCTAGCTGGGGCTTGACTTGCAGAGCTGCCACCTGCACCTGCATCAGGAGGAGGTGGTGGAGGAGGATAAGGGTGCTGGAACTGGGAGGAGCCCTTCTCATACTTTCTCTTCTTCTTCATGGCCTTGAGCTGATTTTTAGAATATTGCATCCAATGTTCTGTAATTTGGCAGTTATGCAGAATATAATAAGGAATATCATTATTATCCTTGACTTTTGCAGGAGGAACCCTTTTCATAGTCTTGCTCCTAGCTTTCTTTTTCCTTGCAATAGTAGCAGCTGAATCATCAGAGTCTGTTTTGAATTCATCAGTCTCAGAACTCTGGTCATCATATATAGCATCTATTTTCTTCATCAAATCTTTCTTCAGTTGAATAGCAGCAGATGAGGCAGAAGCAGAAGTAGCAGCAGCAGGGACAGCAGCAAATGGAGCAACAGATGCAGAGGGTGCAACAGGAGAAAATACAGCAGATGCAACAGATACTGGAGTAGTGACAGCAGAAGTAACAGCAGTAACATCATCAGAATCTGCAGCAGGCTCAAAAACAGTGGCCTCTGACATCAGAAGATCCTTGGAAATTGGCTCATCAGAAGCAATTAGGATTTCAGCAGCAGTGTGAGCAATCTCAGCAGTATCAACAATTTCAGAAGCAAAGTCAGTGTTTTCTTTAACAGCAGCAGCAGCAGCAACAACATCTTCAGAAGCAGCAAACACTGAATGTACAAATGCAGAGATAATGCTAGGGTCACAGCAAGAGACAGACACCAGTGCCTTGGACAAATCTTCTGGGGCTGGACAGCATTAACCTCTGGGAGATAGCTGAAGAAGGCAGGATCAAAGGCAGAAAGCAAAGACCTTAGGTCTATTGCAAGAACTGCAGTATGAGCCTGACATTCTGGAGGCACAGCAACAGTAGCAGAAGGGGCAGCAGACACAGAAGCATCATCAGCAGCAGTAGTATCATCAGCAGCAGGAGCAGCAACAGCATGAAGGCTTGCTTCATAGGGCATCTCCCCCTGCCTAGATGCAGAGACATCTGTATCAAGGCAAACTGCTGGTGGTGCTGCCTGAGGAAGGAGGGAGGAAAGCCTGGCAGAGAGGGCTGCCACTGACAAGTGTAGAGGAGCCAATGAGGTCTCCAAGAGTAGAGAGAGCCTGGGGGCAATTAGCTCATACAACTTGTCAGCTGGGGCTGAGAGGTCTACTGGCTCAATAGTAGGAGTAGAGGTAGATGGAATGGGGATAGCTGAGGATGCTGAAAGTGGAGGGCTGGAGAGTGGAATGGATGGCTCAGGTGTTGAGATGGCTCAGGTGTTGGGATATTAAAGTACAATAACATCGAGACACCCCAAAAATATTTGTCAAATACATCTAAGATATTTGTGAGCTTCATTATCCTTTGATTTTGCTGCATTCTAAAAATCATTAAAAAACAATAATTAGTACACAAGAACAATAATAACTTTAAAAAAATTAGTACTAATAACACTATCAGTACCTTCTTTTTAAATCATGACGATCACCCAAAGTTTTCAAACTTTTCTTCACAAAGATCATCAAAATGCCTCCAAAATAGTACTATGAAATAAAAAATCGTGATTACTTATGATAAAAAAGTGTAATAAACATTGAATAATATTATATAAATATGTATACCTTATGATTAAAGAAGTCGTGTGATATATGGTATATTCCATTCATCCGCTTGTTGTTCATGGTATCTCGTCCATACGGGAAATATTTGTGGCATTATACAATCTTCTCTCATCCGCAACATAATGAAGTGATTGTCATTTATATATCCCATATGAACAATTTTTCGAGTAGCCATAGGAGTTGAATGCAACGGCAGATATGCGAATGACTGATGAGTTGAATAGTAAACCAACTGAATGTTATAGCACGACGCTACTAAAAACCCCATATCGGGCATTGTCATCCACTTTTCAAGTGGAGCTGGAACCACCCAACATTCAAGAGACTTCAATAATTCCATGGTCCTCGAGACTCCGTATATCTCATTATATAACACTTCTTTGTTATGTACTTCACTTACTAAATCACGACGGACTTGCATCCAATTATTGCTCATGCCTAGTGCCATACTTATAACCGTAAAGCCGCAATGACCATCTCCCATTATATCGATGGCATCAAGAATATGTGCCCGCATGTGCAACGGCATTTGTGTACGAACCATCTCCAAAAATCCACTTCTTCTAATCGGAAGTTTCTTTGCTACTTTGATCTTCTTCGTCTTGAATTGTTGTTCCTCATGGAGTAGAACATGCTCAAAATGAGAAAGCTCTCTTTTTGTTGATTTGAAGTCATCAATAAATTTTTTTGTACTTCCCTTCGGACGGCCTTTACTTTTAGTTGGCATTTTAGGCTCCATAGTTTGACTAGCCTCCGGATTGACAATCTCACGCAACTTTCTTTTAATCTCTCTTCTTTGTAAATCACTTATGTGACTATACTTTTTTAGTATTTCCTCGACATCATTTTCAATGTTGTTTGCATCCTTCGGCTCTACCTTGATGTTGTCTTCGGGTTTTGTGTCAAACAAAGTTAATTGCTTCCATTGTTTGTTCACCATCCATACCGGCAAAGGATTACCATGAATAACATACGACTCCAACTCATGTGCACAAGGTAGACCCATCGTATATCTACTGGTATGTGAACACTGGCCCGCCTCCAAACCACTATTTTTAACTGAATCAACTTCCTTCTTAATTATTTCTAGCGCTGCAATCGAAACACTGCCAACAAGATCAGAATAAAGAGAACTCTTGAAACCCGTGCCGACATGAATCTTACTTTGACCAAACATTCTTTTAATTTCTGTATGTTGCAAGTTGATCATCTGATCAAAAGTTGTCCATACGGTTGTTAGACTACTAATTGATACTTCAAGAAACCTTTTAAGTTGGCTATGTCCGCCCTCTACACGGTTTGTCGATGTGTTCCCCAAATGCATATATCTATCGACCCAACATGAAACAAACAATTCCTTGTAAGGCTCTATCCATGTTGTTGTGACGTAAGAAAGCACGTTGGGATATTTTGGTCCGTAATCATTTAACATTTGGCTATATCGGAACTGAAATTCATTTTCACACGGTGAATTAACTAGTTGTTGCCACACACCCAAGTACTTCTCGCATTCTTTACCTTGTGTGAAATATTTTTTACAGTGTGCCAAGATATTCCGATTTATATGAACTTGACATAAAATATTGGTAGCTTGCGGGAACACAAATTTGATAGCATTCATCAAGGCAATTTCCCGATCTGTAACAAATAGATTTGGCATAATGTTTACATCAAACATAAACTTAAAACATTGTGATGCCCAAATATAACTAGCTTCAGTCTCGTTGGGCATAAATGTAAATGAGGAGAAAAAAATTTGATTGGTGGATGTCACACCTACTATGCAGAGTAAAGGCAAACGGTACCGGTTAGTCTTGTAGGTGCAATCTATCAAGAACACATTTGAAAACATATTGCTCAGACGAACTGAAGTTGGATGGGCAAAGAAAATACTCTCCAAACAATTAGTAGTCGCATTCACCTGATGAAAACTGATATATCCACTTTCAGTAATGCATTTAAACAAATATTGAATTGGAGTTCCACCATCTAATTGACTGCGGTACAACTTGGCCTTCTGATTATATATAGTTCTGATGGTCGTTGTATTTTTCGGATTTCTTTTTTTTATTGATGACAATATTTTGCGTGGCTTAACTCCAGCATTAAACCTATCAGACACGATCTTCTGCTCATTTTCATCAAGCCTACCATCATACGGATGCGCTTCTAAGTGAACAAATTCATGATTGTGTAAACCATTTTTTACTTCAATTGTCCATTCATTATTTTCTTCTCGACGTCCGTTGAGGGCAAACTTACATCCACAACGTTTAGAGCTTGACTTTCTGAGATTTTTCTTTATATAACCCTTCTTATTTTGACTTTCACGAGAAGATCCGGCTCTATCACAACCTAGAATTACTTTAGGTTTGGCCCTTGCAGTGAGATTATCAGCCCTCAAAATAATGATAACAAAACCCAAATTCTTTGCAATACTTTGTGCCCATGCAACTAAATCTTTCTTACTTGGAAAAGTCAAATTTGTACGAAAATGTATACCAACATCAACCGGGTCATCTTTACAAAATTCAACATTTGTCAACAACATAACTTTGTTTGAATCCATTTTAACCTAACATTAACATAACATACTCTCAATTCAAAAATCAAATTGGAAGTAAAACCAAACAATATTTTGTGAAATCTAAGCATAATACCTTGAATGATCAAAACCACGATAAAGGGCAAGAACAACTGAATGATTTGAAGTAATCACAACCTATTAAAAAATGCAAATATCCATTTTCAGAATAAGAAAAAAATTTTTGAAGAACTTAGGGTTATTATGGTAGAAAAATTGAAAACTCATATCAAAAACCAAAACCTAGAGTTCTTAGGGTAGGAAAAAATTGAAAACTCACATTGGGGAGCTCGCCGCCGTTAGAGAGGACACCGGCCGGGGAGGAACAATCAAGGGCGGCGGAAGGAAGGGCGGGCGCAGGCTGTGTCAAGGATTTCAAGTTATTAGGTTTTTTATACCAAAAATAAGGTGGAGAGATGAGAAATACTCACCGGAGGCGGCAATAGGTTGGTCACCGCCGGCAGAGAGCCGTTCGGCCGGGGAGGAGGGGGCTCAGGCGAGGCACGACGGGAGCGGAAGAAGCCGGCTTGCGTCCGTCGGAAGCAGATGCGGGAGTTGGGTTTCTCCCAGGCGGAGGCGGAAGTTTTGGGGGGGTATGAATAGGGTTTTAATTTAGAGGAAAGGATTTTAAATATTAAAGAGAATTGGGGTACAAATAGCCAAATATGGTCTGCGAATATCAATTCCCTAAAATAAAAGCTATGACATCTCACCATCGACGACTATGATTGGTCGGAGGTGGGGTCACTCAAATACAATAAAAATAAACCGAAAATACTAAAGTAATATATGATTTTGACTCGCAACACGGATCCGGACACATCCGCGGAGTCGGATCGGCAATCTGATCAAGCCTTCCTGAACGAATACACGAACTTGGGTCCCGTCTTGCAGCGAACACCTCCTGGTGCATGATCTGATGGATCCTCATCACTTGGAGGATTTGAAAGATTGATAAATAAAGTGTAAAGTGAATAATGAGAAAAGCTTGAGCATCAAGGATTAAAAAGCAAATATTTTATCAGTTAGCAGTATATATATATGAAGAGGATCAACATAGGAGGGAATATGAGGGAATGGAAATAATGTGATGTATCTAATCAATAGAGGACCCTTAATTCCTCCAGATAAGCGGGTGGGATGAAAAAGTACACACGTGAATATGTAGATCTTGTAGAAATATTTGATGGAAAAAAATGGTCTAAAGATCCGGTAGCAAATACAAGAGAAATCAAGCAAGCATATAAATGAATTTAGAAAAATTCAAAGGATGGCAAGACCAGGAGAGTAGTTACTCGTCTTCATAGCATTATTTATTTTTGATGGTGCATGAAATATAATTTTGTTAAGTGGGAACTACCAAATGATAAAAGGGTATGTTAAGGGCCTTCTCGGATGTTGCAGCAGGGGCCTTGACTCGGCTCATAGACCTTCTGTGCTAGTTGGGGGTGACGGTCACATAGCCTGGCTAGACTCATAGCAATCACTAAGTCTGGAGGAGCATCAAATTTGACATCAAGTCGCAGACGTACGCAATGTCTGGTGGTGAAGATGGTGATATGCATCTCTGGGGAAAGTGTGACATGTGCCAAAAGAAGTAGAAACTTGTCCAGATAATCATCCACGGAGCCCGTTTGTCGGAGTGTCGTAAGGGCACCAAGGGGGTGCTATGGATTAGAGGGCCGAAACGCAGGTTGCAAAATCACTTGAAGTCATCCCACGTCAGACCCAGCTGATCAGTGAGGATACTGGTGGCCCAAAGCAAGGTCAAGTCGAATAGGTGAAAGGAGGTCAGGAGAAGCCATTCGGCTGCCAGAGTTTGCTGAGACCAAAGAATTGTTCCCACCTGGTGAACCAGCCTAAAGGAACTATTTCCCCGTCGTAGTAGGGGAATTCCAACCGGGTATAGCGCGGCAGAATAACAGCTTCAGGGCGTTAGAGGGTCTGCGGCAGAGGCTCATAGCGAATGAGCGGTGATAGCAAAACTTGGCTTGTGCTGGTGTGATCCGTGGGTGGAGCAGTAACCATGGGAAGGGAGGCGGTCAGTACATTAAGCCTATTAGTGATAGTGGCTCTGTCGTCCCGAGGCTGGGTTTCAGCATTCTGAATGCGTGCTTCCATGGTGGTCATAACAGTCTGCAGCACATCCTAGAGAGCAGCCATAAAATCTTGCGAGTCCCCCATCGGTTGACTTGCTTGACGAGAGAAGGAGCGGGTGACTGGGCGCCTGGAGTCGTCTGAGGCGGCTCAATTTGTGTCGCCGCGAGTGTCGCGTCGTTTCTCAATGGTGGTGTCATAAATTTGATTACTTAATTTAATTCCATAAAGAATTAATAAGCAAGTAAATTTGAATTACTAATAATTAATTAATTCAGATAATGATTAATCAATTAATAATAATTTCATTAATAAGGAAAAACAGCCTTGCTTTAATATCGTGGCGGTGGGGCTTTAATACAGAAGGTAGACGAGCATTAATAAGGAAGGCAGCTGTTGGGTATTGTATCCACAATAACCCTGATTTGAAAAAGGGTCAAGTCAAGCTAAGATGAATTGAGTTTGTATTTGATGTTGTATTTTAGTTTTGTACTTGCAGGTCTACGTTGCTAAGTACACACCAAAATCAGGTCACAGTGGGTCAGTAAACATAGAACTACACAATGTAATCCCTCATTGTGTAGGTCATCGTGTTGACTCACGTGTAATCTCTCTATTGTGGTGTACTTTTATCCCAGGTACAGGAGAAGGTTCAAGGAAGGCCAAATTCCAGGATTCAGAAATGAAGAATTTTACGTAAGTAAAATTCGGCGAGTATGGTGAGTCATACACGTTGAATTCGTCGAGTAACCCCTTGATACTCGCCGAATTCGTCGTGTATGCTCCCTGATACCCGTCGAATTCGTCGTATATACTTAGGGTAAATTCTCTGGAATTCCAAAATTTGTCCAAGGCAAATTCGTCGAGTATCACTGGTGATACTCGCCGAATTCGTCGAGTATCACTAGCGATACTCGCTGAATTCGACGAGTATCCCAGGCGATACTCGCCGAATTATTTCAAGCAAATTTTCGAACTTTCTGGAATTATGTCTAAGGCATATTCGGCGTATATCGTCATAAAATTCGGCGAGTATCAATTCGATATTCGACGAATCTTGCCGGAAATGATTTATCGTTTTTTTCGATTTTTTCCTCTGGTTCTGATTCCGTCGGCCATGCACAGTAAAAGCTAGGGTTCGTTTTTGGAAACATTTTATAACCGTTTGATTTCGAATCTCTATATATATCCATAGAGTGATTTTGAAATCAAGAGAAGATCTAAACCTAATTACATTTTCGAAATTCAAAGCTTCCAAAAATGTAACCGTCGGTCGCACGCACGATCGTTCGTGAAAATCTTCCGTTCAGACGCAACTTCGCAAGATCTTCTTCAACGACTTTTTCGACTGGAACGTGTCTTCGTTCAAGATCTAATCTACTCCAGTCCTTGTTGGTTGAAGATTATTAGAAAAGCCCATGTAAAAGGCCCATTTGATGGCCCATTTTTTCCTCTCCTTCTTTAGTCCCACATCATGTATAGGATTTATTCTTCTCTCCTCTCCTATATAATTGTATTCTCTCCTTGTATTTACATACTGAAATAATATATACAAGTTTTGGGCTCTACCAACATGGTATCAGAGCCAGGTTGCGTCTAGCTGCGGACTGCCCCTTTTCTGTCCGCCCGGTCTCCTGCGGACTGCCCCTCTGCTTCTGTCCGCTCGGCTACCCTGCGGACTGCATTCTTGTCCGCTCCGATCTCGTGCGGACTGCCTTCCTGCATCCGCTCCGGTCTCGTGCGGACTGCCCTTCTGATTCCGCTCCTCTTCTCTCCCTCCGTGGTTCCACCCTCCTCAGGCTTCTTATAGCCATCTTCTGCTCTGACTCGTGGGGCCCACCTCTCTCTATCCGCTCCGGACGATCTGTCCTATCCGCTGCACTCTGTTTGTGTCCGCTCGAGCCTCTTTGCTCGCGGACTGCTCCCTCTAGCTCGCTCTTTTTCTGTCCGCTCGAGCCTTTGTGCTCGCGGACTCTCTCTCTCCGCAGTCTCTTGCGGACTGCTCCTGTCCGCTCGCGGACTCTCTCCGCCTTCTCTTGCGGACTGCTCCTGTCCGCTGCGGGCTCTTCTTGTATCCACTGTGCTCCTCTTCCAGCGACCTGCCCCCAGTTCGCCGCGACCTCTTGCGGACTGTTCCTGTCCGCTGCCGCGACTTGCCCCCCGTTCGCCGCGGCCTCTGTCGCGAACTGCTCCAGCTCTGCTCTCACCAGCTGCGATCTGCTCCACTGAGCTGCGACCTCTTCCAACTCGCCGCGCCCTCCTCTCGCGGACTGCTCCTGTTCGCCGCGGCCTCACTCAACTCGCCGCGACCTCCAGACCGCCGCGACCTCCAGACCGCCGCGACCTCCAGACCGCTGCGGGCTCTCCTTTCTCCCACTGCTTGCCGCGCGGGTTGTTCTCTCCGAGCCCTGTTGTCTGCTGCTCTTCAGTCGCCATGTCCTCCAGCGACTCCACTACCGCTCAACCCCCTGCCGACCACACGGCTCCTCTCGAACTCCGCGATGAGCTTCGGATTACTACTATTTCTCTCTCTGGCAAGGCCAACTTCATTCCCTGGGTCCACTCTGTCCGTCGGGTCTTACAGGCCAAGGGTCTTGCCCGTCACCTTACCCAGGGCCCACCAACTCCTTCTACTGATGATTGGCTCCGCAATGACGGTCGTGTCCAGACCTGGATCCTGAACTCGGTCGATGGTGAGCCATACCAGATGATCATGTATCATGAGACTGCTAAAGCCATGTGGGATGAACTTCATTCGTTGTACTCCGGGAAGGACAGCCTTCAACACCTTTTTGACATCCTCACTGATCTTCAAGCCTTGGATGTTGGCAAAGCTCTGGACATGACCTCCTTCGTGGCCCGTGCTAAAACTCTCACGGAAGCCTGGATTCAGCACCAGCCCGCGACTACTGATCTCGCTGCCCAACGCGCCCAGAAGAAGGCTGTTTGTATTGCTATGATTATGGCTCGCGTCCCGCCACACCTGCACAGTATTCGGGCCCAGGTTCTGGCTTCACCCACTACCCCTTCCTTCTCTGATGTCTGCTCGATGTTACTTCGTGTACCACCTCCACCGGAGGCTCATGCACCACCCTCGCCGGCCCTTCTTCAACAGGCCCTTCCTCCTCTACTCCCACAACCCTCTTTTCCTCGGGGTGGCCGTACGGGCTCCCGTGGGCGGGGCCGTGGTGGCCGCGGACGGCCCAAGTGCACCTACTGCGGCCGGGATGGCCATACTGAAGCCGTTTGTCACAAGAAACATGGCTACCCCCCTCGCCCGCCTACTGCTGCTGTTACCGATAGCTCTCCTCCGACTGGTACGGATCTTGAGGCTCTTCGCCTTCAGCTGCAACAACTCCAGGGGCTCCTCAACCCTCCTTCTGCTTCCCATGCCTCCACCTCCCATGCAGGTATTGTCTCCACCTCCGCTGCAGGTACTGCCTGTCTCTCTTCCAGCTCTCGCTGGATCCTGGACTCGGGAGCCACCCACCACATCACTTCCATGCGGCCGCCCCAGTTCTCTGCTGCTGCTCACCCCCCGTCTATTACTGTGGCCAATGGTGCGCTTGTCCCGGTCTCCGGCTGCGCGGATCTCCTCCTTCCTCCCTCTCTCTCTCTCTTCGCTCCGTTCTTTATGTGTCAGCCTCGCCTTTTAATTTACTCTCTGTTGGTCGTCTTACTACTGATATGAATTGCTTTATCACCTTCACCTCTTCTGGTTTTTTGATACAGGATCGGCAGACGCGGATTACCATTGGTAGGGGTCGGCTGCAGAACGGGCTTTACCTCCTCGATGTCTCTCCCACATCCCTTTCCTCCGTTTCCTCGTCTGATTGGCATTGTCGGCTTGGGCATGCCCCTCTACCTATCCTGCAGAAGGCGCTTCCCGACCTTTCTCTTCCTGTTTTTAAATGTGATTCTTGTATTATTGGCAAACAGCCTCGCTCTTCTTATCCAGCTCATTGTACTAGGAGCTCTGCTCCATTTGATTTAATACATTCTGATATTTGGGGACCCTATAAAGTTACGAGCATTTCTGGTTATCGTTATTTTCTAACATTTATTGATGATTACTCTCGTACTACTTGGTTGTATCTCCTGCATGATCGCTCTGAGCTTCCTCGTGTCTTTCAGGCGTTTGTGTTAGAGACTCGTACGCAATTCTCTACCACCATTAAAACTTTCCGCTCTGATAATGCACGGGAATATACTAGCCACGAGTTTGCCACTCTCTGCGCAAACTTCGGTATTGTTCACCAGACCTCTTGTCCCTACACCCCTCAACAAAACGGGGTCGCCGAACGCAAGAACCGTCACTTGCTCGATGTGGCTCGCTCTCTCATGCTTCACATGCACGTTCCCAAAGTCTTCTGGAACTTTGCGGTGTCCACAGCATGTTTTCTTATCAACCGTCTCCCCTCTCCCATTCTCCAGAACGCTACCCCCTTCAGCCTTCTTTTTCCCTCCACACCCGCCTTCCCCCTCACCCCCCGGGTTTTTTGGATGTACCTACTTTGTCCATAACCTGGGCCCCACTCTTGACAAACTGGATCCCCGTGCGGCCAAACACATTTTTGTCGGCTACTCCCGTACCCAAAAGGGCTATGTTTGCTACTCTCCGGTCACCCGGAAGGTCTCTGTTTCGGCTGATGTTACTTTCCGGGAGGATCAACCCTTCTTCCCTCCTCCTTTGCCACCACTTCTACCACCACCTCCTACAACACCCTCCCTTCCCCGGCCGGTGATCCACGTCCACTCACCTCCCACCATCCCTCAGCCTCCTCCCACCGTTGACCCTCCTCGACCCCCAGTTATTCGGGTCTATGCTCGTCGCCCTCTTCCTCCCGTTGCTCCTCTGCAGTCGGCTTCGACCTCGGCTTCTCCGTGTTCTACTGCTCCGGTGTCGGCCTCTACCGCTCATCCAATGGCGGATTATGTTTCTCTCCATCGCCTCTCTCCACCTCTTCAGGCCTTGGCTACTTCTCTCTACTTCGCTCTCCTCGGTCTCTATTCCTACTTCTGTCAGGACGCTCTTCAACATCCTGGGTGGCGTGCGGCCATGGAAGAAGAGATGGCGGCTCTTTGGGCCAACCAGACTTGGACCCTGGTGCCCCTTCCTCCCGGCCAGAAACCCGTTGGGTGCAAATGGGTTTTTGTCATTAAACATGCTCCTGATGGGACCATTGATCGCCTCAAAGCTCGGTTGGTTGCTCGTGGCTTCACCCAGCAACCAGTGCTGGACTATGACGAGACCTTCTCTCTGGTCGCTAAGCTCAACACGGTCCGCATTCTCCTCTCTGTGGCTGTCCATCGCCAGTGGCCCTTATTTCAACTCGACGTCAAGAACGCTTTCCTGAACGGCGACCTTCAGGAAACGGTTTACATGCAACAACCTCCCGGGTTTGAGACCACGGGGAGTCACGGGTTTGTCATCTTCTCAAATCTCTATATGGTCTCAAACAATCCCCTCGGCATGGTTCGACAAGTTCAGCAAAGCTCTCCGGGACATTGGCTTCACTCGCAGCTCGGCTGACTTCTCATTGTTTACTCGTCACCAAGCCACTGGTACGGTTCTCCTGTTGGTATATGTCGACGACATCATTATTACTGGCAGTGACTTGGACGGCATACAGGCCGTTAAGCTACATCTGAGCTCCGTCTTCCAAACTAAAGATCTGGGTCCTCTTCGGTACTTCCTCGGTCTGGAAGTGGCCAGATGGTCAGATGGGTTGGTTCTCTCTCAGCGCAAATATTGCCTGGATCTTCTTCATGATGCAGGCTACTCTGGTTGCAAACCTATTAACACTCTCATGGATGCAAATCACAAAATATGTGCTCAGGGCTCAGATTCTGATTCGCTTCTACCAAATCCAGAATATTACCGTCGTCTAGTTGGGAAGCTTATCTACCTAACAGTTACCAGACCTGATATATCTTTCGCTGTGGGACTTGTGAGTCGCTATATGCACTCTCCTCGAAGCTCTCATCTCCAGGCTGTGGAACGCATTCTCAGATATCTTAAGACAGCTCCTAGCCAAGGACTTGT
Source organism: Platanthera guangdongensis (assembly GCA_039583875.1). Classification (NCBI taxonomy): domain Eukaryota; kingdom Viridiplantae; phylum Streptophyta; class Magnoliopsida; order Asparagales; family Orchidaceae; genus Platanthera; species Platanthera guangdongensis. The sequence continues at coordinate 142,404,735 of CM077148.1, forward strand.
ATACAAAACCTCATCTTCCATTCCTACACTAGTGGCATACTCTGATGCCGACTACGCTGGCTCCCTCGACGATCGACGATCTACTAGCGGGTTTTGCACTTATTTTGGAGGACATCTGATTACTTGGCGAAGCAAGAAACAAGCGGTGGTTGCTCGATCCTCAGCAGAAGCAGAATATCGGGCAATGGCTGCTGTGGTCTCTGAACTCACATGGATTGAGAGTCTCCTTACCGACCTTGGAGTTAAACTACCTTCACCAGCTCTCCTCCTTTGTGACAGTCAAGCTGCCATACATATTGCTAAAAACCGGTCTTCCATGAAAGAACGAAGCATATTGAGGTAGATTGTCATTTCATCCGAGAGAAAGTCCACATGAAGAAGATCGAGCTCAAGCATGTTCCGGGTACTGAACAGGTTGCTGACATCCTCACCAAAGCTCTATCTAGTACCCTCTTCTATCAGTACCTATCCAAGCTTGGCGCATACGACTTGTACGCTCCAGCTTGCGGGGGAGTATTAGAAAAGCCCATGTAAAAGGCTCATTTGATGGCCTATTTTTTCCTCTCCTTCTTTAGTCCCCGCATCATGTATAGGATTTATTCTTCTCTCTCCTCTCCTATCTAATTGTATTCTCTCCTTGTATTTACATACTGAAAATAATATATACAACTTTGGGCTCTGGCAACAAAGATCAAGGTTCAAGATCCAAAGATTTTAAGTTTTCGAGTTCTCCTAGATTCAAGATCAACCCTTCCAAGAACGTCGGATCAAGACTTGTAATCGTGTGTTATTTTGTAATATCATTTTAAATTGTGTAGGAGATTTTTCTCCGAGTTTAGATTCGTTTGTGGATCCAGAGAGTAGATCCGATGTGGATCGAGGTGGTAGATCTGGTCTGTTGATCGAGTTGTACGAGAGTTTGTTCTCCGAGTTCTATGAGCGTCGTCTCCGAGTTGTAGGAATTGCGGCTCCGAGGTGTAAGATTTGAGGAAATTTGAGCCTGGTGAAGTAGCTGAATCTGCCCTTCGTGGGAGATAGGCGAGGCAGGATAGTGGACATACCAAACTCGGGGAACCACTATAAAATCTCTGTGTTTGTGTGCTTGTTCTTTAAGATAATTTTTATTCCGCAAAAAGACGCTAACATCACTTATTCACCCCCCTCTAGGTGATTTAGGTAGACGCTAGATACTTTCAATTGGTATCAGAGGGAGGTTTTGGTCGATAAGGTTAACATCTTGATCAAGATCCCTGATCTAACGTTCAGAGATTCCGCACATTCACCATGGAAAGAAGCAAAGACATGTCATCCATGAAACTACCGATGTGCACAAAGGAAAACTTTCACATGTGGAAAGAACGAGTACGGTTCGACATGTAAGCTGCTGATCCGAGGATTTTTCAGATAGTGGAAGGACCTCACATCCCTACACAGGCTTCAACGATAAATAGAGTGATCATGATTCTCAAGATAGTGGATCTCACGAAAGATGAGATTGTCTTAGTCCCCCTAGACAAGAAGGCTAAGAATATCATAACAAGTGCAGTGGACGATGCAATGCTCCAGAACTTATTCCACTGCAAATCTGCCAAAGAAATGTGAGACTGTCTTGTTGTCCTGATGGAAGGTACTGAAGAAGTGAGAGACGATCGCAGATCGTTGTTAAACCACGAGTACGAGGCCTTCAAGCAAGGTGTTAATGACTTCATGGCTGACAGCTTCGAGAAGTTCATCAAGATAGTGAACAGTCTCAGGAACTATGGTCGCGTCTTCACTTATGGTGAACTGAACGACAAATTCCTCAGATCCTTGACAAAGGACTGGGACACAAAAGTTGTTGTCATAGGAGAATTTGGGAAGCTGTCGGAGATAGACCCTCATAATTGTTCGAAAAACTGTTATCCTATGAGCTTCAAATGAATACACGTAAGGAGCAGAACAACAGAACGTCTAGCAGAGAAAAGTCTGTGGCTATAAAGGCGGAAGGGTCGAGAAAATCAAAAACTATGTCACTTGTAAGGACACGAGCTCCTGATACTCCTGAAGACATTGAGCCTAGCACGTCTGGCTCCGGGCTATTGAATAGAGAATTTTCCCTCCTCTCCAAACACTTCAAGAAGTTGCTCAGCAAGAGGAGACAAATGAAAAATAAGTCATTCTCTTCAGACTCCAACAGTTTTCCTTTGACGTTGTTTGTTATTGCTGCAATAAATCAGGTCACATGATTGCGGAGTGTCCTTACAAGAACAAGGATAGCTCCAGGAAGGACGAGAAGAGATCCTTCAAAGGGAAGAAGAAGAAAGAAGAAAAGAATTTCGTCGCCAAAAAATCGAAGACTCTCAGTGACAGTGACTCGAGTGAGTCAAGCTCTGAGAACGAAGAAGCCTACTTCGGGCTCATGGCTCATTCAGATGAGGAAGTTGGCGACTCTGAGTATCGCGGGAAGGTAAACTCGCACACGATACTCTCTGAACTTGAAACGTCCTCGAATGGTCATGATGGCTACTCTTTTGAAGAGGAAGGTGATTCTAAGTTGATGGTTCAGCACGAGAACCTCTTAAAGGCTTTTGACAAATGTCGTAAGGTAGTCAAAAAGCAATTAAAAGAGATTTTCTCCCTCAAGGCAGTGGAAGCAAATCTGAAGGAAGAAATTGCACAATTATTTCCTCTCAGAGATGAAGTCCACTCCTTGAAATAGCAACTCAAGGACTCGGCTGAGACATTAAAACTGAAAGAAAAATATATTGATGAGCAGGAAGAAAAGCTCGCGGTGGAGAGAAAACTCGTTGAGAGTTACTCCAAGCCGAAGACTGTTCTCCCTCTCATAGATGAGTTCTCAGCTCAGAAGAAGGGTAGTGGTCTTGGCCACGTCAGTGGAAAGGGTAAGGCTGCCAAGAAGGCTAGCACCAAAGAAAAGGGGAAGGCACCCATAAGTCAACCATCGTTCAGGAAGGTGATCTTCCCAACGAATAAGTTCGACCTTGAGTCGTCCTATGGTCATCATGCAAGGTCTACTCATGTAGAGCCCAAGAGCAGATACCAGGGATGGACGCGTCCCCGTGACTTTGGTGTCACCGTGTTCAAAGCACAGTTTGAGGAGATTCAGATGAAAAGTTATGGTTCATATGTTCATGACCATAACAATAAGAAGACACCTAAAGCCAAGCCCGTTGTACAGAAGGAAATGAAGATGCAGAAACCTTGTGTATGCTGTAATCATGAGGCCTCCAACTCTAAGAATGATACCTCTGCTAGACCTCACGTTCAAAGGGTAAAGCAGGAGTTCAAAATGAGGTACAACAGATTTGACTGTTGGTGCTGCGGCAAAATTGGTCACTTTTGCGCAGATTGTTAGCACAACCCCACCAATTTTGCAACCCCACGAGTTAGCTATGCTAGACCAACCACTCGCAAGTCTAATTTTCCTAGAGGGAGTATGCTGACCAGGAACCAAAGACCCAAATATGTTTGGGTTCCTAAGGTAAACTAAATTATCTTTGCAGTATGTCCAAAAGCCAATAGAACGTCAATCTGCTATTTAGACAGTGGATGCTCTCGGCACATAACCGGGACAAGAAGTCTTTTGCGTGACTATACCCCAGTCAAAGACGGACCAAAAGTCATCTTTGGAGGTTCAGACAGGGGAATAACAAAAGATTATGGTATGATTTCCAACAGCGTAGTCTCTTTCACAGACGTAGCTTATGTTGAAGGATTACACCATAATCTCATAAACATAAGTCAACTATGTGACAATGATAACATCGTTGAGTTCTGCAAGGACAAGTGTTTGATAAAATCGTCTGCAAATTTGGAGACGGTCTTAACAGACACTCAGAGCAGAAATATTTTTTTTTTAAATTTTCTTTGCTTAGACAATTCTACCCTAGTATGTTTTATTGCAAAAGATAATGTGTCTTTTTGTGACTAATGACACAAGAGATTAGCACATATTAATTTCAAAATTTTATATATGTTATTTTCTCACAACTTAGTGTGCGATGTCCCCAGCATTAAGTGCCTTAAAGAGAGTCCATGTCACTCATGTCAAATGGGTAAACAGACACGGACTACCTTCAAGGGTATTGCTGAAAAAGATTCTTCAAGAAGCTTATACTTGCTTCATATGGACTTATTCAATCATATGTCAATTCACAGCTTATGAGGTAAGGTCTATAAGTTAGTGATAGTTGATGACTACTCGCATTTCACTAATTTTGTCCGGCAAATTCAGAACGAATTGGACTGCTCGGTGGTCAAAATCAGAAGTGACCACGGAACAGAGTTTGAGTCTGGTGGCATGACAAAGTTTTGTGAAAGTCAAGGTATCTTTCATGAGTTTTTCACCCCGCGCACTCCACAGCAAAATGGAGCTGCTGAGAAAAGGAATAGAACCCTAATTGAAGCATGTACAACTATGTTGAACGACGCTTCACTTCCGGAGTACTTCTGGGCTGAAGCAGTCAATACGGCTTGTCACGTGCAAAACAGAGCACTCATCAACAAAAACAATCGTAAGACCCCCTATGAGCTATTGAAGGGCAGAAAATCGACTGTGTCCTACTTTAGAATCTTTGGAAGTAAATGTTTCGTACTTAATAATGAAAAGTATTACCGCACAAAGTTTAGTGAAAAGTGTTTTGAAGGTATTTTTGTAGGATATAGTAGTCATAGTAAGACATATAGGATTTTCAACAAGAAAACTCTGGTGTTAGAAGAGTCGATAAATGTTGTATTTGATGAGACTAGCTTGCTTCATAGCAGCTCGTCTAGTGTTATTGGTGCATATGCAGGTACCAGGTTCAAGGAGTTAAGCTTGGATGAAGTTATTAATGAAGAAGCTCCAAGCTTAGTCAAGCTCGTCAATCCAGGCATGGTGGATGAAGAACCCATAGAGGAAGAATTGCCTCAACCTACAGAGGCGGCACCGGATGTTGCAGAGCCTGCTGGAGGGAGAGCAAGGAACCTAGGGCACAGACACCTAAGAGATCACCCAGCTGATCAGCTAATTGGAGAGCCAGGCGACGGTGGTAGAACCAGAAGAGGTACAGCTAATGAAATTTTGCATCTCAGCTTTCTGTCTCAGGTAGAGCGAAAGAAGATCGAGGAAGCGAACAAAGATGCCTCTTGGACAATGGCAATGCAAGAGGAGTTCAACCAGTTTGAACGATGCAAAATCTGGGAGTTGGTGCCCAGACCAAAGGGACAAAACGTGATCGGCACCAAATGGATATTCAGAAACAAGTTGTACGAACGCGGAGTAATTATCAAAAACAAAGTCAGGCTTGTAGCACAAGGATAGAGACAAGAAGACGGGATCGACTTCGACCAGACATTTGCTTAAGTGGATCAACTCGAGGCGATCAGGTTGTTTCTTGTGTATGTTGCCCTCAAAGGTTTCACTGTCTACCAAATGGACGTGAAGTCAGCATTCCTCAACGGGAATCTGAAAGAGGAAGTATACGTAGCGCAACCCATAGGTTTTGTCAATTCTAAATTCCCTAACTATGTTTACTTTTAAATAAAGCTTTATACGGCCTAAATCAAGCTCCCCGAGCTTGGTATGAGACGTCTAGCTTTCTCCTTGAGAACAAGTTCACAAGGGGAAAGATAGACAAGACATTATTTCTTAGGGAAGTTAAAAGCATGATTCTGCTAGTGTAAATCTATGTCGACGACATCATATTTGGCTTTACAGAAGACAACCTTTGCAAAATGTTTTTCAAACTTATGCAATGGAAGTTTGAAATGAGCAATATGGGAGAGCTGAAGTATTTCTTAGGACTTCATGTGACGTAATTTGAAGATAGAATTTTCATCTCTCAGACGAAGTTCACCAAGGAGCTTCTTAATAAATTCGGAATGGAGAGCGCATCCTCTATGAGGACTCCAATGGGTTCAACTGTGTCTCTAGACAAAGACGAGAAAGGGAACCTTTTGATGAAAACAAGTACAGAAGCATAATTGGATTCTTGCTCAACCTGACTGCCAGTAGACCCGGTATAATGTTTTCAACATGTGTCTGCGCTAGATATCAGGTGAACACTAAGAAATCTCATTGTGTCGCTGCAAAACGGATTTTAAGATACCTTAAGGGTACACCTAATCTTGGTTTATGGTACCCAAGAAGTAATGACGTCGAACTAATTGGCTTTTCAGATACTGGTTTTGCAGGTAGGAGGGACGATAGAAAAAGCACTTCCGGGACGTGCCAATTTCTCGGAAGACAGCTTATTTCTTAGAGCAGTAAGAAGCAGAATTGTGTCGCAACTTCTCCTGCCGAGTCAGAGTATATCTTTGCAGGGAGATGTTGCGCACAGCTTCTTTGGATAAGGAATCAACTCGAAGATTATAACTTGAAGTTCAGAGAGATTCTAATGTATTGCGACTCCTCCAGCGCAATTGCAATCGCAAACAATCCAGTTTCCCACAGCCGGACCAAGCACATCGAGGTGCGCTACCACTTCATCCGGGAGTATGTGGAGAACAAGGACATAGCCCTCGGCTATGTCCCGACGGACAATCAGGTTGCAGATACTTTTACAAAGCCGCTGGACGAGACCAAGTTCTCGTTTTTCAAAACGGAACTAAGTATGCTGAACAAGGACACATGAAGACGATCAAGCAGGCAGAAATTATATCGGGATCTACTTCAACAAAGTAGAAATTTTGCAAAGACAAATTCGGTGTATATCGGCCGATTCGTCGATTATTATGTCATATTTGCCGAATCGGACTCCTCCAACAACAAATTTCGCTGAATTCTGCTTTGTGCAAAAATTTCAAATGCCTATACTGGATACGAAGAATCGACGACCAAAATTGAGGTACGCGCCTTCTTAGATCAATTTAAATTATATATATATATAAATAGAAGAGGGAGGGCAATCGCACGGGTTCTGCCGAAACACGTCGAATCGCCGTTTTCCAATACCCCGACCCCTCGGCTGCCGAAACTCGCCGAGTCGCCCGCTGGTTTCCTCCAACAGACGTTGGTTTCCTCGCCGTCTGTGGAAGATTTCAGCAACCCTAACTCACCGATTCCAGCTTGACACCCGTCGTTCTTGCATTGTGGTGGTTTCCCAAAAGCCGACTGTCGCATATTCCGATAGTCATCCAGTTGTCGTCTCCGACTTCATCTGTGCAGTACAGCGCAGTATTTGGGATTTCAGAAGCTTCAGATAACATAAAACATGTTCTACAGAGATTCAACCTGTTCTCCAGATTTCAGTTTCCTGTTTCCTCAATGGATCCTAGAAGCACCAGTGGCTTGCTAGGGGGAAGTGAGTTGGTCCGCACCGGGTTTGCTCATGCGTCTGATGAATTCCGAAATGTCATTCTCATGTTGGAGACAGCTGGACTCTCCTTCGTCCTCGAACACCCCTGCAAGGTGCTGGACAAGGAAGTTCTTGAGTTTTTCCAGAATGCAAAGCTCAGACGTGAAGATGCAGTGATAAAGAGCAAAGTTCAGAAGTACAAGGTCAAAGTGAAAGCTTCTCTTCTGTCCAGGTATCTGCGGCTTCCAGTCTGTGAAGAGGCCGATTACCTAGACGTAGACAATTTCTCTAAGGCCCTGCTATTTTGTGGATTGCCCCAAGGCACCAAGGCCATCAAGCGCAAAGGGATGAATGAGGAAGGCAAGCTCCTCTCCGACATCATTGGCAAGGTGTTGATCTGCAAGACAGGCTCGCATGACTACCTTTCTACAAACATGTTCAAATTGCTCGTTGCCATTATCTGCAGGAAGAGGTTAGATTGGGGTGCTTTGCTGTTTACCAAAATCAAAGACAGCCTACGCACTCCCAGCTTTGGAAGGATTAACAGCCTATACATGAACCAACTGGATGGTGATAGGTTCGATATGACCAAAGGAGTTCCTATTCATCATCTAAAGAAGATCGACTCATCAATCTTCTCTAAGTGGGATAGGCGGATCATCCAGAAAGGGGGAGCCCCAGTACCCCCAGTGGAAGAGGAAGGTCAAGTACCTGATAACAGGATTCCTTCCCCACACCCCCAATGAAATTCCTGATAGCTTGAGTGCAGGAATTGAGGGGGAGACAGTGGTTCCAGTTCCAGATACAGTTTCTGTTTCAGTGGCCCCGGATACAGTGCTTCCAGACTCAGTGTCAGTGGATCTCCTAGCAGAGGTTGCTTCTATTGGTGCTGCTGCCGCTGCTGAGGTTCGGCCAGTTGAGGATATGGAAGTGCGTCTTGAGGAAGAGGATCCAGCTCCTTCTGAGCATGTTGAGGGTGCTGTAGAAGAGAATCCAGCTCCTTCGGAGCATGATGAGAATGTTGAGGTATTTAATGATGGCGCTGATGATGATGATCTACCAGCTGCTGATTATGAGTTAGAGACTGCTACTGATGAGAATGTGCTGGTTCCTGATAAGTCTGCTGCCGCTAATGTTGTCAGTGATGTCATAGTTGTTTCAGAGTCGATGTTAGTGGACAATCAGATAGTTCCTCTCCCTGAGATGATCACCTCTGCAGTGTCTGAGGGGGAGACAACTCAGTCCCGAATATCTGTTTCCACTGAAGTTGCCAGACTCATGCACCTGGACAAGAGACTAGGCAGGATGTCGTTGGTGCCCGAAGAAGTAGTTAATCTTTCTGATGAAGGAGCTGCAGATGTGCATGCACCTGTCCTAGGTTCTGCGGAACCAAGTTTGATTGCTGCGAATGTTTCTATTCCTGTGCTGCCAGGTGTTCCAAACTCAAGTTCAGGTGATCAGATCTTGAAAGCTGTTGAAGCTATGCTCGCAAAGCAACAGGCACAGTTCGATGCCTCATTGGCGAAAGTGGTTAAAAGAGTTAAACAATCAGAGAAGTTTATGCTAGATGGGCTTGCTGAAGTTAAAGTAAAATTTGATAAGCTAGAGGTCAGGTTTGATGTAAAGTACGAAGAAGCTGCAACTGCAGTAACTCTTATGATGAGAGGACTTAAGCACAACGAAGGAGTACTGAAAACTGTTGACACAAACACTCTCTCTCTGATCGAGACTCATAACAGATCAATGGCACATTATGACTCTTTCTTGAAAACTTATGTCAATGCAATTGCTGCAGAAGCCAAAAAGGGGGAGGACGTCATTACAGCTAAGGTTGCCGGTGTTGAATAGTCTATGTTTGATCAATTCAAACAAACCAATGATTATAGCTATGACAACACCGTGTGGTTACATGGACAGTTATTCCCTCCTCAAGTTCCTGCTGAGCTTGGTCATGTTAACATTCATCCGGCCGAGCCTGGTTATGTTGATGTTTATCCGGCTCCGGATTACACTCAATACTGGACAGACTCACAGGACTTCTCTCAGGTTCATGTTGCTGATGTTGTGACTCCCGATGTTCAGGCTGCTACTGATGCTGCTATTGATGCGTTCTCAGAGGCTCGCGTTCTCAAGAAAAAGAAATTTGGAGAAGGTACTTCCGAAGTCAGACCAGAACCGGTCATGCCAACTCAAGTCAGAGAAGGGTCTAACCGTGAAATAGATGAAGTTTGGAGCCCAGCTTCAAAAGGAATTATCTTGGACATTTTTTATACGAACTAGGAGTGGAGAAACATCAGGATCACTATAGTCAAGAAGAATGGAATAAATACAAGGAAGCATGCACCAGGAGGAGGATTCATTTCCGGAAATACAAGAATGTTGATCCTATGCCTCCTCCAAAGTACTATCCGAAATCCAAAGAATATTTTGAGAGACAGCTGTTGAAGAGAAAGAACAAGAAGATCTAAATTCCTACATATATATTTCATTGTTGTGTGTGTGTATATATATATATATATATGATTTATCTATTGTCCTAGAATGTGTGTCATTTCATTTTTATTATCCTTTCAAGTTTTAATTTAATTTTATTTGGTATGTGCAATTCACCTTACCTTGTAAGATTTTGGCTTCTTCAAATAGGGGGAGATTGTTGGGTATTGTATCCACAATAACCCTGATTTGAAAAAGGGTTCAGTCAAGGTAAGATGAATTGAGTTTGTATTTGATGTTGTATTCTAGTTTTGCACTTGCAGATCTACGTTGCTAAGTACACACCAATGTCAGGTTACAGTGGGTCAGTAAACACAGGACTACACAATGTAATCCCTCATTGTGTAGGTCATCGTGTTGACTCGCGTGTAATCTCTCTATTGTGCTGTACTTTTATCCCAAGTACAGGAGAAGGTTCAAGGAAGGCCAAAGTCCAGGATTCAGAAATGAAGAATTTTACCCAAGTAAAATGCTGCGAGTATGGTGAGTCATACACGTCGAATTCGTCTAGTATCCCCTTGATACTCGCCGAATTTGTCGTGTATGCTTCCCTATACCCGTCGAATTTGTCGTATATACTTAGGGTAAATTCTCTGGAATTCCAAAATTTGTCCAAGGCAAATTCGTCGAGTATCACTGGTGATACTCGCCGAATTCGTTAAGTATCACTAGCGATACTCGCCGAATTTGACGAGTATCCCAGCGATTGTCGCCGAATTCGACGAGTATCCCAGCGATGCTCGCCGAATTCGACGAGTATCCCAGCGATGCTCGCCGAATTATTTCAAGCAAATTTTTGAACTTTCTGGAATTTTGACTAAGGCATATTCGGCGTATATTGTCATAAAATTCGGCGAGTATCAATTCGATATTCGACTAATCTCGCCGAAAATGACTTATCATTTTTTCCGATTTTTTCTCTGGTTCTGATTCTGGCGGTCATGCACAATAAAAGCTAGGGTTCATTTCTGGAAACATTTTATAATTATTTGATTTTGAATCTCTCTATATATACATAGAGTGATTTCGAAATTAAGAGAAGATCTAAACCTAATTACATTTTTGAATTTCACAGCTTCCAAAAATGTAACCGTCGGCCGCACGCACGATCGTTCGCGAAAATCTTCCATTCGACCGCAACTTCACAAGAGCTTCTTCTTCAACGACTTCTTCGATTGGATCGTGTCTTCGTTCAAGATCTAATCTACTCCAGTCCTTGTTGGTTGAAGATCAAGGTTCAAGATCCTAAGATTTTAAGTTTCTGAGTACTCCGAGATTCAAGATCAACCCTTCCAAGAACGTCGGATCAAGACTTGTAATCGTGTGTTATTTTGTAATATCATTTTAAATTGTGTAGGAGATTTTTCTCTGAGTTTTGTAGATTCGTTTGTGGATCGAGAGAGTAGATCCGGTTGTCGACCGAGGTTGTAGATCCGGTCTGTGGATCGAGTTGTATGAGAGTTTGTTCTCCGAGTTGTAGGAGCGTCGTCTCCGAGTTGTACGAGTTGCGGCTCCGAGGTGGAAAATTTGACGAAATCTGAGTTTGGTGAAGTAGTCGATCTGCCTTTCGTGGGAGATAGGCGAGGCGGGACAGTGGACGTACCCAACTCGGGGAACCATTATAAAATCTCTGCGTTTGTGTGCTTTTTCTTTAAGATAATTTTTATTCCGCAAAAAAAACGCAAACATCACCTATTCACCCCCCTCTAAGTGATTTAGATAGATGCTAGATACTTTCAGCAATGCTAATTTGAGCGAAAAATCGCGCCGGTATCTTTGTGTGTGCGATAGGAGCGGACGCGGAAGCCTAGTTCCAAGCGGGCACGAAGTTCGAACACGAAGACGCGGGGCAGCGACACCTGCATGGACGACATGCATGCTGGTAGTGTGGGAATGAACCTTGTGAGGAGCGTCGATCAGAGCGGAAGGAGACAAACACAGGGCCGCGTGCGTCGATCACCTGTGTTGCGGAAGTCGACCGTAAGGCGTCATCGTTTTCCTTAGGATGGGAGGATGCTTCGTCGGAGTGCGAAATCGGTAGTAAGGGACGTCAGACCGTCGTAGAAGCTTCAACGGAAACAATAGGTCAGAGCGAATGATGCTGCGACGGGAACGACCGAACGATATACAGGAGCAGTTCGTGGAATGCAATTGCTGGTAATATCGTCATTGAAGGAGAGGTTGCTGGCGTGGGTGGGAAAACGGTAAAAAACTCAAAGCAGTGAATGGAGTGAAAGATCTGATAAAATGGAGGGGAGGACTAGTGGACTTCGATACCAAGTTGTTAAGGGCCTACTCGGATGTTGTCGGAGCAGTAGATAGAGGTGGAGATGACAGTGGAGAAGATACTACGGAGCCTTGACCGCGGTTGCCTAAACAGAGCATGCTTGAGAGAGAGAGCTTCTAAAATCTCTTTAGGGTTTGGGGAAATAGACTTTCTTCATTCATACTAATACAAGACCATCTAGGTCTTTTAAATAGGACTTACAATCAACATAAAAAGGAAAGAGCTACAAAGGAAATAAAATAATGCTAAAGGAAATGCTTCAAATTTGGACATAAACGATGAAATAGGTGTTGGGTATTGTATCCACAATAACCCAGATTTGGTGAAGTCAGCCTTGAACTAAGATGAATTAAGTTGTATTTGATGTATTGTTTGAGTTATGTGTTTGCAGGACTAAATTGTCAAGTGTAGACCAATGTCAGTCTACAATAGGTCACCAAACACAGGACCATACAATGTAATCCCTCATTGTGTGATCCGTGATGTTGACTCATGTGTAGCCTCTCTATTGGGATACACTTCATCTTCAAGCACTAGGATTGTTGATTGGAGAAAGACTTGTTGCTGATTTTATTGAAGAAAGGAAAATTCTCATGAAGGAAAATATTCTAAGTATTTCACTCGAGTAGAAGCTTAAGTACTCGAGTTGAACCTTAGATGTACTCGAGTAAGATAAGTCTGTATCTCGAGTAAAGGAAATGGCACTCGAGTAGTCTGAACATATCTCTCGAGTGGCCAAGTCCATTACTCGAGTAGACTTCTTTTTATACTCGAGTTGACAGTTTTTACCTCTCAGAATTATTCTAAGTACTTTACTCGAGTATTCATGTTAACCACTCGAGTAGATGAATACTTTGTCTCGACTGACAGAAGGAAGATTCTCGTGATGTATTTACCCCACTCGAGTAGTTCAGTTCATGTACTCGAGTAGTCTATCTACTTCTCGAGTAGTCCAGCTCCAGTACTCGAGTAACCAGATTTTATCTCCCAGAATTTTCACCAAGTCCTTTTCTCGAGTAGCTCACTTCTACCTCTCGAGTAATCCTTATACCTCTCGAGTAGTTCATCTCCACGTCTCGAGTAAACTTTCTAGCACTCGAGTAAGCCTTTTTCTACTCGAGTGATTACAAGTTCTGTTCTGAATTTTCTCAAGGAATTCATCTCGAGTTGTCTGATACTGTCCACTTGAGTACTCATATTAGTACTCAAGTAACTTATCTCTCACTCGAGTGATTCAGTCAAGTTTTCAGAAAAATTCGCTAAATCCTTATGAGACGGGATTTTCAAATGTCTTGACGTGATTGGTCTACGTGTACGTCATTAATGCTAATTATGACCGTTAGGGAGATCTTATATAAGATCTTGTCAAATCGATTAACCCTAACAACAAGCTGTCAAAGAAATATTCTAAGTTTCTGAATCTAGTTTTCTCTTTCCAAAAACGGAAGCCGCCGCCCTCTTCGTCGTGCAAATCGCCTAGGGCTTGCGTTCAAGAAGATTTAGATGAAGTCGACTTACAGATCGAGATTGTTCTTCAACTCATCATTTTTCGGATCATGTGAGTCAACGAAATTTCAGATCCAGATCTTGTCGAGCCTCTTCTTCAAGTTTTCTGATAAAGCCTCAAGTTCAAAGGAAGAAGACCTTGGCCGAGATTTTCAAGATCTGAGAAATATTACTGTTTGTATTCCATTTTTCTCATTTTATTCTTGTAGGAGATTCCTCTCCGAGTGTAGGAGCTTTTGTCTCCGAGTTGTAGGAAGTTTTCATCTTCCGAGTGTAGATCCGTGTTGTGGATCGAGGTGTAGGAACTTTGTTCTGAAGCGTATGATTGGTTTTCAATCCGAGATAGTGGAGTAACCGAGTCTAGTGCTTTGCTAGATCGGTGAGTGGAAAGTGGATGTACCCAAGGTTGGAGAACCACTATAAATCTCTTGTCGTCTGTGAATGCTTGGTAGTTTTTTTTTTGTGTGTGCATAGATCGCTAACTTTTATTCCGCAATAAGACGCACAACTCACCTATTCACCCCCCTCTATTTGATTTAGTTAGACAACTGAACACTTTCAATAGGAATGCGACATGAAAGCAAATAATAAAATAAGACCATAATATCGACCCGTAACAGGGTATTGCAAGTTAGTTTACACAAGTTTAGGATCAAGCAAGGGGCATGGTTGGTGATTGGTTCTGATAAGTTGATCACTAATACACTAAAGTACTGCAAAGCCTCAATTGAATGAAAAGTGTCACACAAAGATGACCATCTCAGAGTTTGTTGTATTGATAATCATTCTTCAAGGAAGAGATTGTTAAGATGTGAAGAATATTCACGCATGTCCAAATCTAATTTTAAATATGGATGATATTAACTTAGTTCATATAAATAAGTAAAATTATAGTCTATTAATTAATTAAGACCGATATTTTCACATCAGATTGATTTCTAAAAGACAAGATATAATTTGTTACTATAAAATATTCAAAAATATTTCATCTTTTTGCTTATAAAAAAAATATACTGATTGAAGATACATATGCCCTAAAATCTAAAAAAAGTAGTCAATGGTGTTATTTTCTACAATGCAAACAAATTCAACTCAAAATTTTCATTCATCATGGTTTGGAAGAGGGATGCAATCAGAGAATTATCGCAAGCTTTGGTTGTTTCCTATAACTAAGTGAAATTGGTTTGTACATGGAAAACTAACTTTGAGAGAATAACCTCCAAGAACCTCTAGAAATTAAGAGCTTGCTTATCCTTTATGAATAGTTTGGATTTCTAATTACCAATCCTTTTTTGTAAAGAACCCATTTAATTGTAAATATCATGAATAAAATGATGAATCAAATATTTCCTTGAGATTCTAGAAAGAAGATTGGGCACAATATCAGCAAGATTCAGTAGCAACTCTTTCAGGATTTCAACATTAAGTGGTATCATTTCTCTCTTCTACTTAAAAACTACTTTTAACAAATTCCAGATTTCCGTGCAAAAAATTGTGTATCAAAGTGAAATATTTACTGATTTTGCACTAACTTTCATCAATTTCCTCGAGCATAAATTTGACCTCATCAGGTTTCTACATCTTCTCACTTCTCCCTCATTTTCTCTCTTTTAGTGCACTCTTACACTATAGTAGGATATATCATATATTGACACAATCAAAGATATGTATACAAATTTAGTGACAAGGGTGAGGACATCTGGAGGATTAACACAGGAATTCCCTATCACTGTTGGCTTACATCATGGTTCAGCTTTAATCCCTTATCTCTTTACCCTTATTTTAGATGAGCTCACCAGGCATATCCAACAAGCAATACCTTGTTGGAGAGATTATGACAAAAGATAGGGCACAATGGAGACAAAGGATCCATATAACCGACCCCACTATGGTGGGATAAAGGCTTGAGTGTTGTTGAGTGTTGTTGTTGCTGGTGCACCCTCTCATTCATCAGACAAAATCAAATGAAATAAACTCAATCTTAGTTTATCTCTCCAACACGTAAACTCGGTGGAAGATACTCAAAATATAAGAACATGGCTGCATTACTTCCATAAACTGTAGTAAGTCCCGCAGCAAGAATCATTTTAAAATCTCTAATGAATAAAAGAGATACTCCGATTGATACAGCAGTTACATAAATGGCCCACAAACCTCATAACGAAACATTTAAATCATTAACTGATTTACTAAAGTTTAAAAAAACACCGAGAAGGGCAGAGAGAAGAAATCATAGTATCAATCCAAGCACAGCAGAAGCAGCAAAGGGATCTAGAGCAGCACAGCGGGACAGACAAAATCAGAAGAAATGCAAATTAAATCAGTAGGATATCGAGAGCTCGCAGGTACCAGATTTGTCGGAGCTTTCGGCGGGTGGAAACGCGAGACCGGGAGCAAGAGGGAGAGCAGCGAAGATTCCAGAGAGAAGCCCTAGTTCTTTAAGAAGAAATTATTAGATAAAACAGGAGCCCGTGCGCAATTACAACTGTCACTTAAAATGGAAAATCGAAAATCCAACCGGAACCGCAAAGAACTGAATCGAGCCGAACCGTTTGCGAATTATTTGGGTTCCGATTTGAATTTTGGAACCATGAATATCATTGGTCCTAGTGTGGTTCTTTCATTTAATTATCCGGACCGAAACCGGAACCGGAACCGGAACCGCAACATACAAGTCTCAAGCGGTATCAAGATTTTTAGACCCGATCCGAACCGGACCGAAGCAGAATCGAACCGCAATCCGTTTATTATTATAATTTAATAATAATAATAATAATAATTTTATTATATTGTTATTTTTTATATTCTATGATTCTATCTATAATATCTATACTTACTAGTATGAGTGAAACTGACGCGGTTTGATTCAAACCGCAATCGTACTAAAAGTGGTTGGTTTTGGACCGAACAAAATCGCATCATATCAAAACTGTGCAATGTGATTTGACATTGGTGCGGTTTGGAGTTGGTTTTTACGGTACAGTTTCGATTTTTACACTATTATCTTATGTATTTTCAATAGTACTCATACATTTTCCTGAAATAATTAAACTAACTTGTACTTATTGGCGATGATTGGAATATCATGGCCTCTCAAAGAAAACGATTCAGCACGGTTTTGTAGATTTTGTACCGCCAAAAACAACACTGCAAACTATGTTGTTTTACAACCAACGAAACCACTCTACAACCAAACCATTTTGTACAGTTTAAAATCAGTGTGATTTAAGATCTGTGCGATATGATACAATTCTGTGGTTTTGTGATTTCTGTTTTTAACTTTCATTGCTACTTACTATATTACACAAAAAAGTAATCTCACTTGAAGACAAAATTCCTACGCCCGGTCGCCAGACTTCGAAGTTTTTGTGAAAAAACCGAACGGATTTACATTTCCCCACCGATTTTTTTATTTTTGACCTCCCCAATTCATTTCGCCAAATTTAGTATTTGTTCTACTTGAAACCAATTGGAACCATACCGAACTGCATATAACCGGACCGAACCGTTAGCGGCCAGTTTGGTTTTGGTTTGTTGAACCGTAACCTGAACCGTTGACATGACGGTTCTAAAAATTTTTCTGGAACCGGAACCAGAACCGGAACCCGTCGAACCAAATAAGATTTTGGTTCTAATTTAAAGAACTGTTTCCTTAGCGGTTCGGTTTATGGTTTTAGAAGAACCGGAACCGAACCAGAATCGTGACAACTCTATGCGCAATGGGTACAACACAAATTATTACGGCTTCGGCTCTGTTTGGACAGTTCCAGCGGATGAAAAAGCTATATTCCATCTGCTGAAGATGTTTTGAAAGTGTTTGGATTAACAGCTCTCTAAAAATCGTGGATCTAGAAATCACTTTTTGCCCTCTTTTTTGGAAGCTCCTGACCCCCCCCCCCCAATGTTTAGCTTCCTAAAATCACTTCTCCGTCTATTTCTCATTCCCGATCAAGGGGAGTCTCGCCCTTCTCGATCTCGACGACATCCCAGATCCGCTGCGAAGAGCCCGTCTGCCTCCTTGATCGTCGACGACGTCATCCCTTCTCCTCTTCCAGATCCTCGGCCGACGAAGTCCCTTCTCGTCCCTTCTCGTCTTCTCGTCTACCTCCTTGCTCCTCAATGACGTCATTCCGTTTCCTCTTCCAGATCCTCTGACGGCAGCCCGTGTGCCTCCCTGCTCGTCGACGACGGACCTCCATCTAATCTTCCAGGTCCTCTAGCAGCAGCCCGTCCGCCTCCCTGCTTACAGACAACGCTTGCTCCTCTCTCTGCTCACCTGTCTTCATTCTTCCAGGTCCTCTGAAGGATTGCCTCTCTGCGAGCTTTTTGAAGGTAATCAAGGTCCTCTCCCATGAATCTGCAAGTCCATCCCCTCCTCCTTCGGAAATTTTTTACCCTGTGCCCTAATGTAGATCTTCTGGCCGATAGGTTCTCCTGTTCCAGCCAAAATTTAGTTCGATCTGTGAGTTTTTAAACCTACTTTTTCTGATTTTATTTTTTGTAGAAGCTAACATTTTTCATGCCAGATTGTGGATTTTTTGTGCCTATTTGTAGCAATTAGTCATGGATTTTTCCCAAATAATGATTTCAGTAGAAACACTCATAATCCGTCTAAGTCAGTTCATAATATCTATGCATTGAATTTTTTGTACATAGCTTGAATCAATATGTATTTCCTCTAGCTAAATGCCTGCAAATTTGTCTACTTGTATCATATACAAAAACCATACTTCAGTCAGTTCATAGATAGTGTTTGAAATTACTGTTTGAAATCTGCCACAGTATTACTGCTATTTGCATCTAATAATGATAGCTAGCTGAAGGCCTTTGCAACAATTAATTATTTCGTATTAAACATCTTTGGAAATAAGTCATTTCATTGCAATGGTCGGAAATTTTATGATAGAGGTTGTAATTTGTCGGATTTGTATCGTCTACTGATAGGTTTACAACGAAATGTGAAAACCCAAGGAAGGAGGGATTTCAGCAACTTGGGATTCAAATGAAGCTTTTATTTTTTGTGATCTTTGCATTAAAGAGATTGGGTTGGACAACCGGCCTGCCACCCACTTCAGCAAAGATGGTTGGAATATTTTGATTTTGTCATTTAAAGAACGCACCGGAATAACTTATGATGGATTGTAAATGAAGAACAAATGGGATCATCTGAAAAAAGACTGGAAAGTGTGGAAAGAACTAAAACATGAACAAACGGGTTTAGGATGAGATCTAGAAAAAAGAACTATTGCTGTTTTTGATGAGTGGTGGACGGAAAAAATAAAGGTCATCTAAAAATCTCTAAATTTGCACAAAATTACCTTTGTAATTTTTTAAAAATCGGTGTATTTGTTCAGAAGTTTGATTAATATCAATTTTTCATGGCACTGGTGAACTGAAATGAATGAAGAAGACAATATGAAACAATTGTTAACTTTTATTATTATTTTGTGAGCTTTGTAGAACATTTCAGTTTAATTATCTGTTTAATTATTCCCTACGAACAATATATATTTAAATATTTTGATTTATAAAAAAGTGCTTCCGAAAAGCTATTCTTTCAAACAGCTCAGATAAAAAAAACTCTATTTGAAGAGCACTTCTTCACAGACCATCCAAACAATCTGCAACTTTTTCAATACTGCTCCTCAAAAAGCTCTACATAAAAAGCTTTATTCCAACATCAATTTTTCCATCCGCCAGAGCTGTCCCAAACAGAGCCTTCATTTCACGCAGCGTTTCGAGCTGGAGGAAATGAAGGATTCCAACCGCAGTCTTCCCCTTTCGGTTCCAAAAGTGCTTCATTTGATTGAGCGGTGCGGGAGGAACCAGTGGGTCCAAACGGAGGTGTCGAACCGTAGGGGGTTGGGGTTGGAAAAGCTCCGATTTGGTGGCTTTTCCACTGTCCTTGAAAATTGCATTAGCATCATAAAGTGCGGGTTGGGGTGACACATTTGGCACCCTTTTTAAGTCATCTTGGAGGATTTCCAAGAACTCAGGAGGGGTCATCACAACATCAGTCCACACAAAATTGTTAGACATACCAAACTTAACACAAAAATCCGCAAGTCGATTGGCTTCACGAGGGATATGCCGAATCAGCACTTGGTTGAGCTCCGCCAAAAAGGAAAGATCTTGTTCCATGAAGGTTGGGTCGCACAATGCCGACCGTTGTAGGGATCGGCTGCAGAAATCAAGCACATTTTTGCAGTCCCCCTCGAGAATAACGCCCTTCGCCTCAAGTATCACAGGGGTGAGCAGCCATCGTAAGGAAAGCAGCGCCTCAAGCTCGACCTGGCCCGGGTCCCAGTGAGGCAATCCCGATCCAGCAGCAAGAACAACCGCACCATGATGGTCGCGTGCAGCAAGGCCAATTCCAGCACTGTTATTTGGGGAAATCGCTCTATCAACTTTGATCTTGATCCAGTCTGGCGGCGGGGGGCACCAAAATATGGTGAGTAACGACCTGTTTATCCGATTAGTGCCCCAGTAGAGCTAAGAGTGGAAAGCCAAAGAGCAATTGATATTCAACATGATAGAGGCCGCTAGGACTGAAGGAGTGCCAAACTCGCGCCCGTCCATTTTAGCATTTCGGACCCTCCAATTCTGATAAACCACATAGCAGAAAATACGGAATGGACCCAAATCCAGCTTATAGGCTTTCGAAATACTCCCCAGGAAGGCGGACTAAGACTGGACAACGAGCAACAAGATCCCCCAACGCTACAGCTCCCCAGCAATAGCGATGAAATTAGCGCAACCTTGCATAAGATGATCACGGTCTTCCGGGCCAGAATAGCCCCACGGGCATGCCGACGAGTCTGTGAGGCCCCGGCGAAGCAGCCAACAACGGGTAGGGACGGCGTCATGCGGCAAACGCCACCAAAACATTCGTTCGCGAGGGCGTAGGCCAAGGCGCTGGAGCCAATTAAGTTCGGTGGAGTGGTCCGGGAAGCACGCTGAATAAGCTAAGGATGCAATCATCTTTCCGCTAAATTGAAAATTAAGCTCCAGCACATCCCGACTAAGAGCCGGATAGAGCGGTATTGATGCAGGCCCAAGGTTTTGATGGATTAAACTACGCGCCCTGGGGTTTTCGACAATTAAATTAGGGTATGTAGCAATCAAAATTTTCTCTAAACAATTCTACCGACTATTCAACTAATTTAGCAACACACAAAACAAAGGGACGCTACCCTTTTATAGATTGAACAAGGGCTAAAGGTCAATGTTCGCTCAAGCGAATAGGACACATACGATCCGGACAATTAGCTATTCAAATTAAATTATACGCAAACATTCACAATTCCAATAAGAGAAAATATTAAGTCCAAATCAATCCCAAAATTAATTAATATGAGGGTATACCAAATCACTTGAACGCAAGGGGAAATCAAGGGTGACGAACCCGATTTCTTCTAGTGTTCACGAGATGTACCCGTTCCAATTATACGAGAATATTCGGAAGAATAACACGCTTAAAATTTAGATTTTTATTAGCACAATTTCAATATAAATCAGGACAATTAACTAGCCTTCTAATTCCACCAAAAATCTCTCAAATAATACGAGAAGAAATCACACGAGAGATGTTTAGAAATTCATTACCTAATCCCAAGAAGAAAATCCGTCCACAAGATGAGTGGAGGAATCACTCACGATGGTGGTTGAGTCTATCTCCACGCGACTTCAAGGATCCGCACCGGACGATTAAGACGCGAGCCGTTTGTCCTTTTGCAACACCCTAGAAGAGGGAGAATCCTTGAAATCCAATATATATAGAAAGAGGAGAGAGGAAAGGTGGTGGCCTTTTTTCTATTAAGGGGGTGGCTCGGTTTTTGTTGTGATGATGGGGTGGTTCGGTTTTTATGATGAAGAGGGCTGATTGGTTGGGTGGTGGAGGAGGGTGGCCGAATTAGGGAAGGAGAAGGAAAGAGCGGCGGCTAGGAGGGTGGCTGACTAGGGTTTTTGAAAGGAGTGGCCGGTTTTTGTTGAAAGAGGAGAGGAGGGGCTGTTTTGGTGGTGGAATTGTAGAGGGAGGAGGAGGAGAAGGGAGGTCGAATACAAGAGAGGAGGGAGAGGGGGAGTGGCCGGCGGCCAAGAGGAAGGAGACAAAGGGGTGGCCGAAATTTTAGAGGAGCAGGAGAGGAGAGGAGGAGGGAAAATCTCAAGCAAGATTAGGGTTTTCAATTCTCATTCATTCTCTACCAATTTCTTCATAAGCATGGCTATATATAGCCTACATCACTCAATCTCCACAACTTGGGATTCAAATGAAGCTTTTATTTTTTGTGATCTTTGCATTAAAGAGATTGGGTTGGACAACCGGCCTGCCACCCACTTC
Source organism: Platanthera guangdongensis (assembly GCA_039583875.1). Classification (NCBI taxonomy): domain Eukaryota; kingdom Viridiplantae; phylum Streptophyta; class Magnoliopsida; order Asparagales; family Orchidaceae; genus Platanthera; species Platanthera guangdongensis. Next base: position 142,426,639 of record CM077148.1, read on the forward strand.
AGCAAAGATGGTTGGAATATTTTGATTTTGTCATTTAAAGAACGCACCGGAATAACTTATGATGAATTGTAAATGAAGAACAAATGGGATCATCTGAAAAAAGACTGGAAAGTGTGGAAAGAACTAAAACATGAACAAACGGGTTTAGGATGAGATCTAGAAAAAAGAACTATTGCTGTTTTTGATGAGTGGTGGACGGAAAAAATAAAGGTCATCTAAAAATCTCTAAATTTGCATAAAATTACCTTTGTAATTTTTTAAAAATCGGTGTATTTGTTCAGAAGTTTGATTAATATCAATTTTTCATGGCACTGGTGAACTGAAATGAATGAAGAAGACAATATGCAACAATTGTTAACTTTTATTATTATTTTGTGAGCTTTGTAGAACATTTCAGTTTAATTATCTGTTTAATTATTCCCTACGAACAATATATATTTAAATATTTTGATTTATAAAAAAGTGCTTCCGAAAAGCTATTCTTTCAAACAGCTCAGATAAAAAAAACTCTATTTGAAGAGCACTTCTTCACAGACCATCCAAACAATCTGCAACTTTTTCAATACTGCTCCTCAAAAAGCTCTACATAAAAAGCTTTATTCCAACATCAACTTTTCCATCCGCCAGAGCTGTCCCAAACAGAGCCTTCGTTTCACGCAGCGTTTCGAGCTGGAGGAAACGAAGGATTCCAACCGCAGTCTTCCCCTTTCGGTTCCAAAAGTGCTTCATTTGATTGAGCGGTGCGGGAGGAACCAGTGGGTCCAAACGGAGGTGTCGAACCGTAGGGGGTTGGGGTTGGAAAAGCTCCGATTTGGTGGCTTTTCCACTGTCCTTGAAAATTGCATTAGCATCATAATGTGCGGGTTGGGGTGACACATTTGGCACCCTTTTTAAGTCATCTTGGAGGATTTCAAGAACTCAGGAGGGGTCATCACAACATCAGTCCACACAAAATCGTTAGACATACCAAACTTAACACAAAAATCCGCAAGTCGATTGGCTTCACGAGGGATATGCCGAATCAGCACTTGGTTGAGCTCCGCCAAAAAGGAAAGATCTTGTTCCATGAAGGTTGGGTCGCACAATGCCGACCGTTGTAGGGATCGGCTGCAGAAATCAAGCACATTTTTGCAGTCCCCCTCGAGAATAACGCCCTTCGCCTCAAGTATCACAGGGGTGAGCAGCCATCGTAAGGAAAGTAGCGCCTCAAGCTCGACCTGGCCCGGGTCCCAGTGAGGCAATCCCGATCCAGCAGCAAGAACAACCGCACCATGATGGTCGCGTGCAGCAAGGCCAATTCCAGCACTGTTATTTGGGGAAACCGCTCCATCAACTTTGATCTTGATCCAGTCTGGCGGCGGGGGGCACCAAAATATGGTGAGTAACGACCTGTTTAGCCGATTAGTGCCCCAGTAGCGCTAAGAGTGGAAAGCCAAAGAGCAATTGATATTCAACATGATAGAGGCCGCCAGGACTGAAGGAGTGCCAAACTCGCGCCCGTCCATTTTAGCATTTCGGACCCTCCAATTCTGATAAACCACATAGCAGAAAATACGGAATGGACCCAAATCCAGCTTATAGGCTTTCGAAATACTCCCCAGGAAGGCGGACTAAGACTGGACAACGAGCAACAAGATCCCCCAACGCTACAGCTCCCCAGCAATAGCGATGAAATTAGCGCAACCTTGCATAAGATGATCACGGTCTTCCGGGCCAGAATAGCCCCACGGGCATGCCGACGAGTCTGTGAGGCCCCGGCGAAGCAGCCAACAACGGGTAGGGACGGCATCATGCGGCAAACGCCACCAAAACATTTGTTCGCGAGGGCGTAGGCCAAGGCGCTGGAGCCAATTAAGTTCGGTGGAGTGGTCCGGGAAGCACGCTGAATAAGCTAAGGATGCAATCATCTTTCCGCTAAATTGAAAATTAAGCTCCAGCACATCCCGACTAAGAGCCGGATAGAGCGGTATTGATGCATGCCCAAGGTTTTGATGGATTAAACTACGCGCCCTGGGGTTTTCGACAATTAAATTAGGGTATGTAGCAATCAAAATTTTCTCTAAACAATTCTACTGACTATTCAACTAATTTAGCAACACACAAAACAAAGGGACGCTACCCTTTTATAGATTGAACAAGGGCTAAAGGTCAATGTTCGCTCAAGCGAATAGGACCCATACGATCCGGACAATTAGCTATTCAAATTAAATTATACGCAAACATTCACAATTCCAATAAGAGAAAATATTAAGTCCAAATCAATCCCAAAATTAATTAATATGAGGGTATACCAAATCACTTGAACGCAAGGGGAAATCAAGGGTGACGAACCCGATTTCTTCTAGTGTTCACGAGATGTACCCATTCCAATTATACGAGAATATTCGGAAGAATAACACGCTTAAAATTTAGATTTTTATTAGCACAATTTCAATATAAATCAGGACAATTAACTAGCCTTCTAATTCCACCAAAAATCTCTCAAATAATACGAGAAGAAATCACACGAGAGATGTTTAGAAATTCATTACCTAATCCCAAGAAGAAAATCCGTCCACAAGATGAGTGGACGAATCACTCACGATGGTGGTTGAGTCTATCTCCATGCGACTTCAAGGATCCGCACCGGACGATTAAGACGCGAGCCGTTTGTCCTTTTGCAACACCCTAAAAGAGGGAGAATCCTTGAAATCCAATATATATAGAAAGAGGAGAGAGGAAAGGTGGTGGCCTTTTTTCTATTAAGGGGGTGGCTCGGTTTTTGTTGTGATGATGGGGTGGTTCGGTTTTTATGATGAAGAGGGCTGATTGGTTGGGTGGTGGAGGAGGGTGGCCGAATTAGGGAAGGAGAAGGAAAGAGCGGCGGCTAGGAGGGTGGCTGACTAGGGTTTTTGAAAGGAGTGGCCGGTTTTTGTTGAAAGAGGAGAGGAGGGGCTGTTTTGGTGGTGGAATTGTAGAGGGAGGAGGAGGTGAAGGGAGGTCGAATACAAGAGAGGAGGGAGAGGGGAGTGGCCGGCGGCCAAGAGGAAGGAGACAAAGGGGTGGCCGAAATTTTAGAGGAGCAGGAGAGGAGAGGAGGAGGGAAAATCTCAAGCAAGATTAGGGTTTTCAATTCTCATTCATTCTCTACCAATTTCTTCATAAGCATGGCTATATATAGCCTACATCACTCAATCTCCACCCTTGAAAATTAAATCACTCATGATGGTTATATGCACACATCTAACATATGAAATGAAATAATTAAAAACAACACATGATGGTTATAAGCACCTATCATAATACATGAAAATAAACTCTTAAAATAAAATTTCTTAAAAATAAAATTGCTAAAAAATATAAATGATAAAATATATAATTATAATTATGTAATTTATAATTATATATTTTATTTATTGGCCACGGCAGAGGTCGAGCAAAACGTGTAGCGGCGGCAGCATTAGCGAAGAAACGTCGTGGTAGACTCCCATCTTCGAGCTTGTGGCAACGACCGTCCCAATCCACGAACTCTCTATGACGGGGATCCACGGCCGCATCAGCATTGTCTCCCTCAGTCCTCCCCCACTCAAAATTACTCATCACCGATGAGTGGCTCGTGAGGGGAGAACAGTCAAAAGCACCAGCAACATGTGGCAAATCTGTCCTTGTTATCCTTGTCGTAGTAGCATGAACATCCATCAGCACTGAGAACCTGTCTGACAAAGAAACAACAAGACTTCTGAGGAAACTCGAAAGGGTGTCAAGTAAAAAAAAATACTTGAATCTTACCATCTGGTTCAAGAACCAAGGAGTCCACGTGGAAAATAGACACGACAGAACTAACACTCCCCATCCCAAGATAACATGTAGTGGTAGAGAAGAACGATGAAGAAAGCCACTAAGGCGGAACAGAGACGTACAGTAAAAAGTCCGGAAACTTGAAATAAAGTGAAACACTGCAACACCTCCATCAGTTACAAGACATATAATTGAAGGTCCGGCCCGCACTATATACCACAAGCAGACGGTGGGGTCACATGTTAATATCAAAGACTACAATACGCATCCTAACTCAGAGCATTCTAGAGGAAGCATTATGGGTTATACTTGAACTCATTAAACATGAATGTTCACTATATATAATCAACACATTTATATACCTCCAATGAATGTATACAACATACACCAAATGTTTGGCCTTAAGGCCTTACAGTTATCCTTTATAAGTGTGAACTACATACATCGGCATGTAGGCCGGCCACACATGAAAACAAGTAAAACTTTAATTTGTTTGGCCTTCGAGGGCCAATATAGCAGCAGCGGTAGCAGCAACAAGGGTTTCAGCTCACTATTTTCCGCTCGGCTCTCCAACACCTGCATGGGGACAAACCGCTGTAACGGTGACAAACAAAGCAACAGTCAACATTCAGCTGACCAATTTATAACGACCCTACCCCTTACCCGGGGCAGCGGTTGTACAACCCCGTATTCGCGAAGAGTGGGCCCCAAACAAGGCAAACACGTTTTTAAGCATTTTGGAGATTTTTCACTCTTGGTGGCCAATTTTGGCTCTAGCTTGGAAATATACTAGTAGGGGGAGGAAAAATCGGCCTCCCCCAGTGGCCCTTCTTTGGGGGGGGGGGGGCAGGGGGAGACCCCTGCCCCCTTGCCCGCGGCTTGGATGGGTGAGACCGGCCAAGGCCGGGGGTCTCGCCCCAGCCCGCGGCTCTGAGGGGCGACACCGGCCAAGGCCGGGGGTCTCGCCCCCTGCCCGCGGCTTGGAGGGGCGAGACCGGCCAAGGCCGGGGTCTCGCCCCAGCCCGCGGCTTGGAGGGGCGAGACCGGCCAAGGCCGGGGGTCTCGCCCCCTGCCCGCGGCTTGGAGAGGCGAGACCGGCCAAGGCCGGGGGTCTCGCCCCAGCCCGCGGCTTGGAGGGGCGAGACCGGCCAAGGCCGGGGGTCTCGCCCCCTGCCCGCGGCTTGGAGGGGCGAGACCGGCCAAGGCCGGGGGTCTCTCCCCCTGCCCGCGGCTTGGAGGGGCGAGACCGGCCAAGGCCGGGGGTCTCGCCCCAGCCCGCGGCTTGGAGGGGCGAGACCGGCCAAGGCCGGGGGTCTCGCCCCAGCCCGCGGCTTGGAGGGGCGAGACCGGCCAATGCCGGGGGTCTTGCCCCAGCTCGCGGCTTGGAGGGGAGAGACCGGCCAAGGCCGGGGGTCTTGCCCCTGCCCTCGTCGCCCCTGTGCTCGGCCCCTATGTGGATGAGGGGCGGGGTGGTTTTTACCCCTTTACCCCCCGATGTGGTTGTTTTCTATTTGCCCGAGGTGTATTGGGCGTAAGGGCTTTTCGGTCTTTTTGGTCCATGGGATTTGGAAAACTATAAATAGACCCCCTTGGGTGCCTTTGGAGGGGAGATTTTTAGCTTCCTCCTCCCTTAGCTTCTTCTTGGTAGAGTAGAGAGAGCTCTCCAAGGCACCCTAGCTCAGGCATTGGCTAGGGAGGGGAAGTGCTCAGGTAGCCTTCCGGGTGTGAGGTGGGACCTCCGCGCTAGAGCCGAGGGTCTGTTTCTAGCTTCTTGATCTTTGGTCCGTGACGTTCCTCCGGGTGTAGTAGGTGTGAGGTCACCCCTTTCTAGGGACCCCGGACTCCACAGAGGTCAATTTTGGCTTCAACACTTTGGTGCGGTGAGCGTGGAGAGTGACCAGCACAGAAGATCTCGAGAGAGTGTCATGATTGGAGGTCAGGGAGGTAGTGATGATCTCGGCGAGCTCCCTAGCCCAGGACCCTTTGTGGGGAGGCAAGAGTTCATGACCTCCATCCAAGGCATCATGGAGATGCTGCGAAGCATTGCTCCTCAGGGTGGCAGCTCCACCCCGACCCCCTAGGAGCTAGCTCCCCCCTCGACGAGTCGATTCCCAGGGGACTAGGCGAGATGACCCCACCAGGGGGAGAAGGAAGTGTACTAGGAAGAAGGCCCGGGAAGGAGAGGATGGGAGATGGGGTCGAGCGAGACCTCACCGGCCGGGAGTTGTTCTCCAGCCCAGCGAGTGCCAACCTCCCAGGCGAGCAGGTCGCGCGAGTGGAGGTGGCGAGACCACCCCTTAGGGGGTCACCCTTCAGTGAGCTGATCATCTCAGCTCCCGTTCCCGAGGGGTTCAGAGAGCCAGACATGGCTTACTATACCGGGAAGGATGACCCCGTCCAGCACCTACAGTGGTTCGAGGATGCCGTCTCCATCAGGCCGATGACGGATGCCTTCAAGTGTCGCCTCTTTGCGATCACATTGAAGGAGAAGGCAAGGGACTGGTTCCATCAACTCCCTCCGAGGTCGATCTATGGGTTCGAGGATTTGAGCCGGAGCTTTCAGCTTCGCTTCTCCACCTCCAAGAAGCGGAAGAGGAGTCCCGAATCCATCTTCCTGATAAGGCAGGGGGCCGAGGAGTCGCTGGCCCGTTACGTAGACAGGTTCCAGGAGGAGATCCTGGAGGTCTAGGAGATGTCAGGGTATGCTCTCCAGATGGCCTTCACCGTTTGGCTGAAGGAGGGCTTCTTCAAGATGAGCTTGACCCGGAAGGCCCCCCTTTCCTTCAAGGAGCTGATGGAAAGGGCGGCAGAGGAGATTGCCATGGAGGCGGCCAACCCGGTAGTTGTCAAGAAGTTGGCAAAGCTAACAGAGGCGGAGTCGAAGGAGCAAGGAGGCTCGAGACCTCAGGAAGGAAGAAGGAGAGAGGAGCAGAGAGCTCAGGAGGGTCCGGAACCAGGTTGGAGGCAGCAGGGAGGACCCGCTCAGGGCCCGGGAAGAGGTTACGCCCAAGATGGGGGAAACTTCCATGGGGGCCAAGGAAGGTTCAACTTCCAGAGGCAAGCCCCTAGACAGCTCCTCCCCCCACCACAACAAGCGATGGAGATTGGTGGAAGGGAGAGGAGGAACCGCCAGGGAAGGAGAAGGGTCACGGTAGAGTTACCGTACTGTGACTTCCACTAGGTGGAGGGGCACGCCACAGCTACCTGCCCCGAGTTCCTGGAGGTGAGGGGGGCGAGAGGCCCTGCCCAGCCACAGCCACCAGTGCGGGTTGAAGAGGTTCTGCCCAGAGAAGGAGGCGATGATGTGTGTGAGGACCGGGTCGATGTCAGACCCCGAGGCGGTATAGCGGTGATCCATGGTGGAGTGGGGATCGAGGCCACTCAGAAGGCAATCCTCCATGTCATGTACCGGCGGAGCGTCGCCTCCACATCCCATACCCCCCCAGGAAGAGAAGATCACCTTCTCGGTGAAGGACCTGCCGGATCATGAGGATCCGTTTTGCAATGCGCTGGTCATCCAGATGGCGATCGAGGGATAATCCGTCTCCCGGATCTTGGTTGACAACGGGAGCTCCGTCAACGTCATTTTCAAGAAGGCGTTTGACGAGATGAAGGTAGAGTCAAGGAGGGTGTTGGCCTCGGACGGACCCCTGTTCAGATTTTTAGGGGAGAGGAAGGAGGTTGAAGGTGGAGTAGGACTCCAAGTAAAATTAGGGGGAGTCTCAAGGAACTGCCGGTTCGTCATTGTTGACGCTCCAAGCAGCTATAACGCCATCTTCGGAAGGCCCCTCATCAGCGCCTTCCGTTGCGTGCCATCTTCCTTCCACCAATGCCTCAAATTCAGCTCCGGAGGGATCCAGTTCAGAGTCAAGGGAGACTCCAGGATAGCAAGACAGTGCTACGTCACGGCCGTCAACACCATCTCTTGGTTGGCCAAGGCAGAGGAGATGGAGAAGGTCATGGAGAGCTTGAGCAGGATGGAAGTGTCCGAGGAGAAGGATGCGGAAGACGGCCATCGTGCCTAGGCCCCCTGAGGGTGCCTCGCCTTGCGGTAGTTTTTTCCCTTTTCTTGTCTTGTAACAAGCTCTACCCTTGACCGACTGAGTCGGGGGGATCATGTAACACATCTATTTCTCCCCGTTTGAGGATGTAGGATTTGGTAAGGATTGATTGAGATGCTTAGTTCTTTTGCTCCGAGACGGTCCCGCTGCCCTGGCTCTCACTAGCTGGGCAGGGTCGGTGCTGCCTATCGTAGATGCCTGTAAGTCTCACCTCGAGATGGATTCCGCTGCCAGGTTCTCACCTCGCTGGCAGGGCAGGTTGATCTCTCAGAGGGTGGGAAGGTCTCACCTCGAGATGGATTCCGCTGCCAGGCTCTCACCTAGCTGGCAGGGCAGGTTGATCTCTCAGATGGTGGGTAGGTCTCATCTCGAGATGGATTCCGCTGCCAGGCTCTCACCTAGCTGGCAGGGCAGGTTGATCTCTCGGAGGGTGGGAAGGTCTCACCTCGAGATGGATTCCGCTGCCAGGCTCTCACCTAGCTGGTAGGGCAGGTTGATCTCTCAGAGGGTGGGGTAAGGTCTCACCTTGAGATGGATTCTGCTATCAGGCTCTCACCTAGCTGGCAGGGCAGGTTGATCTCTCGGAGGGTGGGGTAAGGTCTCACCTCAAGATGGATTCCGCTGTCAGGCTCTCACCTAGCTGGCAGGGCAGGTTGATCTCTCAGAGGGTGGAAAGGTCTCACCTCGAGATGGATTCCGCTGCCAGGCTCTCACCTAGCTGGCAGGGCAGGTTGATCTCTCGGAGGGTGGGAAGGTCTCACCTCGAGATGGATTCCGCTGCCAGGCTCTCACCTAGCTGGAAGGCCAGGTTGATCTTGTAACAACCCCATCCGTTCATATGGTATATTCTAGAAGGTTCGGCCGGGGCCCCACAGGATATATCACAAAACAGACGGTGAAGGTACAGGATGATACCAGAGTAGCGCATCACACCTATCACAAAGCATTCTAGCGGAAGCCGATCCTACAACTTGAACTCCTCATGAATGTCCAAACATAAAACTCCACATTTTATACGATATAGGAATGTCTTACAACAAGTACAAATAGTTGGCCTTATGGCCTTACATGGCTATCAAACAATGGCCTAAATCAATTGGCGTGCAGGCCGACCACATGAAGAGAAAGTACACAAAAGCAACACATATAGCCTTCGAGGGCTAGCAGTAGTAGCAGCAACAGCAGCATGAACATCAGCCTTTACGCGTCCCGCTTGGCTCGTCAGCACCTGTACAGGGACAATCCACCCAACGGTGGCAAACAAAAGCAACGGTCAGCGTTCAGCTGACCAAATTATAACGACCCTACCCCTTTTCTCGGGGCAGCAGTACTCTTCCATGCAGGCATATCATATCACATTATGGCAATATATCTTATCAAAATGTGCTTTCACGCACACAAGCCATCACAACCGTTCGCCACTCGGACCAACGGTTCGTGCACTCAGGGCACATTCTTGGTGTTCTGGCAAAGCTCTTGCCCACCACCGTATCAGGGTTATCACCCAACGGTAACTCTCTTGAGCATGTACTCCATGGCGTGCAGCCGGAGTTAGTCTTCCTACACCGGGATGGCCCGTAGCCCCCCATTGTGTCATGGCGCGCAGGCCGAAGACTCTTGCTATGCGCTCCAACAGACCACACCTTTTGGTCTCACGTCGGACGGACATAGCGCAGGTCGGATCCTCCACCCCCCCGTTGCTCAAATCGCCTTGCCTTCTCCGAGTACAGCGTACTCATGGCTATATCAAAGGCGCGGGTCGGTCTCACCAATCCTGTTCTTGGCATTCAAGCCTGGGTATTTCTCGATACCCACCTTCTTAGCACAACAACGGGTCTTTCCTGGGCCTCCCAGTACTTCATGTGACTTTCTTCACAGGTGGACACGCACAATCACAAATGTCAGGGGTCTTTCCTGGCTACCATGCTAGTACTTCCTGTTACTCGCTTCACAGGTGGACACCCTACGACATTAAGCATCACAAAGGGCCTTTCCTGGTCACACCAGTACTTCCTGTACCTCATTGACAGGTTGGACCCAAAAACATACCACGACTATTTTCCCCGGCTACCACCCCAGTACTTCCTGCTACTCCTTTTCGCAGGCATAACCCGTTGACTCCTTAAACTACACGTTTCGCACGGAGTCTTCTCCGGTTCGTATGCAACATCACCAATCCAGACCAACCTGTCCAGATGGGCTTCACACAGCATGCCTGTTCCGTACTTCATTTCCGGATCTATATGCCAACAAAAGGGGATTTCATGAATCACCCAAACGACTCCCAAAATCAGTCACCTCTTGGTGGGGGAATCACAAAGATATGCCAAAAGAAAGCCTTCACATGGCTAGGAAGAAAAGTCGTTACCCTTGACGACCGCTTCGGTGCCATGAACTCAAAGCTTCCTTGAAAGACTCGCAAGAGCGTTTCCTCCGCAACGCCGGCTTCGGATTTCTTGTCGGTAAACCGCAGCACCACCACCAACAGCCCCCTTTCCTCCTCCTCCTTCTTCTTCGTCTCCTTTCTCTCTTAACTTGAAGAAAGCTCAAGGCCAAGTAAAATGAGAATAACTTTTCAGATTTCGGCCTTTAGGAAAAGAGAAAAGAAGCTCAGCCTTTGGATCCAGACTGAAGGAATGGACGGCCACGAGTTTGCCAAAAACACTGATTTTGACCTGACACGGCCTGTGACACGCCCGTGTCCCAGGCCGTGTGCCTCAAGCGGTGGTCAACCGACCTATCCAGACCAGTGACACGCCCATGGAACACGCCCGTGTCATGGGCCGTGTCCCCAACACGCCTTCGAACACGCCCGTGTCTGAGGTCGTGTGCCTTGGCGAAAAAAATCCCAAAACATCCCGAGACTTCACACGGCCTGTGACACGCCCGTGTCCCAGGCCGTGTGCCCAGACACGACACGAAGACACGCCCTGTCGAAATCCTTCATCGGGCTGAGTTCGTCGACCTTATTTGACACGCCCTGTGACACGCCCGTGTCACAGGCCATGTTCAACCTCTCGACACTCAACACTCGACACTCGACACTCATCGAGCAAAAATCGTCGAGCACACGACACGGCCTTGGACACGCCCGTGTCCTAGGCCGTGTGCCCCCCTCTCGACACATCGTCGAGCGAAAAATTGTCGACACTAAAGCCGATAGTCGACACGGCCTTGACACGCCCTACGACACGCCCGTGTCGCAGGTCGTGTCCGCTAGTCAACGACCGTCGACTCCAAATTTCGTCGACTACGCGGCCAAATCGTCGACCCTAGCTTGACACGCCCTGGGACACGCCCGTGTCCCAGGCCGTGTCACCCAAAAAATTCCTGTTTGAGAAATTTGGGTTGTTACAATCCTCCCCTCCTACAAGAAATTTCGTCCTCGAAATTCAGACACAGGAAGGCAACAGTAACCAGCAAGAAAAATGTTACAACATGCAAAATTTTATGTTACAACATCCTCTCTATAGATTACAAAAACAGCTCAGGGAACTCTTCTCGCATGGTTTGCTCTCGCTCCCATGTCAGTTCTTCACGGCCGCAGTTGTCCCATCAGACTTTCACCATGCCGACCGTCTTGTTCCGCAACTGTTTCTCGGCTCGATCTTCGATCTGAATGGGTCTAACTCTCGTTGTTAGCCCATACTCCACCGACACACGATCATCCGCGATCACTTGAGCTGGATCTTTCACGGCCTTCCGAAGCACCGAGATGTGAAATACATCATGTAATCCACCCAAGTCTGCCGACAGAGCTAGCCGATAAGCCGCTTCCCCAACTCGCTCAACCACTTCAAAAGGCCCCAAATATCTTGGACTCAACTTTTTCAATCGTCGAATCCTGGAGACACCTTTGAATGGCTTGATCTTCAAGTAGACCCAATCGCCAACCGCAAATTCCACGTTCCGGTGCTTGGCGTTGTAGTACTTCGCTTGTCGATCTTGAGCAATAAGCAATCTCTCTCGAATCGTCCGTATGGTTGAGTTTGCTTCATCAACCTCATTTGGTTTAAAAATCTGAGCTTCGCCCGCTTCTACCCAAGCCAAGGGAGTACGACACTTCCTTCCATATAACGCTTCATATGGTGCCATCCCAATACTTGCTTGGTAGCTGTTATTATATGCAAACTCTACCATATAGAGATGATCTTCCCATCTCTTTCCGAAGTTAAGGGCGCACATTCGGAGCATGTCCTCCATTGTTCTGTTGGTACGTTCAGTTTGGCCATCCGTTTGGGGATGAAAGGCCGTACTGAAAGTCAACTTCGTGCCCAACAGTCGGTGAACTAGCCTCCAATCATTTGACGTAAAGCGCCCATCTCGATCACTTACGATGCTCCGAGGAACACCGTGAAGTCGTACAATCTGGTCAATATATAACTTTGTCAAACTTTCAACTGAATCATCCCGCCTGTTTGGGAGAAAATGTGCCACTTTCGTTAGCCGGTCAACAATCACCCAAATGGAATCATTTCCTTGCTGCGATCTTGGCAACCCGTGCACAAAATCCATGGAAAAATCGTCAAATTTCCACTCTGGGATTGGCAGTGACTTCAAATAACCGCCCGGCTTTTGGCATTCCGCCTTCACCATCGCACATGTTTGGCATTTAGAGACATAAAGGGCAACATCTTTCTTGAGCCCTGACCACCAGAATAGCTTCGTCATATCGTTGAACATCTTCGTGCTCCTGGGGTGAATGGAATATTTTGTATAATGCGCTTCATACATCAGTTCTTCCCTCAATTTCCCCACATTCGGGACGCACAAACGACCTTCTTTACACAAAAGACCGTCATTCCAGGTGAATTTGCCCTCTGGCCCTTCAGTCACATAGCGTAAGAGATCTTCATCCAACTCCGTTGCCCGTCGAACTCGATCTGCAAGGTCACATTGCACCTCAGTCCAGTTCAAACATGCAGTGGCAGTGGAATTCTTATCAACACAATAAATCTCCAACGCCTCCAGCTCTTGGATCAGACGTTCATCATGCCTTTGTAACCAAGTTGCTCTTGCCGGAACCCGCCGACTCAACGCATCCGCGACAACATTCCCCTTCCCGGGCGTATAGTGAATCTCGAAAGTGTAGTCCCCAAGGAACTCCAACCACCATCGTTGTCGCATTTTCAAATCTTTCTGCTCCAAGAGGTACTTTAGGCTCTTGTGATCTGTATAAATCTCCACCTTCACTCCATACAGGTAGTGTCTCCACAACTTGAGTGCAAAAATCACCGCCGCTAGTTCCAAATCATGGATGGGATAATTTCGCTTGTGCACCTTCAGCTGGCGTGAGCCATAAGCAATAACCTTTCCATTCTGCAGAAGAACGCAGCCTAAGCCGCTCCCTGAGGCATCACTATAAATCCCAAATCCGTCGGTGCCACGTGGCGAAGACAACACCGGCGCCGTGGTCAACCGAACCTTCCGCTCTTCAAAAGCTCGTGCGCACTCTGGCGTCCAAACGAACTTCTGATCTTTTTCGCGTCAATGTGGTGAGCGACAAAGAGATCCGCAAGAAGTTTTCCACAAATCGTCTATAGTAGCCCGCAAGTCCAAGAAAACTCCTGACCTCGGCCACGGAAGACAAGATTGGCCACTCCTGTATGACCCTTATCTTCGCTGGATCCACTGCAATGCCCGCTCCACTCACCACATGGCCGAGAAATGCCACCGACGATAGCCAAAACTCGCACTTCGAGAACTTGGCATAGAGCTGATTTTGCCTCAACGTGTTCAACACCAACCGCAAGTGAATCTCATGCTCAGCTTTTGACTTCGAGTACACCAGGATGTCATCAATGAATACAATCACAAACAGATCCAGGTACTCGCGAAAAGTACGGTGCATCAAATCCATAAACACCGAGGGCGCATTGCACAGTCCAAATGGCATGACAGTGAATTCATAGTGCCCGTAACGCGTTCCAAATGCAGTTTTGGGAATGTCACCTTCCCGAATTCTCAACTGGTAATAACCAGACTTCAGATCCAACTTCGAATAGACGGTTGAGCCCACCAGCTGATCGAATAACTCATCAATCCGGGGTATCAGATACTTATTCTTCTCGGTCAGCTTATTCAGTTCACGGTAATCGATACACAACCGCAACCCACCATCTTTCTTCTTTACAAAAAGCACAGGCGCGCTCCAAGGTGACATACTTGGGCGTATATAACCTTGCTCCAACATTTCTTGCAGTTGAACCTTCAATTCAGCCATCTCTTTTGGTGCAACGTGATATGGAGAGCGGGCCATAGGTTTTGCACCTGGAACCAATTCGATCGTGAAGTCAATCTCCCGCTGGGGTGGTAGCCCAGGGAGATTCGTGGGAAACACATCTGTAAAGTCTGCCACAATCGGAACCTCGCACACACTGGCCTTAGGCTCAACAGCCTGAATTAGTGCAAAGTAACACTCCGCACCCTTCCGAACAGCCTTGACGACCTGGAGTGCAGACATCAACGTCCCGCCTACTCCTCGCATACCCGCGAACTTTGTCTCCTGTTCGGTATTTTGGCCCAACGTGATTTCTTTGGACTGGCAATCAATCATGGCATGCTGCTCTGCAAGCCAATTCATCCCAAAAATCACATCGAATTCCGATATTGGCAAAACAAATGCAGTCAAACAGAAATCCCGACTTCCTATTTGAACCGCCACATCGCAAGCTTGATCCGCAAGCATCCAACAGCCATTCGGCAACACCACTCTGACGCTATCTGTCTTTGCACGACTGGGTATCCCAAGCCGTGTTAAAAAGTCACTAGACAGAAAAAAATGCGATGCACCCGTATCAAACAGTGCTCGCGCCAGCGTGTCCCGAATCAGCACAAAGCCTGTGACAAACATGTCACACACAAACCGCAAACATAGATAGACTAAGCAAAGCATACAAACAGTAGCATATGCAAAACTAAACTCATACCTGTGACCACATCACTCTGCTTGATGGCCTCCTGTAGGCCAAGATTGTAGACCCGGGGTTGCGCCTGTGAGGCAGAGGAATCTACCACCGCCTTTCTTTTTTCATCATAAGATGCGCCTGCCTTCTTTTCACTCTTTGGCGGCATCCGACAATCTCGCGCAATATGCCCCATCCGGCCACAATTGAAGCAGATACGAGTGTCTGGCTTGGAAGTAGCCCCTAACGTTGCTCCCGTTGCAACTGATGAAGGAACTTGTCCACTAGGCTTTGACTTCTTGCCCCATCTCTTCTTATAAAATGGTTTTCCCGATCGGGGCGCCTTCCACTCCGGTTGCGTCACAACCAAAGCTCTCTTCCCTTGCACCCTTTTCATATCCTTTTCCAATGCGCTCGCAGTGTCAACCAACGCTTGAAAACCTTGGTTCACCGAACTTGACACAAGGAACCTCAGCTCGTCCCTCAGTCCTTCATAGAACCGATTGGTCTTCCTCTGTTCATCAGCAAATATAGAACCCGCATACCGCCCCAAGCGAGTAAATTCATGCAGGTATGCGTCAACACTGCCATCACCTTGTGTTAACCTTTGGAATTCATTTTCCATGGCTATCCGTTGAGCCGCAGGAAGGTGCTTCGCTAGGAAGAGCCGGGAGAATTCTTCCATCGATACTTGGGTTAACGGACGACCCGCCAAGTGATGCAACTCCATCTCATCCCACCACAATCGAGCTTCTCCTTCAAGCAAGAATGTAACTAAAGTAACTTTCTGATGCTCCGCCGTTCCAATCGCCGTCATCACTCGCTTGACGCGCGATAGCCAATCCTCAGCCTGCGTCGGAGTTCCCGCTCCCGAGAACGTAGGCGGATGGAAAATCATAAACCGCGTTAGCTGCTTCTCAGCTGCTCGAGGAGCCACATCCACTACAGGTTCCGTCCTTGCCGCCACCTGTTCTGGCCTCACAGCCACTTGTTCCTGCCTAATTGGCTGGCCTTGGATCATGGTAAATAAAGCCTCCGCAACTAAACGCACATGTTCAGCAGACGGTGGTGGTGTAGGCACCGCGGCTGGTGCCGTACTTTCATCAGAGTGCTGAGGCTCAGACGGCCCAGCTCCACTTCATGTCACATAAATGTGGACAAGACACACACATTAGCGGATGTACCCAAGAAAACAACACAAAATAAGAACACGCAGGTTCCTTAAACACATCAAGTTTGCATTCCTATCATGGACATTCAGGAGTTCATTCGTAGATGTTGGTTTGCACAAACACGTGCTCGCCACCCCACAAAAGAAGTCGGCCATGACTTCGAGAGGGAAAGACCAAGACAACCGATACCAAAAATGTAACAACCCCATCCGTTCATATGGTATATTATAGAAGGTCCGGCCGGGGCCCCACAGGATATATCACAAAATAGACGGTGAAGGTACAGGATGATACTAGAGTAGCGCATCACATCTATCACAAAGCATTCTAGCGGAAGCCGATCCTACAACTTGAACTCCTCATGAATGTCCAAACATAAAACTCCACATTTTATACGATATAGGAATGTCTTACAACAAGTACAAATAGTTGGCCTTATGGCCTTACATGGCTATCAAACAGTGGCCTAAATCAATTGGCGCGCAGGCCGGCCACATGAAGAGAAAGTACACAAAAGCAACACATATAAACTTCGAGGGCTAGCAGTAGTAGCAGCAACAATAGCATGAACATCAGCCTTTACGCGTCCCGCTTGGCTCGCCAGCACCTGTACAGGGACAATCCACCCAACGGTGGCAAACAAAAGCAACGGTCAGCGTTCAGCTGACCAAATTATAACGACCCTACCCCTTCTCTCGGGGCAGCGGTACTCTTCCCTGCAGGCATATCAAATCACAGTATGACAATATATATATCATCAAAATGTGCTTTCACGCACACAAGCCATCACAACCGTTCGCCACCCGGCCCAATGGTCCGTGCACTCAGGGCACATTCTTGGTGTTCTGGCAAAGCTCTTGCCCACCACCGTATCAGGGTTATCACCCAACGGTAACTCTCTTGAGCATGTACTCCATGGCGTGCAGCCGGAGTTAGTCTTCCTACACCGGATGACCCGTAGCCCCCCATTGTGTCATGGCGCGCAGGCCGAAGACTCTTGCTATGCGCTCCAACAGACCGCACCTTTTGGTCTCACGTCGGACGGACATAGCGCAGGTCGGATCCTCCACCCCCCGTTGCTCAAATCGCCTTGCCTTCTCCGAGTACAGCGTACTCATGGCTATATCAAAGGCGCGGGTCGGTCTCACCAATCCTGTTCTTGGCATTCAAGCCTGGGTATTTCTCGATACCCACTTTCTTAGCACAACAGCGGGTCTTTCCTGGGCCTCCCAGTACTTCCTGTGACTCTCTTCACAGGTGGACACCGCACAATCACAAATGTCAGGGGTCTTTCCTGGCTACCATGCCAGTACTTCTTGTTACTCGCTTCACAGGTGGACACCCTACGACATCATGCATCACAAAGGGCCTTTCCTGGTCACACCAGTACTTCCTGTACCTCATTCACAGGTTGGACCCAAAAACATACCACGGCTATTTTCCTGGGCTACCACCCCAGTACTTCCTGCTACTCCTTTTCGCAGGCATAACCCGCTGACTACTTAAACCACACGTTTCGCACGGAGTCTTCTCCGGTTCGTATGCAACATCACCAATCCAGACCAACCTGTCCAGATGGGATTCACACAGCATGCCTATTCCGTACTCCATTTCCGGATCTATATGCCAACAAAAGGGGATTTCATGAATCACCCAAATGACTCCCAAAATCAGCCACCTCTTGGTGGGGAGATCACAAAGATATTCCAAAAGAAAGCCTTCACATGGCTAGGAAGAAAAGTCGTTACCCTTGACGACCGCTTCGGTGCCATGAACTCAAAGATTCCTTGAAAGACTCGCAAGAGTGTTTCCTCCGCAACACCGGCTTCGGATTTCTTGTCGGTAAACCGCAGCACCACCAGCAGCAGCCCCCTTTCCTCCTCCTCCTTCTTCTTCCTCTCCTTTCTCTCTTAACTTGAAGAAAGCTCAAGGCCAAGTAAAATGAGAATAACTTCTCAGATTTCAGCCTTTAGGAAAAGAGAAAAGAAGCTCAGCCTTTGGATCCAGACTGAAGGAATGGACGGCCATGAGTTTGCCAAAAACACTGATTTTGGCCTGACACGGACTGTGACACGCCCGTGTCCCAGGCCGTGTGCCTCAAGCGGTGGTCAACCGACCTATCCAGACCAGTGACACGCCCATGGAACACGCCCGTGTCATGGGCCGTGTCCCCAACACGCCTTCGAACACGCCCGTGTCTGAGGCCGTGTGCCTGGGCGAAAAAAAATCCCAAAACATCCCGAGACTTCACACGGCCTGTGACACGCCCGTGTCCCAGGCCGTGTGCCCAGACACGGCACGAAGACACGCCCTGTCGAAATCCTTCATCGGGCTGAGTTCGTCGACCTGATTTGACACGCCCTGTGACACGCCCGTGTCACAGGCCGTGTTCAACCTCTCGACACTCAACACTCGACACTCGACACTCGACACTCGTCGAGCAAAAATCGTCGAGCACACGACACGGCCTTGGACACGCCCGTGTCCTGGGCCGTGTGCCCCCTCTCGACACATCGTCGAGCGAAAAATCGTCGACACTAAAGCCGATAGTCGACACGGCCTTGACACGCCCTGCGACACGCCCGTGTCGCAGGCCGTGTCCGCTACTCAACGATCATCGACTCCAAATTTCGTCGACTACGCGGCCAAATCGTTGACCCCAGCTTGACACGCCCTGGGACACGACCGTGTCCCAGGCCGTGTCACCCAAAAATTTCCTGTTTGAGAAATTTGGGCTGTTATAGATCTCTCGGAGGGTGGGGTAAGGTTTCACCTCGAGATGGATTCCGCTGCCAGGCTCTCACCTAGCTGGCAGGGCAGGTTGATCTCTCGGAGGGTGGGAAGGTCTCACCTCGAGATGGATTCCGCTGTCAGGCTCTCACTTAGCTGGCAGGGCAGGTTGATCTCTCAGAGGGTGGGGTAAGGTCTCACCTCGAGATGTATTCCGCTGTCAGGCTCTCACCTAGCTGGCAGGGTAGGTTGATCTCTCGGAGGGTGGGGTAAGGTATCACCTCGAGATGGATTCCGCTGTGAGTTTCTCACATAGCTGGCAGGGCAGGTTGATCTCTCGGAGGGTGGAAAGGTCTCACCTCGAGATGGATTCCTCTGTCAGGCTCTCACCTAGCTGACAGGGCAGGTTGATCTCTCGGAGGGTGGGAAGGTCTCACCTCGAGATGGATTCCGCTGCCAGGCTCTCACCTAGCTGGCAAGGCAGGTTGTTCTCTCGGAGGGTGGGATAAGGTTTCACCTCGAGATGGATTCCGCTGCCAGGCTCTCACCTAGCTGGCAGTGCAGGTTGATCTCTCGGAGGGTGGGAAGGTCTCACCTCAGATGGATTTAGCTGTCAGGCTTCTCACCTAGCTGGCAGGGAAGGTTGATCTCTCGGAGGGTGGGAAGGTCTCACCTCGAGATGGATTCCGCTGCCAGTCTCTCACCTAGCTGGCAGGGTAGGTTGATCTCTCGGAGGGTGGGAAGGTCTCACCTCGAGATGGATTCCGCTGCCAGGCTCTCACCTAGCCGGCAGGGCAGGTTGATCTCTCGGAGGGTGGGGTAAGGTTTTACCTCGAGATGGATTCCGCTGCTAGGCTCTCACCTAGCTGGCAGGGCAGGTTGATCTCTCGGAGGGTGGGAAGGTCTCACCTCGAGATGGATTCTGCTGCCAGCCTCTCACCTAGCTGGCAGGGCAGGTTGATCTGTCGGAGGGTGGGAAGGTCTCACCTCGAGATGGATTCCGCTGCCAGGCTCTCACCTAGCTGGCAGGGCATGTTGATCTCTCGGAGGGTGGGGTAAGTCTCACCTCGAGATGGATTCCGCTGCCAGGCTCTCACCTAGCTGGCAGGGCAGGTTGATCTCTCGGAGGGTGGAGAGGTCTCACCTCGAGATGGATTCCGCTGCCAGACTCTCACCTAGCTGGCAGGGCAGGTTAATCTCTCGGAGGGTGGGAAGGTCTCACCTCGAGATGGATTCCGCTGCCAGGCTCTCACCTAGCTGGCAGGGCAGGTTGATCTCTCGGAGGGTGGGGTAGGTCTCACCTCGAGATGGATTCCGCTGCCAGGCTCTCACCTAGCTGGCAGGGCAGGTTGATCTCTCGGAGGGTGGGGTAGGTCTCATCTCGGGATGGATTCCGCTTCCAGGCTCTCATCTAGCTGACAGGGCTGGTTGATCTCTCGTGGAAGCCAAGTCCTTTGCTCCGATGATGATTCCGCTGTCAGGCTCTCACTAGCTGACAGGGCTGGTTGATCTCTCGTGGGAGCCAAGTCCCTTACTCGGAGGAGGTCTCGCCACCCAGGCTCCCATAACTGGCATGGCAGGTTGACCCCTCCGGGAGGGTGAAGTGTTTTTACCCGGAGGGGGTCTCGCCACCCAGGCTCCCATAGCTGGCATGGTAGGTTGACCCCTCCAGAGGGTGAAGTGTTTTTACCCGGAGGGGGTCTCGCCACATAGGCTCCCATAGCTGGCATGGAAGGTTGACCCCTCCGGGAGGGTAAAGTGTTTTTACCCGGAGTGGGTCTCGCCACCCAGGCTCCCATAGCTGGCATGGCAGGTTGACCCCTCCGGAGGGTGAAGTATTTTTTACCTGGAGGGGGTCTCGTCACCCAGGCTCCCATCAGCTGGCATGACAGGTTGACTCCCCGGAGGGGTGTGCAAGGAAATTACACTCAGCGAATACGTTGGGTTGGACATTTCTTTCCGAGCTTGTGCCAACCTCGAAAAGAGCGGGGATTGTGTACAATCCCGTATTCGCGAAGAGTGGGCCCCAAACAAGGCAAACACGTTTTTTAAGCTTTTTGGAGATTTTGCACTCTCGGTGGCCAATTTTGGCTCTAGATTGGAAATATACTAGTAGGGGGAGGAAACATCGACCTCCCCCAGTGACCCTTCTTTGGGGGGGGGGGGGGGGGGGGGGGGGCGGGGGGAGACCCCTGACCCCCCTGCCCGCTGCTTGGAGGGGCGAGACCGGCCAAGGCCGGGGGTCTCGCCCCAGCCCGTGGCTTGGAGGGGAGAGACCGGCCAAGGCCGGGGGTCTCTCCCCTAGCCCGCGGCTTGGAGGGGCGAGACCGGCCAAGGCCGGTGGTCTCGCCCCAGCCCGTGGCTTGGAGGGGCGAGACCGGCCTAGGCCGGGGGTTTCGCCCCCTGCCCGCGGCTTGGAGGAGCGAGACCGGCCAAGGCCGGGGGTCTCGCCCCCTGCCCGCGGCTTGGAGGGGCAAGACCGGCCAAGGCCGGGGGTCTCGCCCCAGCCCGCGGCTTGGAGGGGCGAGACCGGCCAAGGCCGGGGGTCTCCCCAGCCCGCGGCTTGGAGGGGCGAGACCGGCCAAGGCCGGGGGTCTCGCCCCCTGCCCGCGGCTTGGAGGGGCGAGACCGGCCAAGGCCGGGGGTCTCGCCCCTTGCCCGCGGCTTGGAGGGGCGAGACTGGCCAAGGCCGGGGGTCTCGCCCCAGCCCGCGGCTTGGAGGGGCGATACCGGCCAAGGCCGGGGGTCTCGCCCCAGCCCGCGGCTTGGAGGGGCGAGACCGGCCAATGCCGGGGGTCTCGCCCCAGCTCGCGGCTTGGAGGGGCGAGACCGGCCAAGGCCGGGGGTCTCACCCCTGCCCTCGTCGCCCCTGTGCTCAGCCCCTAGGTGGATGAGGGGCGGTGTGGTTTTTACCCCTTTACCCCCCGATGTGGCTGTTTTCTATTGGCCCGAGGTGTAACATCCCATGTTACTTCTAGACCTCTTAACTTAGATTGGGTTTGGCATGGGGTGGGTTTTAGGGAAATAAGCTAGGTTTGACCCTAGGTAGTGGGTTGTAGCCATGTGGGGTCCACTATAGGACCAAGTCAAACTAAGTCAAACTAGCCAAAATAAGGACCCTAGCCACACCATGACCCCACCACATTGCTCTAACCCTAAAAACAATCTAAGTGGACCCTAGGGCATGTCACTAGGTCTACACTTTGACCCCAGTTGACCAAAGTAAACCTTGGGCCTAATTTAGTCAAACTCACACTCATAAGCCCAATTAGCCTAAGTAGGGCACCCCCTTGACCCAACCCAAGTTGGGTGGTGCCACTAAGCTCATGACCATCAAATGGGGTCAGCCCACTCATCATGTTGACTAAGTCAACTCTCCAAGTCAACAAGTCAACTATTTGACCATAAAAGAGGGAAATGAAGACCAAGCTCACTCTCCTTGGACCAAGCCCACCAAATTTGGCCCATGGCCAGCCCAAGTGAACAAGACCAGCCTTACCCCTCTGAATTAGGAGAGAGAATGCATGCAAGGGGGCATTATGGAGAAATCACCTAAAAAGAGTAGGGAGAAATGGAATATGATGAGAGGTGGTCATGTGGCCTTCACCCCTTCAGCCCAAGAGGTGCTGGCCGACCTCCTCACATCATTCCAGAAGAAATTAGGGGCTGAGGGCCACTTGGCAAGCAGGGGCGGAGCAACCAAGGCTGAGCCCGAGCTCACCTTGGTTGTATCTCCCCATATACACCATCTCAGCCCCAATTAATCCCTCCATCAGCTTCAGAGAGAGAGAAGGAATTGAAATCGAGTGCTGGAGCATGGAAAATGGTGGAGAATCAAGAAATCGGGGAGGAGATTGCCGGCGCACCACCACCATGGAAAACCGCCGCCTGACCCGCCGCTAAGCCCCAATCCAGGTCCGTTTCACCTCACCTCTACCCGTACTAGGATCCTAGATCAATTAGGTGAGATATCGGGCTCAATTGAGCCCGATGCCATGGGAGAAAGGAGTGATTTTTCCAAGCTTTAGTAACCGCTCGGGATCTCCGTCGCCGCCGTCTCCTGCCGCCCCATCACCGGGAAACGATAGCCACCACCACCGTGAAGGTGATGACACCGTTGGCCGGGGGTGGCGCCGCCTCAGCTAGCCGGAAAAAGCCAGCAAAGATTCTCCAGGTCAGCTCGATCTCAGCCGTTGGCTGGAGGAAGGAGATAACCCGATTCTGTTCATTTGTGCTTTAGGATTCGTGCAGTGAAATATTATGATTTAAATTTAAATATTATGAATTGTGTAATTCTGTCACATAAATTCAGTGACATTGCATGTCATATTTAGGCCTCTTAGAGGCATTTCCAGAACCTGAACCCTGAATGAAACATGTAGCATTGTCTGTGAACTTTAATTTGACACCTTAATCATCAATTTTGGTCCAGTAGTCTGGCCTGTAGGGCATTTTTCCTAGGACTGGTCCTAGACTAGGGCAGAAACTAAAACCTAAGCCCATGCCAAACCAGAAGCCCACATAGGCTGAAATTCTGGGTGTGTGGCTTATTTGGGCATATATAGCTCCTGCCAAAAATTGGGAATTTTTGGGACAACTCTTTCTATAGTTTTGGTCATAATATCAAAAACTAAATAAATGAAATATTTGGAGTTATATAACTCCAAATGACCCCAAAGTTTGGTGGTAGGTCCTTGGGGACATCATTAGTGCATGATAAAAATTTCAGCACATTTGGATCACTGCAGGTTGGGGTAATCCACTTGCATGTGTTGGTTTATGTATTGCCTTGGTGTGCCAATATCAATACTTTAAATATTGTGCATTCAGCCTAATTGAGGCATTCAAAAATCATGGATTTGATCCCAGTGGTTCATTAGGGTAAAGTTCACCCCTCAGATTAATTATGAGATTTTTGGAATCAAAAATCCCATTTATTGGAATTTTTAAAAATATAGCTCCTTTTGAATAAATTGGAAAAATAGGTTTTCCTCAAGTACAAGTCCTCAAACTTTGCCACCTTAAAAATAAGGTTATATTTGACTTAGCAAAATTTGATCTTTATGTTTGAAGAACTTCTGGAGTAAAATACCTTGAAATGACCATTTTACCCTTATTGCATTTATTCTTGAATTGATGGAAATACACCTCAGAAAAATTTGGAAATATTGCTAGTGTTGTATTATTGCATTATTAGTCTTGCATAATTATTTCAGAATTTATGGATGTACTGATAATTTTTAAATTAATATAATGGCATTTTGGTAAATATTTAAGAATGGGATTTGTTAGGCCATTACACTATAGAGGTTGATGAAACTCTGCCAATAGTCTTAAATTAATGTCTTATATGTTCTGTAAGTTTCCTGGAATTTTGGATTATATATTCCTTGTACTTCATTTGGAAAATGGAAATTATGTAGATTTGGTATTAAATAAGGAATTGGTATAAATAATCAAAGGCAAATTGTGAAACCCTATAGACAGAAATATTTTATCAATATACAACTCAGGAAAAATTACCTAGGTCAGTGGATTTAAAATTATACTACTTCATGTGTAAATTGACCTAGGAATCAATTTAAAAAATTTAATTAAGGGATTAATTGACCAAGGAAAATTATGAGAATCCATATGATAGTTTCATTTGTCCATACCACCCTAGGATAAATAGTTAGGGGCAAGAGACCCTAAGAATTGGAAGGTTCCATTTTCGGGGTAATAATAGGACATGGTCTGCATATAGCATAAATAGGGCATGCTTTAGGGGATTAGCAGAGGATTGATTATCAGAAGAATAAGGGAGTGCAATAAGAATGATCCCTGGTGGGTAGTATTGTCTTAGTGACGGGAGTAAAAGTGCAAGTCTTTAGGTAGCAACCGGAGTGGAGGTCGACGGAAGACCGTCGGTTTCCCGGTAATATCTTAAGTCACTAAGATTGTCCCAGAGCAACAATGAGAGCTGGGGTGATATATGGGTAGTCATCAACTAAAGTAAATATCCTTGCGAAAGGGAACTTTGGGCGTAATCCCATCGTAGTTCATAGTGCCCCCGAGAGCCCTTCACCGGGTATACCCTGGGCAGTCCTGGGATTAACCTTAAATCACTAAGTATAATAACCCGTAGACAAGAGTAGTCTAATAGGTTAAGACATTTGTTGCACCTTCTCACCCGTGTAGGGTTGGAGAGATTCATGATATATGCTCACCCGTGTAGGGTTTGAGGGGACTGGTATAAAGGCACTATTGTGCGTTCTCACCTGTGTTGGGTTTGAGGGTTTCAGGACGGGTTTGGTCCTGCGAGCGGAAGGATCGGAATAAAATACTTGCATGTGCATAAATATAGTGGCGGGGCATGCGGTACTGGCCGTTCATCACACTGATGGCAGTACGGTGCACCATGCGGTTGTGAGGGTTAGAGGGGCCAGTGGGTTGTTTTACACTGCGGTCTGGAGGACGATCCCCGATAACGCACATCCGACACAACAAGACTGACGGGTTGTCAACAAAGTATGTACGCGAGACTCTAGAGCGCGCCTTGGACGTGTACAGAGGCGTATGAGATGGGTCTAAGACTTGGTAGTGTGCATGCCGACCTAGAAGTGGAGACGCCCGCTCCGCTGCTGCCGTAGCCACAGCGGTGGTACCCGAGAGTGATGCTAGCTCTCAAAAAGTGGGAACTAAAGGTCTGTGATCACAGAGTCATTGTGTGTGAGTTACACTTGTCTGTGCATAAAATTGCATCATAACATTCATTCATAATAGGTCATACGCTTCATAGATCCTTATCATATAAACTAGTATGAGCTCTTTTATATGATAAGTTAAATTTCCTAGAAATCCTAACTTATATATTTGTATGGGCATTTATATAAGTTAGTGTACTTTTGTGATGGTAGTATAGTGGTATAATAGTTCTATTTACATGCTCTTACTTTCTGTTCTTTACTTCCTTTACTAGTACTGCTTTTTCTTTACTTGTACTATATACTTAGAACTGCTAAAGTAGAACAATAATTCCTATTACAACTGCTAGTTAGTTCCTGTCACCTGCTTCCACCTTTGCTACCCCTTGTTATCCTCTGCTTCGTCCTCCCGCTCGGTGCCTAGGAGTTGCGGGGCGAGGTGCAGAGGAAACGACTTAGTCTTTTTGACTAATGGTCGGTGACCATACTATTTTAGGAGCCCGTGGAGATGGAGTGCCAGCACGTCGAGGAGGCAGGACTTGAGGAGCAGATACCGCTACAGCAGGCTACTACCACTACTGTGCGTCCTCAGGTGGGACGAGTTCTGATGTATTAGTATAGCTTCCGCTTTTATTTGAGAGAGAGAGTTGATTTGATGTACTGGGCATAAGCCCTTATTACTCTTTCGTTTTGTACTCTTTTGTGGACTATGTTGATGTACATTTCATTTCATTCATATGATATGTACTATGTGACTTGTGGACTAGTGGATTGATATACTGCTTTACTTCTTCTTCTCATATTGGCCTACAGGTTAAATGATCGTTTTAGCCGGCAGAATCGGCGTGTTGCGGTGTCGACTAACTCGTGCGTTAGTATCACCGTAAGACGACGGTTCTGGGCATAAGACCCGGTAGTCCTCCTTGGTAAGGGGGAGGGAGGGGTCTTACAAACTAGTATCACTTGAACAACGATCATATGAGAAAGAAGTCCACAACAAGGGACCACCCCCGCCCGAGCATTAGTTTGCGGACAAACTATGCAGCGGAAGCAGTGGTGTGCCCATGTGTAAAGGTCACATAAAATGGTCCACGAAGTACAATGAGTTAGGCCAGTTCTGTTTTAACCTTACCTTTATGCAACCTCCACAGGTCGCCGCCCCACAAAATGTGGCTCCTCCCCCTCTAGCTGCCACTCCATTCCTATATACGGAGATGGGGCAGACTTTGACGGCAATTTTGGATGCCTTCAAATCCCAACAAGTCCCGGCTCCACAGCCAAATCCGGGGTCGAGCTGGCTGAGTGCCTTCAAGAGCCTGTCCCCACCGGTGTACCGTGGGACAGAGGATGCGGTAAAGACGGAGGAATGGCTGGAGGCCATACACGAGATTTTAGCAGACATCAGCTGCCCGGTCGGCGAGGCAGTACCTCTAGCCACCTCTACACTAGAGGCTCATGCGAAGAGATGGTGGAAATCAGTGCGGGAGTCTACATATGCGGACTGGGAGCTGTCAGAGATATCATGGGAGGAGTTTGGCGATGTATTTCTGGATTATTTCTTCTCTACTACGGACAGAGATGCCTTGGAGGAGAGGTTTTTGAACCTCAGGCAGGGGACTAGATCGGTGATCGAGTATCAGAGAGAGTTCTCTCATTTGGCCTGGTTCGCAGGGATTCAGGATACCGATGATAGGAGGTATGCCAAGAGGTTCTACCGGGGCCTCAGGGACGATTTGAGGCAGGCCTTGCTGTTCATTTCTCATGGCACATCTAGGCAGATCATCGAGATGGCAAAGAAGCTGGAGGCTGACCAGCTGATGGTGCAAGGCAGAGGGAAGAGACCGTTTGATGGGTCGACATCAGGAGAGAGCAGCAGGGGCTCTCAAAGAGGCATGACTATCAGATACAAGAAGGGTGGGGGATGTCGTCGTCCCTACTTCAGGCAGGAGCAGGGGCCTCCTCCAGCATTGGCTCCCCCACCTCTACAGGTGCATGATCCGAGGATACAGGATGACCATGGCCACCGGCAGGTAGTTTGTTACGAATGCCGCCAGCCCGGGCACATTAGGTCGGAGTGCCCGCATCGATTCCACCCTCCTCCTCCTCCTCCACCTCTAGTGGCCCCAGTACAGTAGGGCCGAGGCCGAGGCCGAGGACGAGGCCGAGGCCGGGGATATCACGGCAGGGGACGCAATCAGGAGCAGATGTACGCCTTGGACCTCACAGAGCAGAGAAACCCCGAGGAGGTTATCACAGGTACTTAAGGTTAATTATTAAATTTCTTGAGTTTTCAATTATATAGTACCTGGAACTATATGGTAACAATTAATTTTAACTTAAACAAACCTCAGGAATAGTTATGATCAGCGGCAAGCCCGCACATACTCTCTTCGACACGGGTGCTTCGCACTCGTTCGTATATGAGGCCTCCATAGATGGACTTGAAGGCATGGAAAGATTT
Organism: Platanthera guangdongensis; assembly: GCA_039583875.1. Lineage (NCBI taxonomy): Eukaryota > Viridiplantae > Streptophyta > Magnoliopsida > Asparagales > Orchidaceae > Platanthera > Platanthera guangdongensis. The sequence goes on from CM077148.1 coordinate 142,454,431, forward strand.
TTGGGACTAGAGATGAGGGTGCGTCTACCCGATGGGTCAGATCTGCGGACCACTGCACATTGTGATATGGAGGCCGAGATTGGCGGCAAGGCATTTGAGGCGCCAGCAACTATTCTGAAGCTGCAGGACTTCGACTTGATTTTGGGCATGACATGGTTACATCGGAACCATGCTCAGATAGATTGTCCATCAAGGAGGATCACTCTAAGCCATGACGACTCCCATGTTATCATCGAGGGTATTCAGCCTATCTGCCACTATTGTTATCTTCTGTATAGGCTGTGAAGGCCCATGAGCAGGGAGAAGAAGTTTATCTTATCTGCTTTGAGATGGTGGGAGCAGAGACTTCTATTTCAGATATTCCGGTGGTCCGGGATTTCTCCGACGTATTCCCGGAGAAATTGCCCGGGCTACCACCAGCCAGAGACTTGGATTTCAGGATTCAGCTAGTACCGGGAGCGAGGCCAGTGTCCCGGGCACCCTACAGGATGGCTCCCAGGGAGTTAGCAGAGTTCAGGACTCAACTTCAGGAGCTAGTCGAGTCAGGATTTGTGCGGCCCAGTTCGTTGCTGTGGGGAGCGCCAGTTCTCTTTGTGAAGAAGAAGGATGGGTCATTGCGACTATGCATAGATTACCGGGAGCTGAACCGGTTAACGGTCTGCAATACCTATCCACTGCCTCGGATAGATGAGCTATTTGACTAGCTGCAGGGAGCCTTCTGGTTCTCTAAGCTAGATTTGTGATCCGGTTACTGTTGTGTTTCTCTATGAGGATGACACAACACTTGTGCACGCAGCGGAAGAATAAAACATCAAGAAAACCCAAAAGAGATGGGATCGGACCATGATAATTGAATCAAGAAGTTAACATTCAACTAGGCAAAAATTACCTCGGTGGCATTGAGTCACAACTCAACGGAGATGCTCCATGCTTCGTGTTCTTGCTGGTGACGAGTTCTACGTGAAATAATGTCCACGTCTCTGCAGAAATCCACACGAGCGGGAGAACATCGATCTATCCGTCGCACGGATTATCGGGAAGGAGAAAGACCGCACCTTGCTTCTCCACGGACTGCTAGGTCCGCGCCAGGAAGAGCAACACCAGCGACGATCGCCGGAGAAGAGGTGGTCGACGGAGCGAGCACGGCGGCGGAACCCTTCCGTCGGCGGGATTCGGGATCGGCGGAGCGAACGAATGGCGGAACACTTCCGTCGCGGGATTCAGTTCGATCGGCTGCCAAAAAGCTTACATAAATCCCGAAAACCCTAAGTGTCCCTTTTATACCGAAGGCATAAATAGACTTAGGTTTATCGCTATCCGCAGACCACCCAGAAAAATAGGGTCCCAGAATCGGCGAGTATCAGTCGGCGAGAATCGGCGACGATCGGCGAGAATCGGCGACAATCGGCGAGAATCATCAAGCAGATTCGGCGAGAATCAGTCGGCGAGTAACACCTAGGATCGGCGAGAATCAGAGTACAATACTCGACGATTCTCGCCGAACGCGGGGTGGACTATACTCGTCGACCGTCGACCTGCGGTCGACGATTCTCGTCGATCGTCGAGAATCAGAGTAACGATTCTCGTCGATCGGCGAGAATCAGAGAACCATTCTCGACGATTCTCGTCGATCGGCGAAAATCATAGAACCATTCTCGACGATTCTCGTCGACCCTCGGTCGACTATTCTTACCAGTCCTTCAAGGCAACATTTGCCCAACCCGACGATCCTTTAAGGCAACACTTTGCCCATAACCCCATTCAGGTCGGTGATTGGTAACCTTTACCAACACAGTCAATCATCCAACTTCTCCACATCTCTTATGTGCGACCCTGCAGGCTCATATCGCGTTGGCAGTGAGATTACATTTTTGACCACTTCTAGATCATCATGGTAACTCCAACAGACTCCCACTTGATCTTGAAAGTATCAAACCAAAAACCTCACAAACAATGAGCGGCATCTAGCAATGCATCATTGCTCCCCAAGCAATAAGAGTTCATAACTCATAAGCCTTTATGACCAATGTATCAGCGTTGTCTTTGTCCCTTTGTCCCTTACATCCGGAAAGAACTAGAGGCATGGACCGTGTCACCCTCGTAATAGCTCAATCCAAGTTTCTTGATCCAGGACGGACTTCCAGAGAATGGTGAGTCCAATATCACATATTGACTCAACCAAGCATGGCCATGCATTTCTCAGTCCAGTTCCATCAAGGGGCCTTGGATGCAACTCCTGTCATACAGAAGGACAAATCCCATATCTGCTCACACACAAACACCCAAATGATTCGTAACATGCCCAACAACCACCCTTATCATCAACCTTTCTCAAGAAAGACTTTAGATGGCATCAAAGCACGCTCTTCCTCATTTGATGAATGATGTGACTTCAGGTCAAAGGACCACAACACCATTGTCAATTGAGACCTACTCGTGACACGATTGGATGACAATCTACAGAGTAGCCTCAGGTTGGGTCTGTCCAATACAACTTGTTCACTAACAAGTACCCACGTGATGACTTGATATCACAATATCATGACCTGTAAGAACCGGTCATCAGTCAACGCACGTGCTAGCCTTTATGTACCATCATCACCCTTAGCTTCTATGATGATACTCGACCAGGGACCTTTTTAAGAATGAAGCTTCAAATAAATCATGGGCTCTCACATTCAAGTCACGTACTTGATGTCCCATGGAAGCGAACATTCTAAGGGTATCTATTATGTTAACATTTAACTATCATATAGAAAACCTCATAATAAAAGAACTTGCCATTAATTGTAAAAGAAAAACTAGGTACAATGTTCATCATATGAACAAATAGCCAACAAGATACATGTTTACATGCAATACACAAGGTTCTCACTAGAGTTGATCATTTAGGTATCGTATACCCATCGATCTAGTATGACCATCATGCTTTCTCTGCGCGAGAGGCTTTGTCAGTGGATCCGCAATATTCTCCTCAGTCGGCACTATGCAAATGTTCACATCTCCTCGTTCGACAATCTCACGAATAAGATGAAACCGCCGAAGTATGTGCTTGGAGCGCTGATGGGATCTAGGTTCCTTAGATTGTGCAATTGCACCATTGTTATCACAGTAGAGAACTACGGGACCAACAATGCTAGGAACTACATCAAGCTCGCCGATGAATTTCCTAATCCATACAGCCTCCTTCGCCGCATTAGCTGTGGCGATATACTCGGCCTCTGTTGTAGAATCAGCAACTGTCTCTTGCTTGGAACTCTTCCAGCTCACAGCTCCTCCATTCAGGCAAAACACAAAACCTGACTGAGACTTGGAGTCGTCTCTATCAGTTTGGAAGCTAGCATCCGTGTAACCACTTACAACGAGCTCTTCCTCTCCACCATACACCAAGAACACATCCTTAGTCCTTCTCAAGTACTTCAGGACATTCTTGACTGCAATCCAGTGACATTCACCGGGGTCTGACTGAAACCTGCTAGTCATGCTCAAAGTAAAGGAGACGTCGGGTTGAGTACATAACATCGCGTACATGATTGATCCAATTGCCAAAGCATATGGAATCAACTTCATGCGGTCCTTATCTTCACAAGACTTTGGACACTGGTCCTTAGATAGATTCACACCATGAGACATGGGCAAAAATCCTTTCTTGGACTCAAGCATGTTGAACCGCTTCAACACCTTTTCGATGTACGTACTCTGGGTCAAACCCAGCAACTTCTTCGATCTATCTCTATAGATCTTAATACTGAGTATATAAGTCGCTTCACCCAAATCCTTCATTGAAAAGCAGTTCCCTAGGTTGTTCTTAACAACTTTCAGGGTAGGAATATCATTCCCAATCAACAGTATGTCATCTACATACAATATCAGGAAGACAACAATGCTCCCACTGATTCGCTTGTAAACACAAGGCTCATCTTCATTCTTGATGAAACCAAACACTTTGATTTTCTCATCAAAACGAAGATTCCAACTTCGAGAGGCCTGTTTCAGTCCATAGATGGACCTATTCAGCTTGCATATTTTAGTGGCTTCATCTGGGGATACAAAACCCTCAGGTTGTGTCATATACACTTCCTCAAGGAGGTTTCCATTAAGGAAAGCCGTTTTGACATCCATCTGCCAGATCTCGTAGTCATAATACGCAGCAATAGCAAGCAATATCCTTATGGACTTTACCATGGCAACAGGGGAAAAGGTCTCATCATAGTCAATACCATGAATTTGCTTGAAACCCTTAGCCACCAGTCGCCCTTTGAATGTCTGTACATTCCCATCCATGTCGGTCTTCTTCTTGAAGACCCACTTGCACCCTATGGGTCGTACCCCTTCAGGTGGTTCCACCAAGTTCCAAACTTGGTTTGCATACATGGAGTCCATTTCGGATTTCATAGCCTCAAGCCATTTGTCGGAGTCCGGTCCATTCATAGCCTCTTGGTAGGTTGCTGGTTCATCATCATGATCCATGAGCAACACATTACCTATTTGAGACACGAGAAATCCATATCTCTCAGGCTCAAACCTCGGTCTACCAGATCTACGTAGGACTTGTGTTCCTTGAGCAGGTTCTCTAGCTACAACATCTTGTAGTCCTGTCTCAGAATCCAATTCCGGTTCATTCACTACATGTGGTTCTTGAACTTCTTCAAGCTCTACCTTTTCAGTCTTTCTTGATAAGAACTCTTTCTCCAAGAAGACACCAGTCCTTGCGACAAACACTTTGCCCTCAGACGGTAGGTAAAAGTAATACCCTTTCGTTTCCTTAGGATATCCCACCAGATAATATTTATCCGATTTGGGTTCCAGCTTGTCAGGCATTTGACGTCTCACGTATGCCTCACAGCCCCAAATTTTAATGAACGACATACTAGGACGCTTCCCAGTCCATATCTCATATGGTGTCTTCAGAACCGTTTTCGTTGGAGCGCGATTCAATGTCATTGCAGCAGTCTCTAAAGCAAAACCCCAAAAGGAAACAGGCAAGTCTGCATGACTCATCATCGAACGTACCATGTCTAACAGAGTACGATTTATCCTCTCAGACACACCATTATGTTGTGGTATTCTAGGTGGAGTGAGCTGTGATACAATACCATAATCTTTCAGATGATCACGGAACTCATGACTCAGGTATTCGCCACCTCGATCAGATCGGAGTGCTTTAACCCTTTTACCCAATTGGTTTTCTACTTCATTCTTGAACTCTTTGAACTTTTCAAAGGTCTCGGATTTGCACTTCATAAGATACACATATCCGTATCTACTGAAATCATCAGTAAATGTAACAAAGTAGAAATACCCACCTCTAGCCATGGAACTCATGGGTTCGCATACATCACTATGTACAACACCCAAGAGATCCTCAGCCCTCTCAGTATAACCAGTGAAAGGAGCTTTGGTCATTTTGCCTAACAGACAAGATTCGCATCGCTCAAATGATTCATAATCAAATGAGTCCAAAAGTCCATCTCTATGGAGTTTGGATATGCGCTTCTCGTTGATATGGCCCAAACGACAATGCCAGAGAAATGTAGGGTTCGAGTCATTTGTTCTTAGTCTTTTATTTTTTTCTACATTACAGATCAGATGGTCCAAGTTCAAAACATAAAGACCATTAAACAATTGGGCTACAACATAACAAACATCATTCTTAAATATAGAACAACAGTTGTTCTTAATTATAAAAGAAAATCCAATCATGTCCAAACATGAAATAGATATAATGTTTCTAGTTATGGCCGGAATAAAATAACAATTATCTAGTTCTATTACAAGCCCACTGGGCAAAGAAAGACGGTAAACCCCTACGGCTACAACAGCAACTCTTGCTCCATTGCCGACGCGGAGGTCCACCTCCCCTTTACTCAGCAATCTTTTTCTTTCCAGTTCCTGCACATTTGTACAAATGTGAGAACCACATCCGGTATCCAATACCCAAGATGAAGGAGCAGAAAGGTTTATCTCTATAACGTAGACATTTGAAGCGTAAGTCATACCTCCCTTCAATTTCTGCAGACCTTCAATGTACGAAGGACAGTTCCTCCGCCAATGACCAGCCTTGCCACAATGGTGGCATTTCCCTTCCTTCACCGTGCTTTTCTTTTTCATCAGTGCAGAAGACTTGGGCTCAAGATATGACTTAGGTCCCACCTTCGTCTTCTTAGAGCCCTTGGCCTTGCCCTTGCCCTTATGCACCATCAGTATGGGGCTGGCAGGCTTGGCCTTCTTCATATTGATTTCGGCAGTTCTCAACATGCCTAGGAGTTCGGGCAGTGTCTTGTCTATTTCATTCATGTTGTAATTCAAGACGAACTGCTCATAACTGTCCGGCAACGATTGCAGGATCAGATCTGTGGCCAACTCTTGACCAAGAGGAAAACCCAGCCTTTCAAGGTTCTCTATATACCCAATCATCTTGAGTACGTGAGTCCCTACTGAGTCTCGAACTCCCATCTTGCACTGAAACAACGCTTTTGTGATGTCGAACCTCTCTTGACGAGCCTGCCCTTGAAACATTTTCTTGAGATGCTCGTCAATCTCCTTGCACCCCATGCTCTCATGTTGCTTCTGAAGCTCAGAGTTCATAGTGGCAAGCATAAGGCATTCGACATCTAAAGCATCATCAGTATACTTCTTATAAGTATCCTTCTCAGCACGGGAAGAGTTCCCGGTCGGCACCTCGGGGGCTTCTTCTTCCAAGACATAGAGATTTCGCTCTTGCCTGAGAACAATTCTCAGGTTCCTATACCAGTCCATGTAATTTGTCCCACTGAGCTTATCCTTCTCAAGGATGGCTCTCAGAGACAAAGTGGAGTGTGAAACACTTGCCATGGAATTCTACAAGAATTTATGCAGAATAAAATCAGTACCAAGATTTCAAATACAATTTATTTTAATTTGGACTTCAATTAAAACACTCCCACTATTTTATTCGAAATGATAGCCCTCACTAACAATTCGGAGAGTTCATGCGAGCTACTCTCTTAGTGGACAAGATCCGTATTTCGCCAACACAATGAGTCAGCTTTGGCTTTCCTCTCACGATGCGGTTATTTAGGTAGGCAACACTTGCCAATTGCATCCTCATGCAATTCTTGTATGGTTGGTGAATAACTCCTTACTCGCATCCATCATATGGTGCATGCCAACCCTATGCCTCTAGGCACTCAACCTTTGAGATCACCTAGTTAAGTTGGACCCGATGTCGACAGTGGGATATCACAATTATCCGCTCGCACCCTTACCAAGATAGATTAATGCACCTTGCTTTGGCAAGCCCACACTTCATCGATCGAGGCAGGAAGAGTGTCATCCATCGGAAGGCATCCGAACACTTAATATTTGATGAAGGGATTTTGATTATAGGTTAACAGTTAACCATGATCAACATTTGATCAATGTGCACATCCAAGGAAAAACAAAATTTTTCTAAAACCACATGCATCCCTTATGTGCACAACCTGACACTATCAACATTTGATAGAAGGAAGGGCTAAATCTGAACATCCGGAAACTTCCAAATCCTCAGATTTACATGCATTGAACAAAGGCAAAGACAACTCAACTTAAAGCAGTAGACAAGCTCATCTCTCTATGTTGGATTCAAAATCCAAAACAAACTCGAGGGATGGTTACTGCTAAGGAGACTACAATTTCTAACAATTAGAAATTCCCACGAAATTCTAGAAGTTCTTGGCGGGGTACCAAGACTAAATCTAGACATTTAGAACGCTTCTAAATCCCTAGGTTTACACGCACTGGAATAACAAAACTTCCAAAACAACAATCATAGCCGAAACCTCCCTCTGATACCACTGTTGGGTTTCTCTATGAGGATGGCACAACACTTGTGCACGCAGCGGAAGAATAAAACATCAAGAAAACCCAAAAGAGATGGGATCGGGCCATGATAATTGAATCAAGAAGTTAACATTCAATTAGGCAAAAATTACCTCGGTGGCGTTGAGTCACAACTCAATGGAGATGCTCCAAGCTTCGTGTTCTTGCTGGTGACGAGTTCTACGTGAAATAATGTCCACGTCTCTGCAGAAATCCACACGAGCGGGAGAACACCGATCTATCCATCGCACGGATTATCGGGAAGGAGAAAGACCGCACCTTGCTTCTCCACGGACTGCTAGGTCCGCGCCAGGAAGAGCAACACCAGCGACGATCGCCGGAGAAGAGGTGGTCGACGGAGCGAGCACGGCGGTGGAACCCTTCCGTCGGCGGGATTCGGGATCGGCGGAGCGAACGAACGACAAAACACTTCCGTCGCGGGATTCAGTTCGATCGGCTGCCAAAAATCTTACATAAATCCCGAAAACCCTAAGTGTCCCTTTTATACCGAAGGCATAAATAGACTTAGGTTTATCGCTATCCGCAGACCACCCAGAAAAATAGGGTCCCAGAATCGGCGAGTATCAGTCGGCGAGAATCGGCGACGATCGGCGAGAATCGGCGACAATCGGCGAGAATCATCAAGCAGATTCGGCGAGAATCAGTCGGCGAGTAACACCTAGGATCGGCGAGAATCAGAGTACAATACTCGACGATTCTCGCCGAACGCGGGGTGGACTATACTCGTCGACCGTCGACCTGCGGTCGACGATTCTCGTCGATCGTCGAGAATCAGAGTAACGATTCTCGTCGATCGGCGAGAATCAGAGAACCATTCTCGACGATTCTCGTCGATCGGCAAAAATCAGAGAACCATTCACGACGATTCTCGTCGACCCTCGGTCGACTATTCTTACCAGTCCTTCAAGGCAACATTTGCCCAACCTGACGATCCTTTAATGCAACACTTTGCCCATAACCCCATTCAGGTCGGTGATTGGTAACCTTTACCAACACAGTCAATCATCCAACTTCTCCACATCTCTTATGTGCGACCCTGCAGGCTCATATCGCGTTGGCAGTGAGATTACATGTTTGACCACTTCTAGATCATCATGGTAACTCCAACAGTTACTACCAGCTCTGCATCCGGGAAGAGGACATACTGAAGACAGCATTCAGTTCACACTATGGATTATACGAGTTCACGGTGATGCCTTTTGGGCTCACGAATACCCCTGCCGCGTTCATGAGTCTAATGAACCGTGTATTCGAGCCTTTCTTACACCGCTTCGTGATTGTATTCATCGACGACATTTTGATATATTCCCGGACTCAGGAAGAGCATACAGAGCATTTGACGCTGGTCTTGCAGAGGCTGAGGGAGTCCCAGATGTACGCAAAGTTTTCAAAGTGCCAGTTCTGGCTGCAGGAGGTGGCTTTCCTGGGACACACAATCAGTGGGGCTGGATTAGCAGTGGACCCAACCAAGATAGAGACAGTGAGGGATTGGCCACGACCGAAGACCGCATCCGACATTCGCAGTTTCTTGGGGCTAGCAGGGTATTATCATAAGTTTGTGGAGGGGTTCTCGAGGATAGCACTTCCCCTCATGTCCTTGACGAAGAAGGATGCAGATTTTGTTTGGTCAGAGCAGTGCGAGATGGCTTTTCAGGAGCTGAAGGACCGACTCATCTCATCCCCTATTCTTGCGCTTCCATCCGGGAGTGAAGGATTCCAGATCTACACAGACACCTCTTATCAGGGGATGGGTGCTGTCCTGATGCAGCATGGACATGTTATTGCTTATGCTTCAAGACAGTTGAAGAAGCATGAACATAACTATCCAGTACATGACTTAGAGCTTGGGGCTGTGGTATTCGCCCTAAAGATGTGGAGGCATTACTTATACGAGATTCATTGTGATATCTATTCAGATCACAAGAATCTTAAATATATCGATACACATAAGGACTTAAACCTGCGACAGAGGAGATGGTTGGAATTCCTCTGCGACTATGATTATAAGATCCACTACCATCCGGGGAAAGCGAACACGGTAGCAGATGCTTTGAGCAGGAGGGCCGGCACTTCTGGACCGGAGCCTCGGTTGATGTCTATAGAGCTGCTACGGATGATGGAAGACATGCACATTACCATGGTATCTGAGACCGAACCAGTGGTATATCGAGAGTATTTGAGCTCAGTGATCAGTGGTGATGATATACGAGAGCGCATCCGAACACATCAGAGGCTGGATGCTGCATTACAGTCGATTTTTAGTGCCCTGGAAAGGGGCAAGGTTGAGGACTACACGCTACAGGATGATCTTCTTCGATTCCGTGGACGCATTTACATACCAGCAGGGGGCAGTATCCGGGATGACATACTCAGAGAGGCTCATTGCTCCAGATATTCAGTGCATCCCGACATCGCCAAGATGTGGGCAGATTTGCGGAGGTCTATGTATTGGCCTGGGATGAAGAGGGAGATCATAGATTTTGTGACCCATTGCGAGACCTGCCAGCGTGTGAAAGCAGAATGCAAGAGCCCGGGAGGTTTACTACAGCCACTGCCAGTTCCAGAATGGAAGTTCGAGGACATTGCTATGGACTTTGTACATGGATTGCCTCGCTCCCACTCTGGGCATGATTCTATATGGGTCATAGTAGACAGACTGACCAAGGTAGCGCGCTTTATTCCAGTTCGGAAGGATGCCCCAGTTGCGGTTCTGGTGAGATTATTTGTGGAGCAGTTTGTCAGATACCATGTCATTCCCAGGACGATTGTTTCGGACCGTGATGGTCGGTTCACTTCAAGCGAGTGGAGGGCCGTGCATGCTTATTTGGGCTCTCGGCTTACTTTTAGTACTGCCTTCCATCCGCAGACCGACGGACAGACCAAGCGGACCATCCGGACCATGTGGATCTACTCCGACTGTGCATATTGGATACAGGGAAGCCTTGGGAAAGGCTACTACCACTGATTGAGTTCTCGTACAATAACAGCCACCAGGCTAGCATCAGGATGACTCCTTATGAGGCACATTACGGGAGGAGATGCCGGACACCGCTATCATGGGTTCAGGATGTGGATACCAAGGCTCTTGGATCTGATTATATAGAGGATACCGAGGTTCAGATTCGTTTGATCAGGGATCGGCTACTAGAGGCCCAGAGCAGGCAGGCAAAGTATTATGATGCTCGGCACCGAAAGGTGGAGTTCTAGGTTGGACACAGAGTTTTCTTGAAGATACGTCCAGTACACGGTGTCTCTCGGGTACGGAGGCACAAGAAGCTCAGTCCACGATACATGGGGCCATACTTGATCCTGGAGCGAATCGGCCCCTTAACTTACCGACTACATCTGCCACCGGAGTTGGGTGCCTTACATGACGTCTTCCATGTATCTTCCTTGCGAAGAGCTCTCCTTCGGCCAGAGGAGCACATTACTACTACAGCCGGACCAGTAGAGCCTGACAGATCAGTTAGATTGGAGCCGATCCGGATTGACGATACGGCCGTCCGAGTGTTGCAGAAGAAGAAGGTCCCTCTCGTGAAGGTGTTGTGGTCCAACCATGGACGGGAGGAGCACACTTGGGAGCCGAGGGATCCGATGCTGGAGCAACACCCGGAGCTATTTGCATCAGGTACTTTTAATTTTATGTTTTAAAGTTTCTTAAAATTCTTGCAAGTAGAACCCCGTAGACCCGAACTTAAATTTCGGGGACGAAATTATTTTTTTGTTTATAGGATTTGTAACATCCCATGTTACTTCTAGACCTCTTAACTTAGATTGGGTTAGGCATGAGGTGGGTTTTAGGGAAATTAGCTAGGTTTGACCCTAGGTAGTGGGTTGTAGCCATATGGGGTCCACTATAGGACCAAGTCAAACTAGGTCAAACTAGCCAAAATAAGGACCCTAGCCACACCATGACCCCACCACATTGCCCTAACCCTAAAAACAATCTAAGTGGACCCTAGGGCATGTCACTAGGTCAACACTTTGACCCCAGTTGACCAAAGTCAACCTTGGGCCTAATTTGGTCAAACCCACACTCATAAGCCCAATTAGCATAAGTAGGGCACCCCCTTGACCCAACCCAAGTTGGGTGGTGCCACTAAGCTCATGACCATCAAATGGGGTCAGCCCACTCATCATGTTGACTAAGTCAACACTCCAAGTCAACAAGTCAACTATTTGACCTAAAAGAGGGAAATGAAGACCAAGCTGACACTCCTTGGACCAAGCCCACCAAATTTGGCCCATGGCCAGCCCAAGTGAACAAGACCAGCCCTACCCCTCTGAATTAGGAGAGAGAATGCATACAAGGGGGCATTATGGAGAAATCACCTAAAAAGAGGAGAGGGAAATGGAATATGATGAGAGGTGGCCATGTGGCCTTCACCCCTTCAGCCCAAGAGGTGCTGGCCGACCTCCTCACATCATTCCAGAAGAAATTAGGGGCTGAGGGCCACTTGGCAAGCAGGGGCGGAGCAACCAAGGCCGAGCCCGAGCTCACCTTGGTTGTATCTCCCCATATACACCATCTCAGCCCCAATTAACCCCTCTATCAGCTTCAGAGAGAGAGAGAGAAGGAATTGAAATCGAGTGCTGGAGCAAGGAAAATGGTGGAGAATCAAGAAATCGGGGAGGAGCTCGCCGGCGCACCACCACCATGGAAAACCGCCGCCTGACCCGCCGCCAAGCCCCAATCCAGGTCCGTTTCACCTCACCTCTACCCGTACTAGGATCCTAGATCAATTAGGTGAGATATCGGGCTCAATTGAGCCCGATGTCATGGGAGAAAGGAGTGATTTTTCCAAGCTTTACTAACCGCTCGGGATCGCCGTCGCCGCCGTCTCCCACCGCCCCATCACCGGGAAACGATAGCCAACACCACCGTGAAGGTGATGGCACCGTTGGCCGGGGGTGGCGCCGCCTCAGCTGGCCGGAAAAAGCCAGCAAAGATGCTCCAGGTCGGCTCGATCTCAGTCGTTGGCTATAGTTTTGGTCATAATATAAAAAACTAAATAAATGAAATATTTGGAGTTATATAACTCCAAATGACCCCAAATTTTGGTGGTTGGTCCTTGGGGACATCATTGGTGCATGATAAAAATTTAAGCATATTTGGATCACTGCATGTTGGGGTAATCCACTTGCATGTGTTGGTTTATGTATTGCCTTGGTGTGCCAATAACAATACTTTAAATATTGTGCATTCAGCCTAATTGAGGCATTCAAAAATCATGGATTTGATCCTAGTGGTTCATTAGGGTAAAGTTCACCCCTCAGATTAATTATGGGATTTTTGGAATCAAAAATCCCATTTATTGGAATTTTTAAAAATATAGCTCTTTTTGAAAATAAATTGGAAAAATAGGTTTTCCTCAAGTACAAGTCCTCAAACTTTGCCACCTTAAAAATAAGGTTATATTTGACTTAGGAAAATTTGATCTTTCTGTTTGAAGAACTTCTGGAGTAAAATACCTTGAAATGACCATTTTACCCTTATTGCATTTATTCTTGAATTGATGAAAATACACCTCAGAAAAATTTGGAAATATTGCTAGTGTTGTATTATTGCATTATTAGTCTTGTATAAGTATTTCAGAATTTATGGATGTATTGATATTGTTTAAATTAATATAATGGCATTTTGGTAAATATTTAAGAATGAGATTTGTTAGGCCATTACACTATAGAGGTTGATGAAACTCTACCAATAGTCGTAAATTAATGTCTTATATGTTCTGTAATTTTCCTGGAATTTTGGATTATATATTCCTTGTACTTCATTTGGAAAATGGAAATTATGTAGATTTGGTATTAAATAAGGAATTGGTATAAATAATCAAAGGAAAATTGTGAAACCCTGTAGACAGAAATATTTTATCAATATACAACTCAGGAAAAATTACCTAGGTCAGTGGATTTTAAATTATACTACTTCATGTGTAAAGTGACCTAGGAATCAATTTAAAAGATTTAATTAAGGGATTAATTGACCAAGGGAAATTATGAGAATCCATATGATAGTTCCATTAGTCCATACCACCCTAGGATAAATAGTTAGGGGCAAGAGGCCCTAAGAATTGGAAGGTTCTATTTTCGGGGTAATAATAGGACATGGTGTGCATATAGCATAAATAGGGCATGCTTTAGGGGATTACCAGAGGATTGATTATCAGAAGAATAAGGGAGTGCAATAAGAATGATCCCTGGTGGCTAGTATTGTCTTAGTGACGGGAGTAAAAGTGCAAGTCTTTAGGTAGCAACCAGAGTGGAGGTCGACGGAAGACCGTCGATTTCCCGGTAATATCTTAAGTCACTAGGATTGTCCCAGAGTAACAATGAGAGCTAGGGTGATATATGGGTAGTCATCAACTAAAGTAAATATCCTTACGAAAGGGAACTTTGGGCGTAATCCCATCATAGTTCCTAGTGCCCCCGAGAGCCCTTCACCGGGTATACCCTGGGCAGTCCTAGGATTAACCTTAAATCACTAAGTATAATAACTCGTAGACAAGAGTAGTCTAATAGGTTAAGACATTTGTTGCACCTTCTCACCCGTGTAGGGTTGGAGAGATTCATGATATATGCTCACCCATATAGGGTTTGAGGGGACTGGTATAAAGGCACTATTGTGCGTTCTCACCCGTGTTGGGTTTGAGGGTTTCAGGACGGGTTTGGTCCTGCGAGCGGAAGGCTCGAAACAAAATACTTGCATGTGCATAAATATAGTGGCGGAGCATGCGGTACTGGCCGTTCATCACACTGATGACAGTACGGTGCACCAGGCGGTTGTGAGGGTTAGAGGGGCCAGTGGGTTATTTTACACTGCGGTCTGGAGGACGATCCCCGATAACGCACATCCGACCCAACAAGACTGACGGGTTGTCAGCAAAGTACATACGCGAGACTCTAGAGTGCACCTTGGACGTGTACAGAGGCGTATGAGAGGGGTCTAAGGCTTGATAGTGTGCATACCGGCCTAGAATTGGAGACGCCCGCTCCGCTGCTGCCGTAGCCACAGCGGTGGTACCCGAGAGTGATGCTAGCTCTCAAAAAGTGGGAACTAAAGGTCTGTGATCACAGAGTCGTTGTGTGTGAGTTGCACTTGCCTGTGCATAAAATTGCATCATAACATTCATTCATAATAGGTCATACGCTTCATAGATCCTTATCATATAAACTAGTATGGGCTCTTTTATATGATAAGTTAAATTTCCTGGAAATCCTAACTTATATATTTGTATGGGCATTTATATAAGTTAGGGTACTTTTGTGATGGTAGTATAGTGGTAGAATAGTTATATTTACATGCTCTTACTTTCTGTTCTTTACTTCCTTTACTAGTACTGCTTTTTCTTTACTTGTACTATATACTTAGAACTGCTAAAGTAGAACAATAATTCCTATTACAACTGCTAGTTAGTTCCTGTCACCTGCTTCCAGCTTTGCTACCCCTTGTTGTCCTCTGCTTCGTCCTCCCGCTCAGTGCCCAGGAGTTGCGGGGCGAGGTGCGGAGGAAACGACTTAGTCTTTTTGACTAACGGTCGGTGACCATACTATTTTAGGAGCCCGTGGAGATGGAGCGCCAGCACGTCGAGGAGGCAGGACTTGAGGAGCAAATACCGCTACAGCAGGCTACTACCACTACTGTGCGTCCTCAGGTGGGACGAGTTCTGGTGTATTAGTATAGCTTCCGCCTTTATTAGAGAGAGAGAGAGAGTTGATTTGATATACTGGGCATAAGCCCTTATTACTCTTTCGTTTTGTACTCTTTTGTGGACTATGTTGATGTACTTTTCATTTCATTCATATGATATGTACTATGTGACTTGTGGACTAGTGGATTGGTATACTACTTTACTTCTTCTTCTCATATTGGCCTACATGTTAAATGATCGTTTTAGCCGGCAGAATCGGCATGTTGCGGTGTCGACTAACTCGTGCGTTAGCATCACCGTAAGACGGCGGTTCTGGGCATAAGACCCGGTAGTCCTCCTTGGTAAGGGGGAGGGAGGGGTCTTACACGAGGTGTATTGGGCGTAAGGGATTTTCAGTCTTTTTGGTTCATGGGATTTGGAAAACTATAAATAGACCCCCTTGGGTGCCTTTGGAGGGGAGATTTTTTAGCTTCCTCCTCCCTTAGCTTCTTCTTGGTAGAGTAGAGAGAGCTCTCCAAGGCACCCTAGCTCAAGAATTGGCTAGGGAGGGGAAGTGCTCAGGTAGCCTTCCGGGTGTGAGGTGGGACCTCCGCGCTAGAGCCGAGGGTCTGTTTCTAGGTTCTTGATCTTTGGTCCGTGACGTTCCTCCGGGTGCAGTAGGTGTGAGGTCACCCCTTTCTAGGGACCTCGAACTCCACAAAGGTCAATTTTGGCTTCAACAGCGGTATTCCTTCCCTGCAGGCATAACATTTCACAAGCAGATATATCACAAGATGTGCACTCACCCATCATCAATATATCACAAACATCATCCCCACGGCCCGACGCCCCATACACTCAGGGCACATTATCAGTGTACCGGAAAACCAGGGTCCCACCACCGTTCTCAGGTCTCAAAGACAACGGTAAAACTTGAGCATTCATGCTCCACGGCCCACGGCCAAAGACTTTAGTCTTGATGGCGAACAACCCAAGACTCTCATGATGTGATCCTAACGAAGCCGTTCACTTAGGCACTCAAGTTAGACAACCATCACGCGGAGACAGCTCAGCCCTTGCCCGTTGCTCAAATCTCCAGTTCAATGTCTAGACTGGCGCAGGTCGGCATCCCCTTATCCGTTCAGCTAATAGGCCTTTAAGAGCGCATAACTCACAATAGCCACACTATCCCCGAAGGACTGGCTTCACAATCATAGGTTAGCTAGGAGCTATTGCCAACGACAACCATGATCGCCTGACGTTAGCAACAGAAATCTCTTTCGCTACCCAGCCCAAACCATATCTGGACCAACCATCCAGAAAACCCTGCAGCTACCTGCAGTGCCAGAAACAATGGACTTTCAAAGCATACATCACATGCACTTCGGGGGTATTTTCCTGGAATTCCACTCCAGTACTTCCTGCTACTCCACTTCACAGGCACAACCCACCGACTCCACACAATACTCATTTATACGCGGAGTTTTCTCTGGTGTGCAAAATAAAACATCACTAATCCAGACCAACCTGTCCAGATGAGCTTCACACAGTATGCCTATTCTATACTACACATTTTTGAATCTATATGCAAGACCTCTTGGGGATTTTAAGAATCAAACCAACGGAAATCCCTCAACATTCCACCTTTTGGTGGGGTAAATCCATGCGTTTGCCAAATAAGGACTTCACATATCCAAGGAAGAAGATTGTTACCCTTGAAGATCTCTTTAGAGCCATGGTAAAGCATTTCTATGCAGACGAAAATGATCGCCTTACTTTCCCCTTTGCGATTCTCGCTTCGGCTATTGATTCCAGCCCCAAGATTTCCTCCAGCAGCTCAACACGTCCACTCAAACCCTAGCAGTTGAGAGTTCTCTGCTCCAGAACTCGGGAAGGAAGGAAGAGAGGAAGGAAAAAAGGAAAGAATGATTTAATGTATCCATTCCTCTATCGATAAGGCCTCGGGTTGTATCCTAGCCACACGATCTCTTCCCATCAAAACACACCAACGGCTCGGGTCGAAGTTGAAAAGTCAATCACCGCTCAGTGGCAGCACACAGGTAACCTGACACGAGTCACCGCTCGGCCATATCCACAATTTCCGGCAATTCATCGAACGGGACTGATTTCGTCAACCGAACTTTGTCGATCGGGAGTAAGTTCATCGGACGGGTTTGATTCACATAACAGGCCACAATCGTCGAACTCAGCTCGACGATCGATATTGTCGATGATTTTCCCGTTCTCGCCAACTCCTTTTTCGGTAGTTATAATCCTCGCCTCCTTATAGAAATTTCGTCCCGAAATTTAATACAACATGCAAAAATCAGTAACAAAAATGTTACAACATTTTAGCTAAACAACTCGGGAAATTCAGCACACATGGTCTGCTCCCGCTCCCATGTTAGCTCTTCATGGCCACAATTATCCCAACGAACCTTGACTATCCCGATTGTTTTGTTCCGCAGCTGCTTAACCGTTTGATCCTCGATCTAAATGGGCCTAGCCTTCGTCGTTAGCCCGGGTTAGACCGGTACGCGATCATTCACAATTACTTGAGCCGGATTTTTCACGGCTTTTCGAAGCACTGATATGTGGAACACATCATGCAACCCACTCAATTCTACCGAAAGAGCGAGTCGATAAGCAGCATCCCCAACTCATTCCACCACTTCAAACGGACCAAGATATCTCGGACTTAACTTTTTCAAGCGCCAAGTCCTAGACATGCCCTTGAAAGGTTTAATTTTTAAATAGACACATTCGCCAACCGCAAACTCTACGTTTCGGTGATTGGAGTTATAATACTTTGTCTGCTGGTCTTGGGCTAATAATAGCATCTCCCGAATAGAGTGTATTGCCGAATTAGCCTCTTCGACTTCCTTACACTTGTACAATTTAGATTCGCCTGTTTCCGCCCAAGCTAGCGGTGTACGACACTTCCTACTATACAAAGCTTCAAAAGGCGCCATATTTAGACTAGCCTGATAGCCATTATTGTAGGCAAACTCTACCATATAGAGATGATCATCTCATCTCTTCCCGAAATCCAAGGCGCACATTCGGAGCATGTCCTCCATCGTTCTGTTGGTCCTCTCAGTTTGGCCATCCGTTTGTGGATGAAAGGAGGTACTGAATTGTCCCCAACAACTGATAGATTAGCCTCCAATCATTTGTAGTAAAGCGCCTATCTCGATCACTGACGATGCTACGGGGAACACCGTGTAATCATACAATTTGCTCCACATAAAGCTTAGCCAAGACTTCCACTGAATCGTCCCTCTTGTTCGGAATGAAATTAGCCACTTTAGTCAACCGGTCTACGATCACCCAAATCGAATCGTTACCGCGTTGAGATCTCGACAAACCGTGCACGAAATCCATCGAAATATCATCAAACTTCCATTCCGAAATAGGTAGCAACTTTAGGAAACCTCCAGGCTTCTGGCATTCCGCATTCACTAAGGCACAAGTCTGACATTTAGCCACGTCTATGTCTTTATTCAAACCCGGCCACCAGAACATTTTTTTCATGTCTTTATACATTTTTGTGCTCCCGGGGTGAATTGAATATTTCATGAACTGAGCATAATATATCAATTCATCTCTTATTTTACCCATATTCGGGACGCACAAACGACCATCTTTTCACAAAAGGCCGTCATCCCAGGAGAATTGGCCATTTGATTCATCCACTGTATAGCGTTGCAAACTTTCATCAAGTTCCGTTGCTCGCCGAACCCTGTCCGCAAGGTCATATTGTACCTCCGTCCAGTTCAAGCATGAATTTACTGTGGAATCCTTGTCAACACAAAAAATCTCTAACGCTTCCAACTCCTGGATCAAACGCTCATCATGCATCTGCAACCAAGTTGCCCTTGCCGGCGTCCTACGACTCAAGGCATCTGTTGTAACACCTCCATCAGTTACATCACATATAAAAGAAGGCCCGGCCGGGGCCCCGCACCATATACCACAAACAGGCGGCGAAGTTATAGGTTAATATCAAAAACCATTCGCATCCTAACTCAAAGCATTCTAGCGGAAGCTTTTAAGTTGTTTGAACTCACCTCATTTGAATGTACACAATATATAAACCAACATGTATATATATAACAACACGAAGGAATGTTCTCCAAATACACATCAAGTATGGCCTTACAGTTAAGCGTTATAGCAATGAATTTCATACATTGGCACACAGGCCGGTCATACATGAAAATAACATCATATGAACTTCTTTGGCCTTCAAGGGCCAGCAAAGCAGCAGCAGCAACAACAACAACAATGGCTTCAGCCCCCTATTTTCTGTTCGGCTTTCCTGCACCTACACGGGACAATCTACCGCAATGGTGGCAAATAAGGCAACGGTCAGCGTTCAGCTGACCAATTTATAACTACCCTACCTCTTACCCGGGGCAGTGGTATTCCTTCCCTACAGGCATAACATTTTACAAGCAGATATATCACACAATGTGCACTCACGCACAACCAATAAATCACAAACATCGACCACGCGACCCGACGCTCCGTGCACTCAGGGCACATTCTTGTTGTACCGGAAATACCATGGTCCCACCACCGTTCAGGGCACATTCTTGGTGTACCAGAAATACCAGGGTCCCACCACCGTTCGAAGGTCCGAAGCCCAACGACAAATTTAAGCATTTCGCTCCACGACCTTCAGCCAGAGACTTTAGTCTTAATGATGCGCAGGCCTAAGAATCTCATTATGTGATTCTGCCGAATGCCAATAACCCATGCACTCATGGCAGACATCCATAATGCGAAGACAGTTTAGCCTTTTCCCGTTGCTCAAATCGTCAGTTCAATGACCAGACTGACGCGGGTCGGCCTCCCCTTATCCGTTCAACACGAAGTCTTTTAAAGAGCTCATAAATAGACACACTGTCCCCTAAGGACTGGCTTCACAATAGCAGGTTAGATAGGAGCCATCGCCAACGACACTCACTATCGCCCGACGTTAGCGACGGAACTTAATTTCCATCCCCAGCCCTAACCTTATCTGGATCAACCATCCAGCAATCCCCGCAACCACCTGCAGCGCCATAAACACTGGTCTTTCATAGCATACAACACAAGCACTTTGCGGGTATTTTCCTGGAATTTCACTCAAGTACGTCATGCTACTACCCTTCACAGGCACAACCCACCGAATCCACAAACATACGCAGTTATACGCGGAGTCTTCTCCGGTGCGCAGAATAAAACATCACCAATCCAGACCAACCTGTCTAGATGGGCTTCACACAGTATGCTTATTCCGTACTACACATTTCCGGATCTACATGCAAGACATCTTGGGGATATCCAAAATCAACCCAAGGGGAATCCCTCAACACTCCACCTTTTGGTGGGGGAAACCCATGTATATGCCAAATTAAGGACTTCACGTGTCCAAAGAAGAAAGATCGTTACCCTTGATGATCGCTTTGGAGCCATGGAAAACTAGCCAGATGAAAAGCACCGCAACGGCCTTGCCTCCATGGATCTGGACTCGGCACGCAATTCGGGGCTCTGAAGCTCCACCGGCAGCCGGATTGCTCCTCCTCCTCCCTTGCTCTCCCCACTCTCTACCTCTTAGAAAGAGAGAGAAAGGCCTTTGATAATGAGAGAGTTTATCCTCAACTCATAGCCTTATAACAGCAGGGAGATCTCAGGACCGTTGGATCCTAGTTGAAAAAATGAACGGCCACGAAAAGCCCTGAAAACACTTTCCTGGGCCGAACACGGCTTGTGATACGCCCGTGTCACAGGTTGTGTGCCTTAAGCGGCAAAGAAACTGACTTGATCCGACCAGGACACGGCCATGTGACACGCCCGTGTCACAGGCCGTGTGCTAGACATGGCTTCGGATACGCCCATATCCAGCCCGTGTTCATCAGTCTTCACAGACCTGAACAAGCACAGAGAAGGAACAACCCTTAACACGCCCATGTCACAGACCATGTGTGACACCCCAAAGCCCAAGTTAGGTTCAGGTTGGGTGACACGGCCTGGGACACGGGCGTGTCTCAGGGCGTGTCGTGCTCGGGTCGACGAACTGCGCTCGACAATCGTCGAGCGGCAAGCAAAGGGAGTACACGGCCTGTGACACGGGCGTGTCACAACGTGTGTCCTTTGCTGGTTTCAGCCATGGATGCGTGTGCTTGAGGACACGGGTGTGTCTTGTGGTACACGACATGGGACACGGGCATGTCCCATGGCCGTGTCCCGCTCGGGTGAGGTGATGTTGTGCTGTATGATGTATACGACTGCTAGACACAAGCGTGTTGGGCATGACACGGGCGTGTAGAGTATGACACGGGCGTGTCACACGGCCGTGTACTGGTTGGATTTGAGTCGGTTGTGTGCCGCTTAAGGGACACGGCCTGTGACACGGGCGTGTCACGGGGCGTGTCAGGCCGTGTTCAGCCTATTTTTGGGTAAATCAGAGCCCTTCATTTCCCTTATCTGGATCCAATGGACCAAGTCCTTCCCTGCTCATTAAAAGGCAGAGAATGAAGGGAAATCTCATTCATAGCCATTCTTCTTCTTCTTCCCAAAGAGAGGGAGAGAGGGAGAGCAAGTGAGGAAGGAAAGGGAGGGAAAGCCAGCTGCTGGAGGAGCTACGGAGCGTGGAAGCAAGATCCGTGTTTGGATTTGTGAAGGCAAAGACGAGGCAGTGATTTCCATCCAACTAGTTCATGGCTCCAAAGCGATCTTCAAGGGTAACGATCTCCTTCTTGGACATCGAAGTCCTTTTGTTATGCATATGCATAGAGTCCTCCACCAAGAGGTGGACATCGTAAGTGATTCCAAGTTGAGTCTGCATCTAGAGCCGGAAGTGTGGAGTACGACATAGGCATGCTATGTGAAGCCCATCTGGATGGTTAGTCCGAATTGGTGATGAACCAGAGAAGACTCCATGTATTTTATGGATGCATATGAACTGTGAGTGTAAGCTCTTTTGTATGGATGATTGATCGGGGATGCTTTGAGTAAGCTCCTTATGTTGTGAGCGCGGTGGGCGCTAGTTACTCTGGGAGAGCGAAAAGCTGCGACTAATCAGGAGGGAAAGCCGACCCGCGTCATGTACTGCACTGCTGACGGATTGAGCACGGGAAAGGCTGACCTGCCCTTGGTGGTT
The DNA here is from genome assembly GCA_039583875.1 of Platanthera guangdongensis. Taxonomy (NCBI): domain Eukaryota; kingdom Viridiplantae; phylum Streptophyta; class Magnoliopsida; order Asparagales; family Orchidaceae; genus Platanthera; species Platanthera guangdongensis. The sequence goes on from CM077148.1 coordinate 142,477,078, forward strand.
TTGGGAGGTCGATTAGTGGCAATGTTTGGGAGGAAGCGAGGCAGACCCTACTTGATACACCACAATGGTGGGTCGATCTTGTATTGCTCAAGTTTGCCGTGAGGTTCTCACCTCTGAGTGGTTTGGGCGGAATGTCGCCGGTCTGCGCGCTAGTGGACTAGGACCGGCCAGCCAACAAGTTAATAACCTTTGATCGGTGGTGTTACCATGGAGTCCGGTACACCGTAAGGTTCCCTAAGTGCACGGAGCGTCTGGTGGAGACTGACGTTTGTGATATTGTTGTGCCTGAGAGCACTTGGTTGTGATTTGGTAGATACTATGTTTGGCAATGCATACAGGGAAGGAACCACTTCCCCGGGTAAGGGGTAGAGTCGTTATAATTGGTCAGCTAATGCTGACCGTTGCTTTGTTTACCGCTCTTGGGGTGGATGATTAATTGCAGGTGTTGGAGGATTAAATCGAATTGAGCGGGATAAAAGCTTGCTGCGGAAAGGCCCTTGAAGGCCGTGCAAAGAATATTTGGATTTCATGTGTGGCCGGCCTGCGTGCCGATGTACGAAGCTGTAAATTTATAAGCAGTAATGGTGTTTTGTACCTTGATAGGTGACGAGGAGTGGTGCTGGGCAGTTTGAGCCCTAGCGTTCGGACGAGAGTGCGGCACCAGTTGAAATGCCTACACCTCCCTCGGCGGAGACCATACGTGTGGTGACTGAGACAGTGCTCACAGTGTTATAGGCACAGCCTACTGGGCAGGCAAGGCCTGCAGGGGTGCAAGTATGGCCCGATGTAAGGCAAGAGCGTGCTGAAGCTATGGTGGGTGAGCAAGCAACGGATGAGCAGTTGAAAAGGTTTATGGAGTTTCATCCACCTACGTTTGGTGGGGCAATTTCCACAACCCAGGCAGAGGATTGGCTTGCAAGGGTGAAACGGATCCTGACTGCAATCAGTACCGCGAAGGTGCAGAAAGTAACCTTAGCCACTTTTCTCTTAGAAGGCGATGCACGACTTTGGTGGGATGAAGTGGAAGTGCATCACTTGGCAGGGCGAGAATTGGAAGAAATATTGATCGAAGAATTTTCACAGTTATTTCTGGCCAAGTATGTGCCAGTGCCACAGCAGATTGCCATGGAGAATGAGTTTCTACGTCTGGTGCAGGGTGAGACTGATATTGATACGTACCTGCATGAATTTACTAGACTGGGGCGCTATGCGGGGTCTACTTTCGCTGAAGAGGCTCGGAAGACAAATCGATTTTATGTGAGACTGTGTGATGAGTTAAGGTTGGCACTTCCAAGTTCGGTTAACCAAGGCTTCTAAGCGTTGGTAGATACAGCCCGTGCGTTGGAGAAGGATTTGAAGCGGGTACAAGAGAAGATGAGCATGGTGGTGGCGAAGTCAGAATTTAAAGTTCTGCAGTCGGAATAGTCGGAGTGGAGGAAACGAGATAAGAAAAAGTTCAGGCCTGCCGAACCAACTCCATCGACTGTTTCATCGGGGGCAACCTATGGGCAAGAACGAGTTGAAATACGCACATGTTTTAAGTGCGGAAAGCCGGGACATATAGCCCGTGATTGCTGGAGTGGCCCTCCAAGGAGTGAGAAAAAGACAGGTGCGTCTTTTGAAGAAAAGGGTAAAGCAGTGGCTGAGTCATCTGCATCCCGGACGCAACCCCGACTGCATAATTTGGAAGTGCAAGAACCGCAAAGCTCAATTGGTGAAATTCAGCCTCGTGTGTTTAATTTGGAACTCCAAGAGGCTATGAAACGTTATATGCAAAATGATGCGGCTGAGCGGAAGTAAACATAGAAAATGTAAATCTCTTGTATAGCAGACACGAATAAGGAGATGGTTGGGTGCACATGTGTTATCTGTTCTGTACATATTGGTGCACATATTATGTTCTTTAAGTGATCGATCAATCCTGTGGGATATCTATATGATGTTTTATTTAAGAATCGATGTGTACGTGGGAGCGACATGTATGTGTGTATGTTATGAAGTGATGTTTGTTTTGTGCGATGCCTTGGGGCGAGACAAGCTGCGGCCTCTGAGCTCTAACCCGACTTGCTTTATTTGAGTGATCGGGCAATGAGAAATGTTTAGATGAGCGTCTGTAGTTGAGCCAAATTTTGGGACGAATTTTTTTTTGAAGGAGGGGAGGATTGTGACACCCCAAAGCCCAAGTTGGGTTCAGGTTGGGTGACACGGCCTGGGACACGGGCGTGTCCCAGGGCGTGTCGTGCTTGGGTCGACGAACTGCGCTCGATAATCGTCGAGCGGCAAGCAAATGGAGTACACGACCTGTGACACGGGCGTGTCAATTAGATATTATGTTTGGCAATGCATATAGGGAAGGAACCACTGCCCCGGGTAAGGGGTAGGGTCGTTATAATTGGTCAGCTAATGCTGACCGTTGCTTTGTTTACCGCTCTTGGGGGGGATGATTAATTGCAGGTGTTGGAGGATTAAATCGAATTGAGCGGGATAAAAGATTGCTGCGTAAAGGCCCTTGAAGGCCGTGCGAAGAATGTTTGGATTTCATGTGTGGCCGGCCTGCGTGCCGATGTACGAAGCTGTAAATTTGTAAAGAGTAACCTGTAAGGCCTTAAGGCCATGAGCGTGTGTGTGTTGTAAACATTCCTGGTTTATATATAAATGTGGAGTTTATATATTTAGTGGACATTCGCTGTGTTGAGTTCATATAATTTAAAATGCTGCGCTAGAATGACTTGTGTTAGGATACGAGTAGAAAGATTTTGATTTCCACACGTAATTACATCGTTTGTCTGTGAAATATGGCGTGGGGCCCCGGCCGGACCCACCGTTATATTCCATGTGACGAATGGAGGCATTACACCGTATGCCAAACTCAAGGGTCATCGAGTGCACTTCGTCGAGCTCACTCGAGAATACGTCGAGCGCATAGCAGGACACGGCCCTGGACACGCCCGTGTCACAGGCCGTGTACAAAATTAGAGGATCGTCAAGTGCATTTCGTCGAGCTCACTTGAGACCACCCTGCCAACACTTGAGTCCAGGACACGGCTATGGACACGCCCGTGTCCCTGACCTTCGTCGTTAGCCCAAATTTGATCGGTACACGTATAAGACCCCTCCCCTTACCAAGGAGGCTCCCAGTCTTATGCCCAGAACCGCCGTCTTACGGTGGCACTAACACACGGGTTAGTCGACACCGCAACACGCCGATTCTGCCGGCTAATACGATCATATAACCTATAGGCCAATATGAGAAATAGAAGTATAGTGGTAATGTAGAAATAAACTACAACCAGTCCACAGTCACAGTACATATCAAATAACAAAATGAAAGTACATCAAGTCCACAATGAGTACAAAAATATGAAGAGTAAAAAGGGCTTATGCCATGTACATGAATATCAACTCTCCTCACAAAATAAAACGCAGAAGCAAATCTATCATCCTCGAACTTATCCCACCTGAGGTAGCGCTGTAGTAGTAGTAGTAGGTGGTATCAACTCCTCACGCCCTGTCACATCGTCCTGCCGGTGGTGCAGGTGCTCCATTTCCTTGAGCTCCTAAAAATAGTTGGTCACCGACCATTAGTCAAAAGACTAAGTCGTTTCCTCCGCACCTCTCCCCGCAACTCCTAGGCACCGTGCAGGAGGACGAAGCGGAGAACTATAAAGGGGCAACAAAAGGAAGCAGGTGACAAGGAATCTATGCTACCAAGTAAGAGTGTAAGCAGTAAATCTACACTAGCAGTTCTATGTATATAGTACAAAAGTAAAAGCATGTACAATACAAGTAAAGAACTGAAAGTAAGAGCAGAAAAGTAAAGCTATGCTACCGTAAGTAAAGAACTGAAAGTAAGAGCAGAAAAGTAAAGCTATGCTACCACTACTCTACCATCACAAACGTACCTTAACTTAAATTTTAACTTATCATATAAAAGAGCCCATACTAATTTATATGATAAGGATCTATGAAGCGTATGACCTAATATGAATGAATGTTTATGATGCAATTTATGCAACAGGCAAGTGCAACTCACACACAACGAATCTGCAATCACAGACCTTTAGTTCCCACTTTTTGAGAGCTAGCTTCACTCTCAGGTACCACCATTGTGGCTACGACAGCAGCGGAGCGGGCGTCTCCACTTCTAGGCAGGTATGCACACTACCAAACCTAGACCCCTCTCATATGCCTCTGTACATGTCCTAGGTGCACTCTAGAGTCTGCATACGTATTTTGCTGACTACCTGTCAGTTTTATTGGGTCGGGTGTGCGTTATCGGGGATCGTCCTCCAGACCTCAGTATAAACAACATACTGGCCCCTCAAACCCTCACACCCGCCTGAGTCACCGTACTGCCATCAGTGTGACGATCGACCCAGTACCGCATGACTCGCCACTAAATTTATACACATGTAAGTATTTCATCTCGAGCCTTCAGCTCGCAGGACCAACTTGTCCTGATTCCCTCAAACCCTTCATGGGTGAGCTCACAACATATATCCCTCCAACCCTATACGGGTGAGATGTTACCTCAAACCCTCCAACCCTATACGAGTGAGATGTTACCTCAAAAACCCTCCAACCCTATACGGGTGAGAATATGCAATGTTTACCTTGGCCTATTAATCTACTCTTGCCTAAGGATTATAATGCTTAATGACTTAGGGTTAATCCTAGGACTGCCCCCCCCCCCCCCCCGGCATACCCGGTGAAGGGCTCTCAAAGAACACTAGGAACCAAGATGAGATGAAGCCCAAAGTTCCCTTTCACAAAGATATTTACTTTTATTGATGTCTACCCTTTATCCGTACTTTGCTCTGATTATTACTCTTGAGTGATCCTAATGACTTAAGATGTTCTCAAAAGGGCGGCAGTCTTCCGCCGGCCTCTACTCAAGTTGCTATCCAAGGGCTTGCACTTTTACTCTCATCACTAAGTCAACACTACGCACCAAGGTTATTCTCCAATTATAATCGCTAGCTCATCCGTCGATCTATCCCCCGGTGGTCCTTATAGTATAACCTACTTACACTATGCACAACCCATGACCTAGTACCACCCCGAAATAGATCTTCCAATTCCTTGGGCCACCTGCCCCTAACTATTTATCCTAGGATGGTATGGACTAATGAAGTGAGCATACTGATTTTCATAATTTTCTTAAGTCATTAAAGCCTCTAATTTAAACATTTAATTAATCCCCTAGGTCATTTAATACATGAAGTATTACAAATTTTAATCCACTGGCCTAAGGAAATTTTCCTGAGTTGCATCTTGGTAAAATATTGCATTCTACCAAAATTCATAATTTTCCTTTGATTATTTCTTTTTATTCCTTAATTAATATAAAACTCACATAATTATCATTTTCCAAATGAAGTATAAGGAATACATTACTCAAAATTCTAAGAATATTACAGAGCATATATATCATTAATTTAAGGCTAATGACAGAGTTTCATCAACCTCTATAATGTAATGGCATACCAATTTAATTTCCTAATAATTTACCAAAATGCCATTATGCTAGTTTAAAAATTATTAGGACATCCAAATATTTTGAGATAATTATACAAGGCTAATTGTACGACCCCGTACTCGCGAAGAGTGGGCCCAAAATTATGCAGGCGAGTTTTTAAGCTTTTTGGAGATTTTGCACTCTCGGTGGCCAATTTTGGCTCTGACTTGGAAACATACTAGTAGGGGGAGGAAAAATCAACATCTTCCCCCGGGCCCTTTAGAGGGGCGGGTGCGGCAAGATGGCCGGCACCCCCTAGCGTGCTAGGCGCGAGGTGGGATGGCGGGACTGGCTGGAGACTAGGATCCCGCCCCTGACATCCTGGCCTTGGGCAGGGGTGAGACCGGGCGGCCATCCCTCTTGCCCCAGGCGGCGAGCTCGCGGGGCGAGACCGGGCCGCCAGCCCTCTCGCCCCAGGCGGCGAGCTCGCGGGGCGAGACCGGGCGACCAGCCCTCTCGCCCCAGGAGGCGAGCTCGCGGGGCGAGACCGGGCGGCCAGCCCTCTCGCCCCAGGCGGCGAGCTCGCGGGGCGAGACCGGGCGGCCAGCCCTCTCGCCCCAGGCGGCGAGCTCGCGGGGCGAGACCGGGCGGCCAACCCTCTCGCCCCAGGCGGCGAGCTCGTGGGGCGAGACCCGGCGGCCAGCCCTCTCGCCCCAGGCGGCGAGCTCGCGGGGCGAGACCGGGCGGCCAGCCCTCTCGCCCCAGGCGGCGAGCTCGCGGGGCGAGACCGGGCGGCCAGCCCTCTCGCCCCAGGCGGCGAGCTCGCGGGGCGAGACCGGGCGGCCAGCCCTCTCGCCCCAGGCGGCGAGCTCGCGGGGCGAGACGGGCGGCCAGCCCTCTCGCCCCAGGCGGCGAGCTCGGGGAAGGTTCGCCATCCGCCCCCTAGACCCTTGTGGACCCTGCGGTTTTACCATCTTGCCCTGGGGGGGGGATTACCTCTTTACCCCCCGGCGTGGCTGTTTTTTATTGGCCCAAGGTGTATTTGGCGTAGGGGTTTTTCGGGCATTTTGGCACCCCCTTGGGTTCCTTTGGAGGGGAGACTTTTCCTTGCTTCCTCCTCCCATAGCTTCTTCTCGGTAGAGTAGAGAGAGGTCCTCCAAGGCACCCTAGCTCGAGCATTGGCTAGGGAGGGGAAGTGCTCAGGTAGCCTTCCGGGTGTGAGGTGGGACCTCCGCGCTAGAGCCGAGGGTCTGTTCCTAGCTTCTTAATCCTTTGGTCCGTGACGTTCTCTTGAGTGTAGTAGTGTTGGGTACATTGGTTTAAATGTACCTGATTTGAAGAAGCCTCACCCAACTCAATGATATACATCAAAATGTATTTGATGTATTTTGAGTTACTTGTGCAGGTTAAGTATTTGCAGGACTGAAGCAAAAAGTTTCTAAGTACATGTGTCGACACCCAGAGGGAAAGTGTCGACACTTAAGAAGACTTGTGTCGACACCCAGGCAAGCAGTGTCGACACTTGGAGTCATTGTGTCGACACCAGGGATGCTGAGTCGACGCCAGACAGAAAGTGTCGACACAAGGAGCTGTGTCGACACTCAGTGAAGAAAAGCTAGTGAAGCTGTGTCGACACTCAACAGTTGTGTCGACACCCAGAAAAACAGTGTCTACATCAGAAAGTGTCGACACTTGGAGGCTGTGTCGACACTCAGCAAAAGTCAGCAGAGACTAAGTACAAGTGTCGACACCCAGAACAATGTGTCGACACTCAACAGAAGAGTCAACACTTGAAGTAAGTGTCGACACCCAGAACAATGTGTCGACACTTAGCAGAAGAGTCAACACTGGAAGTAAGTGTCGACACCCAGAACAATGTGTCGACACTTAGCTGAAGACTCAACACTTGAAGAAAGTGTCGACACAAAGATATGTGTCGACACTTAGCAAAGAACAGCAAAGTTCAAAAATATTCTAAGTACAAGTGTCGACACTAAGGGAATGTGTCGACACACAGCCAGAGTCTCGACTGAAGAAGAAAGTGTCGACACCCAGAGCAATGTGTCGACACTCAACAAGTATCAACACTGAAGACATGTGTCGACACCAAGAAGCAGTGTCGACACTTAACAGATTCAACACATGAAGATGTGTCGACAAAAAGGAGTTGTGTCGACACTTGGAAGAATTCAGCAAAATACTAAAGTACAAGTACTTGTGTCGACACACATTATCAGTGTCGACACATGCAGAAGAAGTAGTGTCGAGATAAAGAATCAACAACACAAGTAGTTGTGTCGACACCTTGTAGACTAGTGTCGACACTTAGACAACTTGTGTCGACACTTGGTCTATAAGTGTCGACACTTAAAGACAGAAAGTCTCGACACTTACAGACAGTTACAGTTATTTCAAGAACTGACTGGATGACTTGACAGCTGCCATTCCAGCCGGTCTACAGCACCTGTCAGAGTTGTCAGAATTCAGTTATGGACCGGACCAGCCGGTTACCATGAAAAGGCCTATAAATAGGCTTATACTGTCTACAAAAGAGATAGATCAACAAGTTGTTGAAGAGATTGAACACAAGTCCAAGTTCAGATTTAAAGAAGATCTGGCTATCAAGTGAAGATCTAAGAAGTTGGAGAGAGAGAGAGCTCCATCCAAGAAATCAGCTGTTGGAACCCAGCTGAGAAGAAGGATTCAGATTAGTCTGAATCTTAAGAAGCAGAGATCAAGGATCAACTGCAGAAGGAGTCAATCTTATTGAGTTCTACTTTCAAGAAGCTTTGAAGAAAGCTAAGTCAGATTGAGTCCAGCTGAGTTCTTCCAAGAACTCATCAAGAATCTCACAACTTATCTCTCTTTCATCTAAGTTGTTGAGTTTATACTTTTTGTATTCATTATAACTTGTAGGATCCTTAGGGATCTGAGATTGTAAGCCTGCAATTATAAAGGCTGAGGGTAGGAGAGTTAAATCTCTAAGTGTAGGCCTTGGTGGCTGAGTGTAGGCCTTTGTGGCTGAGTGTAGGCTTTGTTGAAAAGCTGAGTTGTAGGGCCTTGGGCCTGAGGTGTAGGAACCAGTTTGGGTTCTGAGTTAGTGGAGGAGTTTGGCCGAATCTAGTGCACTGCTAGATAGGCGAATGGGGAAAGTGGATGTACCCAAAGCTTGGGGAACCACTATAAAACTCTGTGTCTGCTATGATTGTGGTATGTTGTGAATGCTGTGTGATTACTGTGAAATAGTAAATAGAAATCTGTGTTAAATATTGATTGCTGCCATAAAAAGTTAAAAAGAATTTAGTCACCTATTCACCCCCCCTCTAGGTGTTTAGGTACTATATCTTTCAAGTGGTATCAGAGGCAGGTTCCTCAAAAAGGACTAACTGTCTAAGGAGATCCTGATTGGCAGTTTCAGTGTAAGTCAAATTACAGATTCAAGAAAATCAAGAACCATGGGTTCCACAGATAATCACAAGGAATTGGGATCCATGAAATTACCTATATGTAGGAAAGAGATTTTTGGGATCTGGAAGAAAAGGGTAAGGCTGTTTATGGAGGCCTCAGACCCTAGAATTTATATCACAGTAAAGGAAGGGCCATATGTGCCCATGAAGGTGTCAGTCCTAGATGCTAATCAGAGAACACCAAAGGATTTCTCTGAAATGACAAAGAATGAGATTGTCCTAGCCACCATGGACAAAAGGGCTCAAAACATTATAGTAAGTGCCATAGATGATGCAACTTTTTAGAATCTAATACACTGTAAGACAGCCAAAGAGATGTGGGATACCCTTATTGTGTATATGGAAGGTTCTGAAGAAGTTAGGCAAGACAGAAAATCCTTGCTAAATCAAGAGTATGAAAGTTTTAGACAAGGAAAGGGTGATAGCATCACTGAGTGCTATAAGAAGTTCTATAGGATAGTGAATGAACTCATGTCTTATGGAAGAGAGTTCAGTAATTATGAACTCAATGACAAGTTTCTAAGGTCCCTAACTAAAGATTGGGACACCAAGATCTGTGCCATTAGAGAAATGGCTAAGTTGGAAGAAATTCCTCCACCTACACTGTTTGGCAAATTGCTGTCATATGAAATGCAGTTGACAGTGAGGAAAGAGGAGGAGAAATCAACAAGAAATGAACATAAGGAAAGAACAGTAGCTTTCAAGACAGAAGCCCCCAGAAAGTACAAATGTAAGTCACCTTCTCCACCTCCAAAAGCAGCTGATTCTGAATCAGATGAGTCAGCAAGTACAAAGTCTGAAAGCAGTGAAAGTGATGAGGACTTTGCTGCCTTCACAAGACATTTTCAAAAGTTCTTGAAGAAGAAACAATGGAGGTCAAGGCCTTCTACTTCTCAGGGAAAAGAAGACCTTTATAAGAATAAAATGGATTCAAAGAAGGACAGGAAGAGGACTAAATCTAGCAAGGCAACTGTTTCAAAAATAGTGTGCTATTGCTGCAATAGACAAGGCCATGTTGTTGCAGATTGTCCAGAAAAGAGAAGCAGAGATCTAAGTGACAGGATTGCAGAAGAGTCATTTCAAAGGCAAGAAAGAGAAGTCTATTGAGTTCTACTTTCAAGAAGCTTTGAAGAAAGCTAAATCAGATTGAGTCCAGCTGAGTTCTTCCAAGAACTCATCAAGAATCTCACAACTTATCTCTCTTTCATCTAAGTTGTTGAGTTTATACTTTTTGTATTCATTATAACTTGTAGGATACTTAGGGATCTGAGATTGTAAGCCTGCAATTATAAAGGCTGAGGGTAGGAGAGTTAAATCTCTGAGTGTAGGCCTTGGTGGCTGAGTGTAGGCCTTTGTGGCTGAGTGTATGCTTTGTTGAAAAGCTGAGTTGTAGGGCCTTGGGCCTGAGGTGTAGGAACCAGTTTGGGTTCTGAGTTAGTGGAGGAGTTTGGTCGAATCTAGTGCACTGCTAGATAGGCGAAGGGGAAAGTGGATGTAACCAAAGCTTGGGGAACCACTATAAAACTCTGTGTCTGCTGTAATTGTGGTATGTTGTGAATGTTGTGTGATTACTGTGAAATAGTAAATAGAAATCTGTGTTAAATACTGATTGCTGCCATAAAAAGTTAAAAAGAATTTAGTCACCTATTCACCCCCCCCTCTAGGTGTTTAGGTACTATATCTTTCAAGTAGGTGTGAGGTGACCCCTCTTTTGGGACCCCGAACTCCACAGAGACCAAGTTTTTGGTTTCAACATTTTGGTGCGGTGAGCGTGGAGAGTGACCAGCACAGAAGATCTCGAGAGAGTGTCATGACAGGAGGTCAAGGAGGTGGTGATGATCTCGACGAGCTCCCCAGCCCAGGACCCTTTATTGGGAGGCAAGAGTTCATGGCCTCCATCTAGGGAATCATGGAGATGCTGCGAAGCATTGCTCCTCAGGGTGGCAGCTCCACCCCGACCCCCCAGGAGCTAGCTCCCCCCTCGACGAGTCGACTCCCAGGGGTTTAGGCGAGATGACCCCAGCGGGGGGAGAAGGAAGTGCACCAGGAAGAAGGCCCGGGAAGGAGAGGATGGGATATGGGGTCGAGCGAGACCTCACCGGCCGGGAGCTGTTCTCCAGCCCAGTGAGTGCCAACCTCCCAGGCGAGCAGGTTGCACGAGTAGAAGTGGCGAGACCACCCCTTAGGGGGTCACCCTTCAGCGAGCTAATCATCTCAGCTCCCGTTCCCGAGGGGTTCAGAGAGCCAGACATGGCTTACTATACCGGGAAGGATGATCCAGTCCAGCATCTACAGTGGTTCGAGGATGCCGTCTCCATCTGGCCGATGACGGATGCCTTCAAGTGTCGCCTCTTTGCGATCACGTTGTAGGAGAAGGCAAGGGACTGGTTCCATCAACTCCCTCCGAGGTCGATCTATAGGTTCGAGGACTTGAGTCGGGGCTTTCAGCTTCGCTTCTCCACCTCCAAGAAGCGGAAGAGGAGTCCTGAGTCCATCATCCTGATAAGGCAGGGGGCCGAGGAGTCGCTGGCCCGTTACGTTGACAGGTTCCAAGAGGAGATCTTGGAGGTCCAGGAGATGCCAGGGTATGCTCTCCAGATGGCCTTCACCGTTGGGCTGAAGGAGGGGTTCTTCAAGATGAGCTTGACTCGGAAGGCCCCCCTTTCCTTCGAGGAGCTGATGGAAAGGGCGACTGAGGAGATATCCATAGAGGCAGCCAACCCCGTATTTGTCAAGAAGTTGGCAGAGTTAACAGAGATGGAGCCAAAGGAGCAAGGTGGCTCGAGACATCAGGAAGGAAGAAGGAGAGAGGAGCGGAGAGCTCAGGAGCGTCCGGAGCCAGGCTGGAGGCAGTAGGGAGGACCTACCCAAGGTCCAGGAAGAGCCCTCATCCAAGGAGGGGGGAATTTTCAGGGAGGCCAAGGGAGGTATAACTTCCAGAGGCAAGCCCCAAGGCAGCTCTTACCCCCGCCACAGCAGGCCTTGGCAATAGGAAGAGGAAGAGGCAACAGGAGAGAACACCCAACCCGTCGAAGAAGGAGAGGAGCGCTACCGTACTGTGACTTCCACCAGGTGGAGGGGCACGCCACAGCTACCTGCCCTGAGTTCTTGGTAGTGAGAGGGGCGAGAGCCCCAGCCCAGCTGCAGCCGCCAGTGCGGGTAGAAGAGGTTCTACCTGAAGAAGGGGGGGATGATGTGTGCGAGAACCGGGTCGATGTGGGAACCCGAGGTGGTATAGGAGTGATCCATGGTGGAGTGGGGGTTGAGGCCACTTGGAAGGCAAGCCTCCATGTCATGTACCGAAGGAGCATCGCCTCAACCTCCCAGACCCCGCCCCCAGAGGAAAAGATCACCTTCTCGGTGAAGGACCTTCCGGATCATGAGGATCCGTTCTGCGATACGCTGGTCATCCAGACAGCCATCGAAGGCTACACCGTCTCCCGGATCTTGGTTGACAATGGAAGCTCTGTCAACGTCGTTTTCAAGAAGGCGTTTAACGAGATGAAGGTAGAGCCGAGGAGGGTGTTGGCCTCGGACGGACCCCTGTTCGGATTCTCAGGGGAGAGGAAGGAGGTCGAGGGTGGAGTGGGGCTCCAAGTAAAATTGGGGGGAATCTCAAGGAACTGTCGGTTCGTCATTGTTGACGCTCCAAGCAGCTACAACGCCATCTTCGGAAGGCCCCTCATCAGCGCCTTCCGTTGCGTGTCATCTTCCTTCCACTAATGCCTCAAGTTCAGCTCCGGAGGGATACAGGTCAGAGTCAAGGGAGACTCCAGGATGGCAAGGCAATGCTATGTCACGGCCGTCAACACCATCTCTTGGTTGGCGAGGGCGGAGGAGATGGAGAGGATCATGGAGAGCTTGAGTAAGATGGAAGTCTCCGAGGGGAAGGATGACGACGATCATGCCCAGACCCCCTGAGTAAACCTCGCCCCGGCTGAGTCATGTATGTTTCTTATGTTGTAATGAGTCCATCCCCCGACCAGCTGAGTCGGGGGGGGGGGGGGGGGGTCATGTAACCCCTCTTTTTCCCCGTTTGAGGATGTTGGATTTGATAGAGTTCAAGTGACACGCCTGGTTCCCCACCCCCGAGAGGATCTCCTCAGGCAGGCTCCCACTAGCTGGTTGGGTCGAATGTGCCTCGGGGAGATCAAGTCCCACCCCCGAGAGGATCTCCTCAGCCATGCACCCACTAGCTGGTTGGGTCGAATGTGCCTCGGGGAGATCAAGTCCCACCCCCGGGAGGATCTCCTCAGCTAGGCTCCCACTAGCTGGTTGGGTCGAATGTGCCTCGGGGAGATCACGTCCCATCCCCGAGAAGATCTCCTCAGCCAGGCTCCCACTAGCTGATTGTGTCGAATGTGCCTCGGGGAGATCAAGTACCACCCCCGAGAGGATCTCCTCAGCCAGGATCCCACTAGCTGGTTGGGTCGAATGTGCCTCGGGGAGATCAAGTCCCACCACCGAGAGGATCTCCTCAGCCAGGCTCCCACTAGCTGGTTGGGTCGAATGTGCCTCGGGGAGATCAAGTCCCACCCCCGAGAGGATCTCCTCAGCCAGGCTCCCACTAGCTGGTTGGGTCGAATGCGCCTCGGGGAGATCAAGTCCCACCCCCGAGAGGATCTCCTCAGCCAGGCTCCCACTAGCTGGTTGGGTCGAATGTGTCTCGGGGAGATCAAGTCCCACCCCCGAGAGGATCTCCTCAGCCAGGCTCCCACTAGCTGGTTGGGTCGAATGTGCCTCGGGGAGATCAAGCCCCACCCCCGAGAGGATCTCCTCAGCCAGGCTCCCACTAGCTGGTTGGGTCGAATGTGCCTCGGGGAGATCAAGCCCCACCCCCGAGAGGATCTCCTCAGCCAGGCTCCCACTAGCTGGTTGGGTCGAATGTGCCTCGGGGAGATCAAGTCCCACCCCCGAGAGGATCTCCTCAGCCAGGCTCCCACTAGCTGGTTGGGTCAAATCTGCCTCGGGGAGATCAAGTCCCACCCCCGAGAGGATCTCCTCAGCCAGGCTCCCACTAGCTGGTTGGGTCGAATGTGCCTCAGGGAGAGCAAGTCCCACCCCGCGAGAGGATCTCCTCAGCCAGGCTCCCACAAGCTGGTTGGGTCGAATGTGCCTCGGGGAGATTAAGTCCCACCCCCGAGAGGATCTCCTCAGCCAGGATCCCACTAGCTGGTTGTGTCGAATGTGCCTCGGGGAGATCAAGCCCCACCCCCGAGAGGATCTCCTCAGTCAGGCTCCCACTAGCTGGTTGGGTCGAATGTGCCTTGGGGAGATCAAGCCCCACCCCCGAGAGGATCTCCTCAGCCAGGCTCCCACTAGTTGGTTGGGTCGAATGTGCCTCGGGGGGAGTAAAAGTCCCTTTGCTCCGATGAGGATCCCGCTGTCAGGCTCTCACTAGCTGGCAGGGCTAGTGGTACCTCTCGTGGAGGCTAAGTGTTTTCACCCAGAGGAGGTCTCGCCACCCAGGCTTCCATAGCTGGCATGGCAGGTTGACACCGCAGGGAAGTTATACTCCGCGAATACGTTGGGTTGGATGTTTCTTTCCGAGCTTGTGCCAACCTCGAAAAGAGCGGGGATTGTATACAACCCCGTATTCACGAAGAGTGGGCACAAAACAATGCAGACGCATTTTTAAGCTTTTTGGAGATTTTGCACTCTCGGTGACCAATTTTGGCTCTGGCTTGGAAACATACTAGTAGTGGGAGGAAAAATCAACATCTTCCCCCGGGCCCTTTAGAGGGGCGGGTGCGGCAAGATGGCCGGCACCCCCCTGGCGTGCTAGGCACGAGGTGGGATGGCGGGACTGGCTGGAGACCAGGATCCCGCTCCTGACATCCTGGCCTTGGGCAGGGGCGAGACCGGGCGGCCAACCCTCTCGCCCCAGGCGGCGAGCTCGCGGGGCGAGACCGAGCGGCTAGCCCTCTCGCCCCAGGCGGCGAGCTCGCGGGGCGAGACTGGGCGGCCAGCCCTCTCGCCCAGGAGGCGAGCTCGCGGGGCGAGACCGGACGGCCAGCCCTCTCGCCCCAGGCGGCGAGCTCGCGGGGCGAGACCGGGCGGCCAGCCCTCTCGCCCCAGGCGGCGAGCTCGCGGGGCGAGACGGGCGGCCAGCCCTCTCGCCCCAGGCGGCGAGCTCGGGGAAGGTTCGCCATCCGCCCCCTAGACCCTTGTGGACCCTGCGGTTTTACCATCTTGCCCTCGGGGGGGGGGGGGGATTACCTCTTTACCCCCCGGAGTGGCTGTTTTCTATTGGCCCAAGGTGTATTTGGCGTAGGGGTTTTTCGGTCATTTTGGCACATGAGATTTGGAAAACTATAAATAGACCCCCTTGGGCGCCTTTGGAGGGGAGAATTTTCCTTGATTCCTCCTCCCATAGCTTCTTCTCGGTAGAGTAGAGAGAGCTCCTCCAAGGCACCCTAGCTCGAGCATTGGCTAGGGAGGGGAAGTGCTCAGGTAGCCTTCCGGGTGTGAGGTGGGACCTCCGCGCTAGAGCCGAGGGTCTGTTCCTAGCTTCTTGATCCTTTGGTCCGTGACGTTCTATTGAGTGTAGTAGGTGTGAGGTCATCCCTCTTTTGGGACCCCGAACTCCACAGAGAACAAGTTTTTGGTTTCAACACTAATCATACAAATATACAACACTATAAGTTTTTTCCAAAATTTTCTGATATATATTTCCCTCAATTTGTAAATAAATGCAATAAGTGTAAAATGGTAATTCTCATGTATTTTACTCCAAAATTCTCAAACAGAAAGATAAAAATTTTCATGAGTCAAATATGACCTCCCTTTTGTTTTGACAGATTCTAAGGGTTTAAAATCATCAATATTCCTATTTTTAATTTTCTATCATAAAATAGCCTAATATTCAAAAAAATCCAAATAATGGGATTTTTGTTTCCAAAAATCTCAATATTTCTAGGAGGGGTAAAATTCACCCCTATGAACTCATGTCCAGATTTTTGTAGCCATGCTATGTATAATACGAGGTAAATTCACATTTTGGAAAATATGGCTATATGCACCCCAAGCATAAGTTAACCCTTCACATGTAAGAGGGGATACCCATCACGCAGAAGTCAAAAGTGACTGAAATTTTAATCATGGGCCTATAGTGAACCCAAAGACCTGCCACCAAAATTTGGGACCATTTGGAGTCATACTACTCCAAATATTCCATTTATTTACTTTTGGGTATTTTAGTAAAAACTATATAAAATGTATTCCCAAAAATTCCCATTTTTGGTCAGGGGCTAAGTTTGCCCTAATCATGCATGCACCCAAAAATTTGGGTCATTTTTATGATGGTTTGGCTTGGGCATCAATTTGAAGTTCTGCCCTAGTCAAGGACCAGTCCTAGGAAAACAGACCTACAACCAAATCTACTTTACCAAATTTGATGTTTAAGGCGCCATATTAAAGTTAAGACAATAGGCTATAATTTTAATTTAGCGTTCATGTTCTGGAAATGCCTCTAAGAGTCCTAAATATGGCTTGTATAATGACTGAATATGTGTGACAGAATAGGTACTGTTCATTAATTTAAATATATAAATCATTTGAGATGAAACAGACGGCATCCATTCATCCCCTACCTCCAGCCAACTGCTGGGATGATCCCGACCTGGATCAAGAAGAATTCTCATTTCCGGCCACCTGGGCTGGCGCCACCGCTGACGATTATTGCCACCACCTTCGTTGAGGTGGTGGCTGGCGTTTCCCGGCGGTGAGGCTGCCGGAGGCGGCTCCTCCGGCGATCCCGAACAAGAAGAGAAAGCTCAGATTTTTGCTGTTTGCTCTCATGGTATCGGGCTCAATTGAGCCCGATATCTCTCCTAAATGATCTAGGATTCTAGTACTGGTAGAGGTGAGGTGAAACGAACCTGATTCAGGCATTGGCGGCGAGTGCGACAGTGGTTGGCCATGGCCGAGCTGCTCCGGCGATCTCCTGCTCAAAACCTTGATTCTCCACCAATTCTCTTGCTCCAGGACTCGATCTCCACTCGTTTCCTTTCTCTGAAGCTGTTGGTGGGGTTGGTTTTGGCTGTAGGTGGCTGTCTATGGAGATACAACCAAGGTGAGCTCGGGTTGGGGCTTTGGATGCTTTACCCATGGTGCCAAGTGTCCACCATGCCCTCATTTCCTCTGGAATCACTTTGGGAGGCCTGCCAGCAAGCTTGGGCAGAAGGAATGAGGCCATGTGGCTACCATTCCCTCTTTTCCTCTTCTCACTATTCTTCTCTCTCCTAAAATTCTCACTTTACCCCCATGCATGTATTCTCTCTCTTAATCCAGAGGGGTAGGGGTTGTCCTTGTCCACTTGGGCTGACCATGGGCCAAGTTTGGTCGGCTTGGCCCAAGGGGAAGTGGCTTGGGCTCATTTTCACTCTTTAGGATAATTTGTTGACTAAGTTGACTTTTGAGTTGACTTGGTCAAGCATGATGAGTGGGCTGACCCCACTTGAAGGTAATGACCCCAATGACACTACCCAACTTGGGTTGGGTCAAGGTAATGCTCTACTTGGGCTAAGTGGGCCCATAGGTATAAATTTGACCAACTTAAGGCTAATGTTGGCTTTGGTCAACTAGGCTCAAAGGGTTGACCTAGTGACATGCCCTAGGGTCCACTTAGATTATTTTAGGGTTAAGGGAAATGTGGTGGGGTTATGGTGTGGCTAGGGTTCCTATTTTGGCTAGTTTGACCTAGTTTGACTTTGGACCCTTAGTGGCCCCACATGGCTACAACCCACTACTTAGGGTCAAACCTAGCTAAATTCCCTATCACCCACCCCATGCCTAACCCAATCTAAGTTAAGGGGTCTAGAAGTAACATGAGATGTTACAAATCCTATAAACAAAACAAATAATTTCGTCCCGAAATTTAAGTTTGGGTCTACGAGGTTCTACTTGCAAGAGTTATAAGAAATTTAAACGCATAAACTAAAGTATACCTGAAGTAAACAACTCCGTGTGTTGCTCCATCATCAGATCCCTCGTCTCCCAGGTGTGCTCCTCCCGTCCATGGTTGGACCACAACACCTTTACCAAGGGAACCCTCTTCTTCCGCAACACTTGGATATCTGTATCATCAATCCGGATCGGCTCCAATCTAACGGATCTATCGGGCGCTATCGGACCGGCTGTAGTAGTAATGTGCTTCTCCGGCCGTAGGAGAGCTCTCCGTAGTGAGGAGACGTGGAAGACGTCGTGCAAGGCCTCCAGCTCTGGTGGAAGCTCCAGCCTGTAGGCCAAGGGGCCGATCCGCTCCAGTATCAAATACGGTCCCATATATCGAGGGCTGAGCTTCTTGTGCCTCCGCACCCGAGAAATGCCATGCACCGGACGTATCTTCAGGAATACTCTATCCCCCACCTGGAATTCTACCTTCCGATGCTGTGCATCGTAGTACTTCGCCTGCCTACTCTGGGACTCTAGCAGCCGATCCCTGATCAAACGAACCTGAGCCTCCGTATCCTTCACATAACTAGAACCAAGAGTCCTCGTGTCCACATCTTGAACCCAAGACAGAGGCATCCGACACTTCCTTCCGTACAAAGCCTCGTAAGGCGCCATCCCGATGCTTGCCGGGTGACTGTTATTGTAAGAGAACTTGATCAATGGTAGCAGCCTCTCCCAAGGCTTCCCTGTATCCAATATGCATAGACGAAGCAGATCCTCCATGGTCCGGATGGTCCGCTCGGTCTGCGGATGGAAGGCGGTGCTAAAAGTGAGTCGAGAACCCAAGTAAGAATGCACAACCCTCCATTCCCTCGATGTGAACTGACCATCACGGTCCGAGATGATCGTTCTGGGGATGCCATGGTACCTGACAAATTGCTCCACGAAAAATCTCACCAGAACAGCAACTGGAGCATCCTTCCAGACTGGAATAAACGCACTACCTTGGTCAGCCTGTCGACTATGACCCATATGGAATCGTGCCCAGAGTGGGAGCGAGGCAGTCCGTTCACAAAATCCATAGCAATGTCCTCGAACTTCCACTCTGGAACGGGCAGTGGCTGTAATAAACCTTCCGGGCTCTTGCATTCCGCCTTCACACGCAGGCACGTCTGGCAATGTGTCACAAAGTGTGTGATCTCCCTCTTCATCCCAGGCCAGTACATAGTCTTTCGTAAATCTGCCCACATTTTAGTGATGCCGGGATGCACTAAATATCCGGAGCAGTGTGCCTCTCTAAGTATATCATCCCGGATACCGTCCCCTGCTGGTATATAAATGCATCCACGGAATCGAAGGAGATCATCCTGCAGCGTGAAATACTCAACCTTGCCCCTTTCCAGGGCACTGAAAATCGGCTCCAATGCAGCATCTGGCCTCTGATGCGCCACAATGCGCTCCCGAAGATCATTCTCCCCGATCAAGGAGTTCAGATATTCCCGGTAGACTACTGGCTCGTCCTCTGAAACCATGGTGATATGCATATCATCCATCATCTGCATCAATCCCATATACATCACCCGGGGCTCCGGTCCAGCAGTGTCGGCCCTCCTGCTCAACGCATTTGCCACAGTGTTCGCTTTCCCCGGGTGATAGTGTAATTTGTAATCATAATCGCAAAGAAATTCCAGCCATCTCCTCTGCCGAAGGTTCAAATCTTTATGCGTGTCGACGTATTTGAGGTTCTTGTGATCCGAGTAGATATCATAATAAACCCCATACAAATAGCGTCTCCATATATTCAGTGCGAATGCGACCGCCCCGAGCTCCAAGTCATGCACCGGGTAGTTATGCTGATGCTTCTTCAATTGTCTCGAAGTATAAGCAATAACATGTCCGTGTTGCATCAGTACAACACCAATCCCCTGATAAGAGGCATCCGTGTAGATCTGAAATCCCTCATTCCCAGATGGGAGTGCAAGGATATGGGATGAGGTGAGTCGGTCCTTCAACCCCTGAAAGGCTGTCTCGCACTGCTCTGTCCAAGCAAACTCTACATCCTTCCTCATCAAGGACGTGAGGGGGAGTGCTATCCTCGAGAACCCCTCCACGAACTTACGATAATAACATGCTAATCCCAAGAAGCTGCGAATGTCTGACGCTATCTTCGGCCATGGCCAATCTCTCACTGCCTCTATCTTGGCTGGATCCACCGCCAATCCAGCTCCACTGATCGTATGCCCCAAGAAGGCCACCTCCTGTAGCCAGAACTGACACTTAGAAAACTTCGCATACACCTGGGACTCCCTCAGCCTCTACAAAACAAGTGCCAAATGCTCTGTGTGCTCCTCCTGAGTCCGGGAATAGATCAGAATATCGTCGATGAATACAATGACGAAGCGGTCCAAGTAGGGCTCGAATACACGGTTCATTAGACTAATGAATGCGGAAGGGGCATTCGTGAGCCCAAAAGACATCACCGTGAACTCGTATAACCCATATCGTGAGCTGAAAGCCATCTTCGGGATGTCTTCCTCTTGGATGCGCAATTGATAGTAAACAGATCTCAAATCCAGCTTAGAGAACCAGAAGGCCCCCTGAAGCTGATCAAGTAGCTCGTCTATCCGAGGCAGTGGATAGGTATTCTGGACCGTCAACCGGTTCAGCTCCCTGTAATCTATGCACAGCTGCAATGATCCGTCTTTCTTCTTCACAAAAAGAACTGGTGCTCCCCACGACGACGAGCTTGGCCGCACAAATCCTGATTCCACAAGCTCCTGAAGCTGAGTCCTGAATTCTGCCAACTCTCTGGGAGCCATCCTGTAAGGTGCCCGGGACACTGACCTCACCTCGGCACCAACTGAATCCTGAAATCCAAGTCCCGAGTTGGTGGTAGTCCGGGCAATTTCTCCGGGAATACATCGGAGAAATCCTGAACCACCGGGATATCAACTATAGAACTCTCTGCTGCCACCATCTCGAAGCAGATAAGATACACCTCTTCCCCCTGCTCATAGGCCTTGACAGCCTGTACAGAAGATAATGAAAGACGGGGAATAGGTCAGATACCTTCAATAGTGACGTAGGTGTCTCCATGCCTGAGTGTGATCCTCTTCGAGGGGCAGTAGATCTGGGAATGGTTCCAATGAAGCCAGGTTATACCCAAAATCAAATCAAAGTCCGTCAATCTCAAGACCGCCGCCAGAGCTTCGAATGCCTTGCCTCCTATCTCAGCCTCCATGTTGCAGCTATCTGTGGTCCGTAGCTCCGAGCCATCAGGAAGATGCACCCTCATCTCTATGCCAGGGATCTCTCCACACCCTCTAGTCCTTCAATAAAAGTGTCCGACACGAATGAGTGTGAAGCACCCATGTCGAAGAGGGTATGAGCAGCCTTGCCGCTGATCATAACTATGCCTGTGGTTTATTTGGGTTAAAATGGAGGTTATTTCTATGGTTTCAAGGCACTACTAAGGTTGAAATTCTAAATTAAAATAATTTAAGTACCTGTAATCACTTCCTCGGTGTTCCTTTGCTCCGTGAGGTCCAATGCATACATCTGTTCCTGGTTACGTCCTCGGCCGTGATATCCCCGGCTTCGGCCTCGACCTCGTCCTTGGCCTCGGCCTCAGCCATGCTATACTGGACAATTTTCGTAAATCTTCATACTCTCTCATTTAAAATCACCAATATGCATCATTTTTTAATCCAAAATAAAAGAACATAAGAAATAATTTTACCATAAACAACATAATATGACATTTTGTAGGTTAGGGTTTATCTAAAAAAACATATGGTGGGTTGAAATAGTAATTGGAATCATAGAAAAACTGAGAAGGAGAAAGCATAGATCATTAGGGAAGGAACTTCTACAAGCGCGGGACCTTCAAAAGGCACTAGAGACAGCTGAGATAGTTAGCTCTTGAGATAACCAAGTTTGTTCCCGTCGGAGAACGAAGAAGTTGGCGGCGCAGGGGATCTAGGTCTCACCGGCAATGGAAGAAGTTGCCGATATAGAGAGTCTTGTCCATAACAAGGATAGAAGAACTAGCCGATCACTGGAATGAAAAAAAATCTGAGCTGTAAACCTAAAATTGCTGCTCGATAGATACATTTCACTGCTT
Source organism: Platanthera guangdongensis (assembly GCA_039583875.1). NCBI lineage: Eukaryota > Viridiplantae > Streptophyta > Magnoliopsida > Asparagales > Orchidaceae > Platanthera > Platanthera guangdongensis. The sequence goes on from CM077148.1 coordinate 142,499,021, forward strand.
AAAATATGACCGAACCAAAATACCCACCTAATTTTAACATCAGGGTGCAAAGTGCCAATATTCTCTTTATTAGGGGGAGGGGTACATTCTGCCAAATTTAGTAATTTGAGGTGTATTTTACCAAAATCCTATAATTCAAGAATGCACTTTGCCAATTGCTCTTAAAATTTATTTTTGATTGTTTTTCTTATATATGGTGATTTTAGTAGGGACAACTTTATAAGCATTTTTAAAATTATTATTCACAGTCTAGATATTTGTAGTCCAAATAATTTATTTAGTTCAATTTATTTATCCGCATCCCAAAATTTGTTCATTAAGAATAGTTTGCAAAATACATTACTCATAGAATTATGTAGTGCACCCATTGTCTTATCTTACCTTGTAATTATTATTTTCACCGGTTCTATACTAGTCTCATTGTATAGGGTATTTGTTCACAGGGATACATAGGTGTTGGAGAGAAAAGAGATCAAAATTTCAAGTTTTCTATTGTCATGGCCACCTCTTCATTTGTGAATTATGGATCCACCCCAACAAATGATAGCAAGATGCCTTTTAGGAAGAACTCTATTCTCCAATTACTGATAATTTGTATAGTCCTAATAGGAAATATATTATTAGTACTATAGATATTTATTTTGTGAGATTCTCTTTATAGTGTCATTAAAAAATATCTACCTCTAACAAATAAACAACTATCTATTGCATATTGTAGTGTGTATAGCCTTAATATTTTGAAGTATTTTATAAAAAAATTTAGGAATATTAAGTAAGCATATTCTAGACACAAAAAATATTGAGGTGCAGTATACATTGGATACCAATCTTCTAAAGCAGATTCCTGGAAGGGATTTCTGAACCCAATGGACTATTGGATAGACAGCCATAAATCCTATGCTTAAACCACTATTATGTGCAATTTAACACATGTTAATGGGGCGAAAAAGAGGAGGGACACGCAAAGAGCGAGGAATGTGGGACTTTTGACCAATATTGGTGGGAATGCTCTCCAATGGCTTGCTTCGATCAGACTCACTGCCATGCAAAAAGCTCCTCCCCTCCATCACCTTGGCATATGACCTAACATAGAAAAAGAAAGTCCCTTTGAGGCCTGGGGCAGAACGTCATCTGCATGATACTGAGGTCTTATGAAGGTGCTAAGCGATTAGTAGGAGTTAACAGGTGCAAAAATATCTTAGTAATCTACTTCTTAAACGATGCAAGCAACACCTACTAGATGATGAAAATGTCTATTCTTCGCTAGGAGGTGCTTCTGCATTTTTACTGAAGATTCTATCACCATGCTCTCTCTCTCTCTTTATGCCTTCTTTCGACATTCGATTCTTCCAAATTGGATTTAAGTCAATCTCGACAGTGAGGTCCTGGATCCCAAATTAATGTGGAAAGGGGAGAAGATCCTAAGATCTGGTATAAAAATGGAGAAATCCAAAAAATGAGTTCAGCAGGCTTCCTATCAATTTGGACTACGATTGTAACGTCCCTGATTTTCCGACAATTATTTAATCATCTTGTTGACGTCATAATGACGTAAGGGGCGTTACGTTAACGTGGAGTTGACGGCGCGTCACCATTAGTGCGTTTTCGCGCCTGTTCAGTCGAGTCGGCCAAATTCATGAATCCTTGTCGAAAATGGAAAATTTCTCGTTGGGAAATTGAATTAATTAATTTTTAACATGCTCGTCAAGTTTCGTCGCGATCCGAGCGATATTAGAGTCTCGACGAATTTCCGAAGTTCTGTAGAATTTATGTTTGTCGTAGACTTTGAAAATTTATATCTCAAGAACGGCTCATCGGATTTTGGTTCCGTCTTCGCCGTTGTGTTCGTAGCATCAGTGTTCACTTACAGTGTGAGTTTCGCTCAATTCGGCGTGCGTTTTGGCCTCCGTTTTGATCCCTTTTTTCCTTATTCAAAAGTATATAAATATGATTATTTTAATATTAAAACACTATTCAAAAATGTCATTTACTACTCATGTATATAGTTTAATTTTTTGGATATATTTGCAAAGAATCCACTGTTCATGCAAATAGTTTTACTTTCTTTTCGAGTAATCAGCAAACCCTTCCGAGAAATCTGGTTTTGTACTCGAGAGCTCAACCCGCCCTTCCCGAGAAATCCTGTAGTAGCTCTCGAGAACTCTAAATTTGTTCTCGAGAAATCTCTTTCCCTTCTCGAGAAATCCTGTGCTGCTCTCGAGAATTTCGTTTCAGCCTGTTTTCGGGCACCATTTTGAGGGTCAAAACGGCATCATATGAAAAAATGGTTAACATGAAATTTGTTCGTCTTGACGAGGTATACAACTTTTATGTTGAACACGTTTCGATTTGGAGCCATCCTAAACCTCTATTTTCATTTTCCGCACACCAGCACCCAAATCATCAGTTTTTCTTCCTGTTTAGACAAAATAATTTATAAACACGTGTATATATATATATATATATATATATATATATATATATATATATATATATATATAAGTTTATAGTCTGATACTTAAGGATATCTAGAAAGATAAAAACTTCATCTTCTTCCTCACAAATAAACCGAACCGAAACCAGAGCGGCGACTCCCTCCCATTCGTGAATCTTCTGGTGGCCGCCGACGGAGCTCCGATGCTCGAAATTTCCAACCGATCATAGATCCGGAAAGCTCTCAGCAAGAGCTTCACCATCGTGGTAAAATCTTCCTCTTTCCATGATATTTTCTCGTTAGGGTTTTTGGCCCTAACCTCTATTTCAGCTATTTCTTGTTAGATTTCAACTTCCGTAATCTTCTTTAGCCCGATCTGCGACAAGGAGTGGTTCAGAGGATCTTTCCGGTAAAACCAAGGAAAGTGGTGTTCTTGCACTCCCTCTTGCTCCTTTCCTCTAATTTTTTACCACATTTTGTTGAGTTTGTCATGTTTCAACTTCATAGAAATTTGTCATTAAATTCTAATTTTTTTTCTTGAATTGTAACTTGTTTCCCCTAGAACCATACTCCCAATTTTTATTCCATAGAATTAGTAAACAAATTTGGTTTTCGTGCCATTTTAACTATAGAGTCATGTTGATCGTTGTGACACCTTGTGCATCCCGTTGTTTTGATTAAACTTCACTTTGCTTGACCTTGAAATGTCCTTATGCAGTCCACATTGTTTGTTGACCGTGAGTCTGTGATGAATAAAAGAAACTCTGCATGCATGATTATGTTACTAAAGAAACACAGATAGATTGTGCGCGTTGGGGTTTCTCCCTCAGCATACTGCCTTATGGTTTAGTCTGTGCGTGTTGTGGACCTTCATCCCCGATACATTACCTTAGCTTGGTCTGTGCGTGTTGGGGTTTCTCCCTCGGCATGGTGCCTGTTGGCTGGGTTTGTGCGCGCTGTGGTCCCTTTTTTCCCGGCACAGTACTCTTTATTGTTGAGCTGATTAGTCTCATTTTTATTGATGAATAACATGAATATTAATTAAAGATGAAGGTTTGAACTTCTGATGTTGGTACTTTTTTTGTCCAGTTGATGTGATTAGCCATTCTTGCTCGGCTAGATTTACTGTTTGCTTACTTTTACTCTGCTTCTGACCTTTTATTGTAGTCATTTTATAGATTTCCTTCACTTTGAGGTTTGTTTGGTCTGCCTTTACTCCTTGCACCATTTGTAACTTGTTGCCGAGGTGTTCTTCTTTTGAATGCCTCAGGATCAGAGCAGTAGCAGGTTTAGCTGACCGTTTTATGCTTCTTGTGCTGCAGGTTGTTGCGACCATTTGATTCCACCCCAGAGCTTTGAGGTAGTTGTCTTTGTTTAGACTTGTCAGATTTTACTATAGGTTCGAGTCGGTTGTTGATGCCCATAGTCTTGAACTTTTTCTGTTATAGACTACTTGCTGCTTTTACTACTGTTACTTTTTACCTATTTATACTTGCTCTCTGGGAAGGATTTATGTTAGGATGCATTTAGTTATTTTAAAGTATACAAAACTGTATTCTAAAGTATTGGCATGACATGATTTTTAACTACAAAATCTAATACTTTTAAGCGCTATAAAATTCTTTTTATATATATTAAATGTAGAAGCCATATCATCATTATAATATATTAGACATTCATTCTCATATAGGATAATAAATGAATCAACTCAGTATCTTCCGCCGCGTAAAACTTATATATCTTCTCACCAATGGACTAGTGATCCACCCGACTGAGGGACACAGTCAGTAACTCAAATAACTTATATGTATTGTTTTAACTTAAATTTTATAAATCTTTTACATGATGTAAATATGAGGACGAGTAGCCTGAGCGTCTGCAGTTGTCCCGTGCACGGTGTGGCTTCACGGCGCTTACTTTCTCTACTCTGACGTATTTTTTGAATACGAAGAAAATGCGGGTTGTGACAGTTGGTATCAGAGGGAGGTTTTGCAAGAGGGTTGGTTGGTTTGGCAAGCCAGTCGGACAACTTTCCCTTAAGCAAAACTCTAATCGTATCATTTCATTGCATACACACACCGATATATCATCAGTAGATCTTGATGGAAGCACGAACACTACACTCATAGCATGATAAGAAGTATACGAGACATATTATATAGTATGGGATGCATAATATGTGTTTGTATATGGATCCACCATAGGTGCCAACATGTGACGGTTATGTAGTATGAGATGCATAACCATCATCACATGGATGCCCATTAGCACGTTTACTTTTCTTCGTTACATATAATATTATGTAATATGGGATGCATAACATTGTATGTGTATGCCGCCCAAAACATGCACTAATTCATTTTTAGAATGCATAGCACTGCATACATAACATATCATCGCATAAGCACACGTGCCAAGTTAAAGATCTGCATGATGACATATATACATCCATGATTTGAAACGAAATTTAAGCAATCATGCATTCATATTATAGACACAAGTTAGAAGCATAACATCATTTTATGATTTCCCAAAGCAAGGTAACAACAAGAGCAAGTATCTATTCTTCTCCGATCTAATCTGAGTTTGTTCGTTCCTGATCTGATCTGAGTCAGGGTATTCGAGTTTTCTCGCTTCAGTGTCTTAAGCTAGGTCTTTGATAAGTCGTTTATTCGTATCTATAAAATATGCCCCGAAATAGTTTGTTAAGTGAATATTCTCCCAGTTTGAGATGTCTTAGGCAAGGTTTGACTAGATATCCGTTTGTTCTATAGAAATGCCGCCTAAATGCATTGCGACAAGGTCGACTCCCCACTCGGAGGGAGAGTCTTCTGATGCCCAGAGTGAGGCAGTGATCGAAGGACTGCGGCAAAGTAATGAGGCCCTAACAAGGTAGATGGTGGACATGTAATCTCAGATACAATCATTGTTGGCTGTCATCACCGGGCAGCAGACTAGAGCGCAGGACCCTGCTGTGGGCCAAACTGTTCCTACTCCTCCTACTGCTCTAGTTCCCCCAGTCACACTACCGCCTGAGATGAATTTCATTTCTCACTTCCAGCGACTTGGACCTCCTTCGTATGATGGTAGATCAAACTTCATGGCATTGGATGACTGGATCATTACCATGGAAGAAATGTTTTCTTATTCTAGCATTTCCACTATTCAGAAGGTGATGATTGCGGCGTATCAGCTCAAGGGACTTGCGAAGAGTTGGTGGATCAGAGAAAAATGGAATCTTTCTGATGGGTGCTCGTGAGAATCTTTCAAGAGTATGTTACTGAAGAAATTTTTGCCATCGGTCGAGCAAGACCGTCTCATGAACAACTTTTTACACCTGAAGTAGAGACAACTCACTATTAGTGAGTACGAGGTCGAGTTTAACAAGCTCAGTCATTTCGCCCCAGATCTGGTAGCAGCCGAAGAAGGCAGAGTAAAGCGTTTTCTCGGTGGTCTGAGGTATTACATTCAGCAGTTGGCTAGCGCATACAAGTCTGAAACCTTTGCAGAAGTAGTCGAAGCTGCCTTGAAGGTTGAGGCGATAGGAAATGAAAAGAATCGGGGATTGCATGTGAAGAAGGACAAGAGGAAATCTGACGATGGAGGAAGTGCTAGGGCATCTGTCCCTGTAGTGAAGAAGGATAGAAGGGAAGCGTGTAGCTTCTGTGGTAAGCCAGGACACCCTTTTGAGAAGTGCTTTAAGAGACTGGATGCGCAGAAGCTGTCTCAGGTACACGCGATCCAGGATGCTCCAAAGGGAGGCCCTGTCTGTACTTATTGCCAGTGGAGTGGACACGATGTGTCCCATTGTCACAAGAAGGCTGGAGCTTGTTTTCTCTGCGGCCAGAAAGGGCACATGAAGGCTAATTTCCCGCAGAGCTATCCTGCGCTGCATGTAGTTCCGTTGCAGACTCTACCGCCGCCCCCGCCTCTCGTGTACAAGGGAAAAGGAAAGTTGAATGTGCTGACTCAAGTGATCTCAGGTTAGTCTCTGACTCAGCTAGTAATCTTTTTTGGTAGATTTATAGTTTCTCCATTTTATTTGCGCACGTTATGTGTTTAGGTGAATTTAAGGTGAAGAATAAGTGGGCGCACGTTTTGTTCGATTCGGATGCTACTCACTTCTTTGTGGCGAGGAGTTTTGTAGATCGACATCACTGGGCGCTCGACCAGTTAGACACCTCCCTAAACGTCAAATTTCCTTCGGGAGAGTTGGTGATGTCAAGTCAGGGTATCCAAAAATGCCCCATCTTCTTAGGTGGTTTTCCAGCCTTTGCGGATCTGAAGGTTCTAGATTTGGTAGACTTCGACATGATTTTGGGAATGGATTGACTGTCCAGCTATGATGTCGTCATTCAGTGCAAGCACAAGCGCTTGGATTTTAAAGGTGACAATGGCCAGCCCATGGGTGTGTATGGTTTGCCGCGTCAGGAATATCCAATCATTTCTGCGGTACATGCTCGTAAATTTCTAGAGTCTGGCTGTGATTCTTTTCATGTCTCCGTTTCTATTCTGGGAGCTGCACCGGTTGAGCCTCGGGTTGAGGACATTTCAGTGCTGGGTGAGTTTCCGGATGTCTTTCCTGTTAGTCTTCCTGGACTTCCTCCAGAGAGAGAGGTGGAGTTTGTTATAGACCTTGAGCTAGGCACTCGCCCTATTGCAAAGGCATTGTACTGCATGGCGCCGCGTGAGTTAGAGGAGCTGCGTACTCAACTGGATGAGTTATTGCAGTGCGGTTTTATTAGACACAGTTCTTCCCCCTGGGGTGCACCAGTGCTCTTCGTGAAGAAAAAGGATGGAACGATGAGGCTATGCATAGACTATCGAGAGCTAAACAAGGTGACCATTTGGAACAGATATCCGTTGCCTAGGATCGATGACTTGTTCGATCAGTTGCGAGGTAGTTCCGTGTTCTCGAAGATTGACCTCTATTCAAGTTACCATCAGTTAAGAATCCGGGAGTCATACATTCCGCGAACTGCTTTTCATTCTCGATATGGTCACTTTGAATTTCTGGTAATGTCATTTGGATTAATTAACGCACCGTCAGCTTTTATGGACATGATGAACAGGGTGTTCAAGGACTTTCTAGATAAGTTTGTGGTTGTATTCATTGATGATGTCCTGGTATATTCCAGAAATGCAGAAGAGCACACCTTGCACTTGCGCTTGGTCTTGTGTACTCTGAGGGAGCACAAGCTGCATGCGAAGCTTAGCAAGTGCGAGTTCTGGTTGTCCCAGGTGTCATTCCTAGGACACATTGTAAGCAAGGACAGTATCTCAGTGGACCCCATGAAGATAGCTGCAGTCTTGGATTGGAAGAGACCTACATCGCCTAAGGAGATAAGGAGCTTCTTAGGGTTGGCAGGTTACTATAGAAGATTTGTGAAAGGATTCTCTGTGCTCTCTGCGTCGTTGACCAGGCTTACGCAAAAGAGCGCAACTTTTGTTTGGAGTGATGCCTATGAAGAAGCTTTTCAAGAGCTCAAGAGGAGATTGTGTTATACTCCAATTTTGGCATTGCTGGTGGAAGGAGTAGAGTATGCTGTTTATGTGGACACCTCGCGAGTTAGACTCGGTTGCGTGTTGATGCAGGACTGCAAGGTGATTGCGTATGGATCGAGACAATTGAAGGTGCATGAAAAGAATTATCCTACGCACGACCTGGAATGTACTGCCGTAATTTATGCCTTGAAGTTGTGGAGACATCTTATATATGGAGTGTCATGCAAAATTTATTCGGACCACAAAACTTTGAAATATGTCTTCACTCAGAAGGAGTTGAATTTATGCCAGCGTAGATGGCTAAAATATGTTGCGGACTACGAAGTCGATATCCTTTATCATCCCAGCAAGGCTAATGTAGTAGCGGATGCGTTGAGCTGGAAGCCCGCACATATCTTTAACCTCTTTGTGTAATCCCTTGTTGAAGAGTTTTTGCTCATGGACATAACCGTAGGGAATAGTGCTTCGCCGAGTAGCTTAGAGGTGGAAGAGCCTTCGTGGATTACCCTCACTAGGCTACATTAGAAAGACGATCCTGATTTGCAGCACCTCCGCAGTAGGACTGAGAAAGGGGAATTACCTGACTTTTCAATTGATGACGTTAGTGCCCTAAAGTACCACGACAGATATTGTATTCCCACTATTGGGGTCATCGGAGCAAGAATATGCAGTGAAGCGCATGGTTCAAGTGTTGCTTATCATCCTGGTTCCACGAAAATGTACAGTGATTTGAAGAAGATTGTTTGGTGGTCAGGTATAAAGAACGACATCGCAAGATTTGTATCTGAATGTTATACCTGCCAACATGTCAAAGCTGATCATAGAAGGCCGGGTGGTAAGTTAACGCCTTTAGACATACAGAGTTGGAAATGGGAGAGTTTATCCATGGATTTTATAACCAGTTTGCCGAGATCTCCCCGAGAGCATGATGCAGTATGGGTTATCGTGGACAGACTAACCAAGTGTGCCCACTTTGTGCCTTTCAAGATTGATTATTCTATGGAAAAGATAGCTGAGATTTATCTGGATGAAGTTATTAGACTGCATGGTGTACCTACGAGTATTGTATCAGACCGAGACTCCCGGTTCATGTCTCGTTTCTGGCAAAGCTTGCAAGGAGCTCTAGGTACCGACCTTAGGTATTCTACTGCCTATCATCCTCAGACAAATGGTCAGACAGAGAGAGTGAATCAGATCTTGGAGGATATGATTAGATGCTATATTCTGGACCATGGTGGGGCTTGGGATAAACACCTCAGACTGATGGAGTTCGCGTACAATAACAGCTATCAGGAGATTTTGTAGATGGCTCCCTTTGAAGCTTTATATGGAAGGCGTTGTCGAACTCCACTATTTTGAGCAGAAGTTGGTGAGAAGTCTTTGCTCGGTCCGGAAGCGCTTGAGGATATGAGCATTTCAGTGACGCACATTCGTGAAAAGCTGAGGTTGGCTTAAGAGCGATATGAGAAGTATGCAAATCAACGCAGAGTTGATCTGAAATTTGTAGTTGGGGACATGGTGTTTCTGAAGGTCTCTCCAATGCCATGTGTTAAGAGATTTGGAAGGAACCATAAGCTAGATCCCACGTATGTGGGACCTTTTCAGATTCTAGAGCGCATCAAAGTTTCTGCCTATAGATTGGAATTGTCTGACTCTTTCCCTAGTGTTCACGACGTGTTCCATGTAAGCCAGTTGCGAAAGTATGTTCGTAGTGATCGGCTTGTCCTTGACTCTATGCCCCAGTTGCAACCTAATCTTTCGTATATCAAAGAGCCTGTCCGTATTCTGGAAACGCAAGATCGTGTGCTAAAAAAAAGAAATTCCGATGGTTAAGGTTCTTTGGCGCAATCAGGATGCTAGAGGTGCGACTTGGGAATTAGAATCCGCAATGAGAGAATATCATCCTCAGTTGTTATCCTAGTCTTCCCCGGTTAGTATTTGTGTTTAGTGAATTCTTCTGTCGTGTCTCTCCCTCTGCCCTCTTGTTTCGTTTTGTGTTCCAAGTTTCGGGACGAAACTTCCTTTTGGAGGGGTGACTGTAACATCCCTGATTTTCCAGCAATTATTTAATCCTCTTGTTGACGTCATAATGACGTAAGGGGCGTTACGTTAACGTGGAGTTGACGACGCGTCGCCGTTAGTGCGTTTTCACGTCTGTTCGGTCGAGTCGGCCAAATTTGTGAATCCTTGTCGAAAATGGAAAATTTCTCGTTGGGAAATTGAATTAATTAATTTTTGACATGCTCGTCAAGTTTCGTCACGATCCGAGCGATATTCGAGTCTCGGCGAATTTCCGAAGTTTTTTAGAATTTATGTTCGCCGTAGACTTTGAAAATTTATATCTCAAGAACGGCTCACCGGATTTTGGTTCCATCTTCGCTGTTGTGTTCGTAACGTCAGTGTTCACCTACGGTGTGAGTTTCGTTCAATTCGACATGCGTTTGAGCCTCCGTTTTGATCTCGTATTTCCTTATTCAAAAGTATATAAATATGATTATTTTAATATTAAAACACTATTCAAAAATGTCATTTCCTATTCATGTATATAGTTTAATTTTTTGGATATATTTGCAAAGAATCCACTATTCATGCAAATAGTTTTACTTTCTTCTCGAGTAATCAGTAAACCCTTCCGAGAAATCTGATTTTGTACTGGAGAGCTCAGCCCCCCTCCCGAGAAATCCTGTAGTAGCTCTCGAGAACTTTAAATTTGTTCTCGAGAAATCTCTTTCCCTTCTCGAGAAATACCTGTGCTGCTCTCGAGAATTTCGTTTCAGCCTGTATTCGGACGCTATTTTGAGGGTCAAAACGACGTCATATGGAAAAATGGTTAACATAAAATTGTTCGTCTCGATGAGATCTACAACTTTTATGTTGAGCACTTTTCGATTTGTAGCCATCCTAAACCTCTATTTTCATTTTCCGCGTACCCGCACCCAAATCATCCGTTTTTCTTCCCGTTTAGACAAAATAATTTATAAACACGTGTGTGTGTGTATATATATATAAGTTTATACTCTGATACTTAAGAATATCTAAAAAGATAAAAACTTCATCTTCTTCCTCACGATTAGACCGAACCGGAACCAGAGCGGCGACTCCCTCCCATTCGTGAATCTTCCGGTGGCCGCCAACAGAGCTCCGGTGCTCGAAATTCCCAACCAATCATAGATCTGGAAAGCTCTTAGCGAGAGCTTCACCATCGTGGTAAAATCTTCCCCTTTCCATGAGATTTTCTCGTTAGGGTTTTTGGCCCTAGCCTCTATTTCAGCTATTTCTTGTTAGATTTCGACTTCCGTCGTCTTCTTTAGACTGATCTGTGACAAGGACTGGTTCAAAGGATCTTTCCGGTAAAACCGAGGCAAGTGGTGTTTTTGCACTCCCTCTTGGTACTTTCTTCTAATTTGTTTTGCCACATTTTGTTGAGTTTGCCATGTTTCAACTTCATAGAAACTTGTCCTTAAATTCTAATTTTTCCCCTTGAATTGTAACTTGTTTCCCCTAGAACCATACTCCCAATTTTTATTCCGTAGAATTGGTAAACAAATTTGGTTGTCGTTCCATTTTAACTATCGAGTCATGTTGATCGTTGTGACACCTTGTGCGTCCCTTTGTTTTGATTAAACTTCACTTTGCTTGACCTTGAAATGTCCTTATGCAGTCCACATTGTTTGTTGACCGTGAGTCTGTGATGAATAAAAGAAACTCTGCATGCATGATTATGTTACTAAAGAAACACAGATGGACTGTGCACGTTTGAGTTTCTCCCTCGGTATAGTGCCTTATAGTTGAGTTTGTACGCGTTGTGGACTTTCATCCCCGACACATTACCTTAGCTTAGTCTGTGCGCGTTGGGGTTTCTCCCTCGGCATGGTGCCTGTTGGCCGGGTTTGTGAGTGTTGTGGACCTTTTTCCCCGACACAATACTCTTTATTGTTGAGCTGATCAGTCTCATTTTAATTGATGAATAACACGAATATTAATGAAAGATGAAGGTTTGAACTTCTGATATTGGTACTTTGTTCTGTCCAGTTGATGTGATTAGCCATTTTTGCTCGGCTAGATTTACTGTTTGCTTACTTTTACTCTGCCGCTAACCTTTTGTTGCAGTCGTTTTATAGATTTCCTTCACTTTAAGGTTTGTTTGCTCTGCCTTTACTCCTTGCATCATTTGTAACTTGCTTCTGAGGTATTCTTCTTTTGAATGCCTCAGGATCAGAGCAGTAATAGGTTTAGCTGACCGTTTTATACTTCTGGTGCTGCGGGTTGCTGCGACCGTTTGATTCCACTTCAGATCTTTGAGGTAGTTGTCTTTGTTTAGACTTATCAGATTTTACTATGGGTTCGTGTTAGTTGTTGACGCCCATAGTCTTGAAATTTTTCTGTGATAGACTACTTGCTGCTTTTACTGCTGTTACTTTTTACCTGTTTATACTTGCTCTCTGGGAAGGATTTATGTTAGGATGCATTTAGTTATTTTAAAGTATACAAAACTGCATTCTGGAGTATTGACATGACATGATTTTTAAATGCAAAATCTACTACTTTTAGGTGCTATAAAAGTCTTTTTATATATATTAAATGTAAAAGCCATATCATCTTTATAATATGCTAGACCTTCATTCTCATATAGGATAACAAATGAATCAACTCATTATTTTCTATCGCGTAAAACTTATATATCTTCTCACCTATGGACTAGTGATCCACTCGACCGAGGGACATGGTCAGTAACTCAAATAATTTATATGTATTATTTTTAACTTAATTTTATAAATCTTTTACATGATGTATATGTGAGGACGAGTAGCCTGAGCGTCTGCAGTTGTCCCCTGCACGGCGTGGATTCACGGCGCGTACTTTCACTACTCTGACGTATTTTTTGAATACGGAGAAAATGCGGGTTGTGACAACGATTATACCTAGAAAAATGAGGATTATATGTTTTTTTGGGGGTACGAATAGTCAAATTAGTGCTTCTTATGACATTACTTTTTAGTAATGATTGTATAAACTTATATATTTTTAAATTATATAGACTTATGTATTTTTAGATTAAAAGTTATAAAATTTAAATATACAGTGTGTAACATCCTCTCTTTTTGAACTTGACCCCATGAGAGACATATGTCACATTGAAGTAATTTGGACTATGTAGTGGGTCTAGAACCCTAAGGTGACTATGAATGAGTCACTAACACCCTAATTGATTTGATTTGTAAATATTAAATGAGTTAAATCAAACCTAGGTCAATTAAGGCATCCATGCATAACTAATTGAACTGCATTTGATCAAATTGACCACATAAGAACTTAATAGACTTCATGGGGAGTCAAAGGGGTCATGACCACCATGAATGAGCGTGCCACATCATCAATTTTGATCTTGGTCAACATTAAGTCAACTTTACTTAGATTAGCCCAATTGACCAAATTGACCCTACCCAAGCCAATTGGTCGCCATGAGGAGTCATGGCGTTCTTAACCATCATGTGGGGCATGACACATCATCATTTTGACCATGGTCAACATCAAAGTCAACCAAGGTCAAATGCATGCCTATTTGATTATTTAAGGCTAAACTTCATTTCCATTGGACTTAATTAACTCCCCAAGCCCGATTCATAAAATTAGATCCACCTCACCTTTGCCACATCATTTAGAATGGTCAACATAGTCAACCAAGTCAACATGCATGAATAAATAGATTTGACCATGCATGGAGAACATGGGAAGGCTAAAAGAGTCATATGGTGGTTGATATTGCATGATTTCCCTAGAGAATTGATTCCCCATCAATTCAAATTTTCTAGGAGGAGGGAAGAGGCTACTTGGAGTAAGGGACAACCATGTAAAGAGATAGCCATCAGCTCCATTGACTCAAAAACCAAGGTTTAAGAGGAGTTCAGACCGACTAGCTGTAGCTTACGCTTACTTCTTCTGAGTAAGAACACTTATCCGGGCACTCGGAGCAATGAATCTCATTCGGAAGGGTGGGTAACTAGAAAAAGACGATGTGATCTACAATAAGGAGGTCCCACGATAGCTGAGCTGGGAACCTTAATGGCACTTGAGAGTACCTGAGTGACAACCCGAAAACTTAGGTGAACAAAGTGCAGGAGCTCTCGCCGACCAGAACTAGACTTTGGGAAAAAAGATCACTCTCCAAAGGTGTCATTGGGGTCTATTTATAATTTTCTGAAAATGGTCTCCGGATAGTGGAATCTTGTCTTTTGGAATTACTCCCCGTAGCTCAAACGAGGGGGGAGGGGGAGGCAACTCCAAGTACTCCCCCACTACAGCCCCTCGCTTCCCATTTGGTCCAACCCTTCCTTGTCATCATGACACCTTCCAAAGATAACCTGGCTTGCCTTGCCGCTCTCAAAGAAATGAACAAGACAGAAACCTCTAGCCTCATGGACATTGTCACTGAGCACTCTTCGCACACTCCATAGAGGCGCATGGAGAAAAGAATTGAAAAAAGATAAGGCATGAGTCAATGTGAGAGGCAATGAACCGCTCGGGATACAATAACCCGATTTCATTCTAGGCCTTGTGACATCCGATCAGGTGTGAGTCCCCCTCTAATTCTGACCACTTACAATATTCTCTTTCAAATTCCTGCTATTCCATAATGACAATCATTGCAGCCCAACCTTGCCACTGAGGAAGACATAAGGACTCGGGTGGATGTTGACCAAGATGGTGTAAGCACCCAAGTGAACCCTAATGCTTGCCCCCAAGTGTCTGGTAAGTAACCAATCACATCCTCACTCTTGACTTGTGATTCTATGAACATACTTACCCCATATTTTCTTTTGCAATGCCACCTTTTGTTGACTTCATTGGGATCATGTCACTGAGGAAGTCACCTTTTCACGACCTTGCCCAAGAGCTCGCTAATACGGTCATCATCCCAAGGAGCAATGCTCCTCCCCTTGACATGTCCCCTGCAGTGTCTATCCCTGACAAAGTTCCCCTACAAAGGGGTGTGCAAAAGTCTCAAGTACTTCCCCCTCCAATCCATTTGGAATGTCTCTAAAATTACAATTATTCCATTATCGTGATCCCTCTCCCCATCGCTATGGGAAGGGTATTGAGTACTCACGTGGTAAGTGCCCTGCATTCGCTTCATTCTTTATTATCCCTTAACATCGTGCTAACCATTCCCTAGCCTTCTCAGATCAATATGAGATTTTGGGGTTGACGAGTCGGATTATGTAGGGATATACTCGTCGCCACCCGCCCCCTTCATGATTGACAAGTTACTTGGCTATCCACCACTGATGCGAAAGCTCAAGAGCAACCAGGTAGGGGTCCTCTAGAAATATGGATACATGTTGTCACTACATGATTTTAATTATAAACCTTAAGAAAATAATAATATGAGTATATTGTTATGAGTATATAATTATGAGTATAAATTATGTGTACAAAACTTTAGACAGCACAAGTGTATAAAAAAGTTTAGACAAATGAAAAAATTATGTGATGGGGGGGGGGGGGGGGTGTTGGGTACATTGAAAATGTGTACCAGATTTGAAGAAGTCTCACCCTACTCAATGATATACATCAAGGTGTATTTGATGTGCTTTGAGTTTATATGTGCAGGTTAAGTAATTGCAGCAAATGCAGAAAAGTATTTAAGTCCATGTGTGGACACCTAGAGATGCAGTGTCGACACTTATGAAGGCTTGTGTCGACACCTAGAG
Source organism: Platanthera guangdongensis (assembly GCA_039583875.1). Classification (NCBI taxonomy): domain Eukaryota; kingdom Viridiplantae; phylum Streptophyta; class Magnoliopsida; order Asparagales; family Orchidaceae; genus Platanthera; species Platanthera guangdongensis. The sequence goes on from CM077148.1 coordinate 142,514,672, forward strand.
AAGCTGTGTCAACACTTGGAGTATTTGTGTCGACACCATGAAAGACAGAGTCGACACCAGAAGAAAAGTGTCGACACATACAGGCAGTGTCGACACACTATGAAGAATACTCAACATATATCATGTCGACACTTAGAGGCAGTGTCGACACCCAGAGAAGCTTAGTCGACATCCAATATGTCGACACCAGGAAGCTGTGTCAACACACTGAAGCTTAGTCAACATCAACTGTGTCGACACACAGGACTTGTGTCGACACACAACAAAGCTTCACCAAAGTTAAAGTAAAAGAAGTTCTTGTGTCGACACAAAGGAGATGTGTCGACACTCAGCAAGTTTCAACACAAGAAAGCATGTGTCGACACAAAGGAGATGTGTCGACATACAACAAAATTCAACTAAGTGTTAAAGAAGAAGTACTTGTGTCGACACACAGAATCAGTGTCGACACATTCAACAGAAGACTTGTGTCGACACACAGAATCATTGTCGACACATTCTGAAGAAGCAGTGTCGAGAAGCTGTTACAACAACACAAGGAGTTGTGTCGACACCATCAAGGCTAGTGTAGACTCTTAGTTTACTTGTGTCGACACTTGGTCTATTTGTGTCGACACATAATGAAGATCAGTCTCGACACTTTCAGACAGAGACAGTGATTTCAAGAAGTGACTGGATGACTTGACAGCTGCCATTTCAGCCGGTCTACTGCAACTGTCAGAGCTGTCAGAAGTTCGTTAGAAACCGGATCAGCCGGTTACCTTGGAGGAAGACTATATAAAGGCCTTTCTCCTTCAACAGAAATTGATTACAATCGAACAATAATCAATCATCAATCAATCAGAAGATTAAAATTTAAGAAGATCAAGACAGATCCAGAGAAAACTGTAAATCAGTATTTTTTGAAGAAACTTCAGATTTACTTGGAGAGAGAGAACTCCAGTAATTGAAGTCAAGAAAGAAACTTGTTAATCAAATCTCTTAAGAAGCAGGTTCTGAACCAGACTGCTAAGTAGGATCCAGATTTAATTCTCCATCCTAAGAAGGAAGTTGCCAGCCGGTCTACTTCAAGAAGATCATCTTTACTGAGTTCGGACTCAAGAAGCCTTGAAGAAAGCAAAGACAAAGTTGATCTCAGGAATCAGTGCTATCAAGAACTGATCAAGAAGGTTGCCCTCTTCATTCTCTCAAACAGAGTGGTGACCTAAAATGTTTTATTATCTTTTTGTAGGATCCTAAGAGATCTGAGTTGTAAGCCTAAATTTATAAAGGCTGAGGTAGGGCTTTTGAGCCTGAGTGTAGGAGAATCAATTCTCTGAGTGTAGGCCTTGTTGAAGGCTGGGGTAGGTCTGTTTAGCCTGAGTGTAGGTCTTGTTGAAGACTGAGTGGTAGGGCTTTGTGCAGGAGTTGTAGGAGTGGGGACACTCTGAGTTGTAGGAACCTGTTTGGGGTTCTGAGCTGTAGGATCTGAGGATCTGAGGAGAAGTGCAGAAGTTAGGCCGAATCTAGTACACTACTAGATAGGCGAAGGGGGAAAGTGGATGTACCCAGACCTTGGGGAACCACTATAAACACTGTGTGCATTCTGTGAATGTTTGTTTCTGTGGTTGCTGTGTTGTGATAGCTGTAGAATTTGCATTTGCTGCTTAAAGTACAAAACAGTTTGTCTGCCTTAAAGTAAAAAAGAAAAAGTACACCTATTTACCCCCTCTCTAGGTGGTTAGACACTATTTCTTTCAAGTGGTATCAGAGGGAGGTTGCTCAAAAAGGGACTTAACAGTCTGAGTAAGATCCTGTAGGCAGATTCAGAACAAACAAGAATCAAAAAAATGGGTTCTAGTGAGAATCACAAAGAGCTGGGGTCCATGAAATTGCCAATATGTAGAAAAGAGATATTTGACATATGGAAAGAGAGGGTTAGACTCTTTATGGAAGCTTCTGACCCAAGGATATATATTACAGTCAAGGAAGGCCCATATGTGCCAATGAAGGTATCCATTCTGGATGTAAATCAGAAAACTCCCAAGGACTTCTCTGAAATGACTAAAGATGAAATCATTCTGGCCACTATGGACAAGAGAGCCCAGAATATAATTGTTAGTGCCATTGATGATGCAACATTTCAGAACTTAATTCATTGTAAAACCTCTAAAGAAATGTGGGACACATTAATAGTCTATATGGAGGGCTCAGAGAAAGTAAGACAAGATAGGAAGTCAATGTTAAATCAGGAATATGAAAGCTTCAGACAAGGATAGTCTGATAGCATTACAGAATGTTACAAGAAGTTCTATAGGATTGTTAATGAGTTGATGTCCTATGGAAGAGAATTCGGTAACTATGAGCTGAATAACAAGTTCTTAAGATCCCTGACTAAGGACTGGGACACCAAGATTTGTGCCATTAGGGAAGTGGCTAAACTAGCTGATATACCTCCTCCAACTTTGTTTGGAAAACTGCTATCTTATGAGATGCAGTTAATGGCTAGAAAGGAGGAAGAGAAGAATACTAGAATGGAGTACAAGGAAAAGACTGTGGCCTTCAAGACTGAAGCCACTAAGAAGTATAGAAGAAAGTCTCCATCTTCACCTAAGATAATTGCTGAGGCTGTCACAGATAATTCAGATAGCAAGAATTCAGATAGCAGTGAAAGTGATGAAGACTTTGCTGCTTTTACTAGGCATTTTCAAAAATTTCTGAAGAAGAAGCAGTGGAGGTCTAAGCCTTCCACTTATCAGCCAAAAGATGAATACTATCAGAAGAGAAAGTCATCCAGGAATGACAGAAGAAGGTCCAAGCCAAGCAAAGCTACATCCTCAAAGATTGTGTGCTATTGCTGCAATAGACAGGGACATGTAGTGGCTGACTGTACTGAAAAGAGGAAGGAGTCAGCTGACAAAAAGAAGACTCAGGTTAAGAGCAAAAAGGAAAAGTACTTTGTTGCTAAGAAAGACAAGAGTCTGACAGATCAGTCATCTTCAGAAACAGAATCAGAAGCTGAAGCCTACATTGGATTATTTGCTGAAGAGGAAGAAGATGAGTTCATGCAGCTAATGAACTCAATTTATGAGCATGAAGATCATCAGTGCAAGGGACTGATGGCTATATCTGAAGGAGACAAGATCCAGGATCAGCCTGGACCAAGTAAGGTACAAAGTTGTTCTTCTAGTTCAATTTTTAGTACTGAGTCAGAGTCAGATACATCTGCATCAAGTGATGTGGGTGGGTCTGAATCTTAAGGAGATATTCATCAGTTAATTGATGAATATAGGGAATTGTTGCAGGCCTTGAAGAAAAGCAAAACCTTGGCCAAAACTCAGGCAAAGGAGTTTGCTAGTATTAAGTTGGCTGCAACAGATTCAGAGAAATTACTGGATCAAAAACTGAATGAGATTGCCAAATTGAAAAACATAACTGTTATTCAAATGGGCACAATCAATTTCAAGAATGATCAGATTAGAAATCTGGAGGTTAGACTTCAGAAGGAGAAAGAGATAGTAGCAAGTTTTTCTAAATCTAAATCTGTTTTACCCTTGATAGATGAGTTTGTACCTCAAAAGGGTAAGGCTGGATTAGGGTTTAAAAAACCTGCCTGGACTGCTAGGTCTAAATCTAAGGGAAAAGCCCCAGCACAAAACAAGAAGCATGCTGTAAGATAATTCAGCCAGGGTAGTACCTAAACAAAGGTACAACAGATTTGAGTGCTGGTGTTGTGGCAAGATAGGCCACTTTGCCTTAGATTGTTGGCACAATTCAAGTGTCAAGGAGAGTAGCAAATTGCCTGCTAGAAGAGCTACAGGTAGTTTTGTTAAAAGTCAGACTAACTTGCACCAAGGACCCAAGAGTTATTTGGGTTCTAAGGTTAAGTAATCTGTTTTGCAGGTGAGTCCAAGTGGCCATGCCCCTATATGGTACTTGGACAGTGGATGTTCCAGGCACATGACTGGAACAAGGGGGTTGCTGAAGGACTATACACCTATCAAGGATGACCCTAAAGTTACCTTTGGTGGTTCAGAAAAAGGAATCATCAAAGGCTTTGGTAACATTTCTAGTAATCAGATTACTATCACTCAAGTGGCCTATGTGAAAGGTTTGAAACACAACCTTATAAGCATAAGTCAGCTGAGTGATTTAGGATATGACATCTCATTTGTCAAGAATGGTTGTCATATCAAAAGGTCAAGTGATCAAAAGATCATTTTGACAGGATATAGGAAGAGAAATGTTTATTGTCTTGACTTTGTGTGTGAGAACAATGGTTCTCCTATTTGTCTTGTAGCTGATGAGAGAGTCTCACATTGTGTTAAATGGCACAAGAGGCTGGCTCATCTTAACTATAAGACAATTGGCCAACTCTTTAGCAAAGAGTTAGTGAGGAATGGTCCTCAAGTTAAGTGTATAAAGGATGGGATATGCTCAGCTTGTCAAAAAGGCAAGCAGACCAAATCCACCTTTCATAGACTTGAAAACAAGGATTCAGTGAGGTGTCTATACCTCTTGCATATGGATCTATTTGGTCCTATGCCAGTTCACAGTCTAGGTAGGAAGGTCTACACATTTGTGGTAGTAGATGACTATTCTAGATATTCCTGAGTGTTCTTCCTAAGACAAAAATCTGAAATCCCAAGTATCTTATATAGTTTTGTTAAACAAATTCAGAATGAGTTAGACAGTACAGTGGTCAAAATCAGAAGTGACCATGACACTGAATTTCAGTCTGAAAGTATGACAAAACTGTGTGAAGAATTTGGGATTTTTCAGGAATTTTCCTCACCAAGAACACCTCAGCAAAATGGTATTGCTGAAAGGAAGAATAGAACATTGATAGAGGCTGGTAGAACCCTATTGAGTGACACTTCTCTCCCAGAATATTTCTGGGCTGAGGCAGTAAATACTGCATGTCATGTGATCAATAGGGCTACTATCACCAAGTGCCACAAGAAGACTCCCTATGAGATTGTGAAGGGCAGAAAACCAAATTTATCCTATTTCATGATCTTTGGTTGCAAGTGCTATATACTTAACAATGGCAAGTCTTATCTAACCAAGTTTGCTGCCAAATCCCAAGAGGGGATCTTTGTTGGGTACAACAACAATAGTAAGGCTTATAGGGTCTACAACTTGATTACTCAAGTTGTAGAAGAGTTTGTACATGTAGTCTTTGATGAAACAAGACTCATTAACTGTGAATTGCCAAGTAGTGTTTGCAGCTCTACATGTATAACTGATAGGCTGGACAAGCTTACCATTACAGAAGGTTCTACTGCAACTCAGCATATGGAAGATGGTGACTGCTGTCCAGGGGGAGTACAAGACTCTCTAGATGCAGAAGAAGACCAAGAGGTGCAGCTAAATGAAGAGGCTGGAGGTGTACAACCTGAAGACAGACTACCTCCAGCAAATAGACACTTAAAGGATCATCCAGCCAATCAGATAATTGGTGATCCCAGACAAGGAGTGCAAACAAGAAGCAGGAATCTGAGTACAGTTCTTTACTCTAGTTTCCTATCACAAGTAGAGCCAAAGAAATTTGAAGAAGAAGTTCTAGACCCTCATTGGATTGATGCCATGCAAGAGGAGCTGAATCAGTTCAAAAGATGCAAGGTCTGGGAGCTAGTTCCTAAACCAAAAGACCACAACATCATTGGAACTAAGTGGATCTTTAGGAACAAGTTGGATGAGAATGGAATCATTATAAAGAATAAAGCTAGACTTGTTGCAAAAGGATATAGGCAGGAAGAAGGTATTGATTTTGATCAAACCTTTGCTCCAGTAGCAAGACTGGATGCAATAAGAATGTTCCTTGCTTATGCAACATATCAAGGGTTCAAGGTATATCAAATGGATGTAAAGTCAGCTTTCCTGAATGGAAATCTAAAGGAAGAAGTCTATGTAGAGCAGCCATCAGGTTTTGTTGATTCTCTCAAACCTGATTATATATATAGACTTAGGAAGGCTTTGTATGGGTTAAAAAAAGCCCCAAGGGCTTGGTATGAAACCCTGTCTAGTTTCCTCATTGAGAACAAATTCTCAAGGGGGAAAATAGACAAGACTCTATTCCTTAGGGAATCTAAAGGCAAGATTATCTTAGTCCAAATATATGTAGATGACATAATATTTGGGTCTACTGAAAGTAATCTTTGCAGAAAGTTTGCAAAACTTATGCAAGGAAAATTTGAAATGAGCAGTATGGGGGAAATTAAGTTCTTCTTGGGTCTCCAAGTAAGACAGACTGAAGATGGCCTGTCCATATGCCAGTCTAAGTTCACCCTAGAGTTGATAAAGAAGTATGGTATGGAATCATCCACTACCATGAAAACTCCTATGGGGTCAAGCATGTCTCTAAGCAAAGATGATGTAGGGAAACCTGTAGATGAAACTTTGTATAGAGGGATAGTTGACTCCCTACTGTATTTGACTGTAGTAGACCAGATATCATGTATGCTACATATGTCTGTGCTAGGTACCAAGCATGCCCTAAAGAATCTCATTTGACTGCAGTCAAAAGAATTTTGAGATATCTTAAGGGCACACCTTATCTAGGCCTTTGGTACCCTAGGAATGGAGATTTTGTACTGACAGGTTATTCAGATGTAGATTTTGCAGGCTGCAAGGAAGATAGGAAGAGTACTACAGGAACCTGTCAATTTCTAGGTAGAAGACTGGTGTCTTGGAGAAGTAAGAAGCAGACCAGTGTGGCAATCTCCACAGCTGAGTCAGAATATGTGGCAGCAGGAAGTTGCTGTGCATAACTTTTGTGGATACAACATCAGCTAGAAGACTATGATATGCAAGTAAGTAGAACACCTTTGTTTTGTGATTCTACAAGTGTCATTTCTATTGCAAAGAATCCTATCTCACATAGTAGGACTAAGCACATAGAAATTAAATACCATTTTCTTAGAGAACATGTAGAAAAAGAAGACATTTCACTAGAATATGTTAACACAGATAATCAGATTGCTGATATGTTTACTAAGCCCCTAGATGAAACCAAATTCAATAATTTTAAAATTGAATTAGGAATGTTGAACTTAGAATAAGTTCATAAAATTGGCTAAGTAAAATGGTGTCGACACATGAAGTTGTCTGTGTCGACACATAGAAGTGGTGTCGACATTTTAGAGAAATGGTGTCGACACATCTAAAAAGTATGTGTCGACACTTCAGAGTATTGGTGTCGACACATCCAGAGTAGGTGTCGACACATCCAGGGTGGTGTCGACACTTAGATTTAACACTAATTTCGTCGAGTAGAGTTTCGACTAATCTTCGAGCTGAGATGTATAAGTGTCGACACATATATTCTGTCGACTATATTTGTGTCGACACATAGTTGTCGAGACATTAGAAGTAAGTGTCGACACTTTTCAACAGTGTCGACACATTTCAAGTATTTCGACGCGCCTTTTCACCTTCGATTTTAGAAAGGTATAAATAGGTCTTCCACATTGTTTGTCTACACGCTCACCATAGTTTCGAGACCAAACTTGTGTGTCGACATCTCTCTTCTCTAAATTCAAAATTTCTCCAAACCCTAATGGCGCCCAAGCTAGAAGAGAACATCAATGAAGGTTATGAGCTAGTTCGACATGCCTTTGACGACGCGGAACCAGAAATTCAAGGTGTTGTAACCCTAGTTGCAGAGACTGGGTTAGAGTATCTAGTTTCAGAGCCAATCAAGATTTGGAAGAAGGAGGTCCTCGAATTCTTTAGTGCCGCTACCATTGATGAAACTGGTCTTAAGATTAAATCCAAAGTCCATGGAGTTAAGGTAAAAGTCACCCAGAAAAGTCTAAGAAAAGTTCTACATCTCCCTAGAACTAAAGAAGAGGAAGATGTACCTGCATCAAAGATAAGGGAGGCACTGCAATGGTGTGGACTAGCTTCAAGCATGAAGATTGGATCAGTTTTTAATAGGAAAGGCATGAACATGCAAGGAAAATTTTTATCTGAGGTAGTAGGTAAGGTGATTTTGTGCAAGCCTGGTGGGCATGATAGAATATCAGCTCACATATTCAGTTTAATGACAAGGATCATTTTTAAACTCAAAACTGATTGGTCAGCAGTAATGTTTGACAAGATTAAGGAAAGTCTGAAGAAGCCCAATCTGGGTAGGATTATGAGTTTATACTTAGCTGGAACTATTCCAGAAGTAATGAACCAAGCTGCAGGCTCTAAGATAAATCACATGAGAAGAATGGATGTTAGGATTATCTCAAGGTGGGATATGGGTGTTGACAAAGGACATGCCTACTCCAGAAAAGGAAGTTCCTCAACAGAAGAAGAAGAAGAAAGCCATTGTGGCTCCTGAATCCTCAAGTAGCTCAGAGGAGCAAGTAGTTTTCAGTTCTAATGAGGATGAAGCCGATAAGGAAGCAGCTGATGTTACTGGAAGGTCACCAGTAAGGACTGAAGATGCCCAGAGGCAGGGGGAGCTACCATCTGGTAGCCCCATTCACCTGGATCCACTCCAGGGGGAGCCTCATCATGTGGATGAGCCAACTCACTTAGACAGTGAAAGGGCAACACAAACAATTCTTGAGGTAATCTATGAAGTTAATCAATCAATTTTTCATATTGAGGATGAAGTATTGACTGAATCTTTAATTGATGCTGATCAGCAAACTTAGTTACATAGTCAACCACCAGATGTTGTCATGGAAGACACATCAGTTGCAGATAATGCTCCTGAGATAAGAGATTCTCCAGTCCCTACTCAACAGGAGTTTACTCTAGAAGAGCTGTTCCCTGATCTATTACAGACTGATTTTGAGGGAGAGAAAGCAGCTTTTGAGGGGGAGTCAGCTAACCTTGAGGGGGAAAATGTTAGGTCACAGGAGGAGACTGCTAAAAATGACACTGAGGAGCAAAGGACACAGGAGGAGCTACCAAGGACTGAGAAGGAATTGCCTCCTAGTCCTAAGGAAAGGGTAGACATTGCCAGTACTTCTGCTTCTGAGGATGAAGAAACTACTAGAGCCAAGAAAAGAAAGCTCATGGTCTTCAAGAGAAGAAGCCAGAGTTACAAGAAAGCTTTGCAAACTGTGGCTCCACAACAAGCTCCAACTGCTGATTATAGTTCTTTATTGGTGGCTTTGCAGATCAAGATGGATGAGCAAAGGAAGGCTCTAGAAAAATATATGGATGAAGGACATAAATCCCTTCAATTTGATCTGGCTCAAGATATAAAATCTATTAGATTTGAAGTAAATCAAAATAAGAAGGAAATGACTGACTGTTTTCATAAAGGAGGTAATGCAGTGGTTTACCTAGCCACTCACCAAGAGTAGATAAAGACACAGGTTGATGACATAGCAGTTAAGCAGGGCTATGTCTTAGAAAATCAAATAAGAATGAATGAAAACTTGACTGAATCACATAATGTGATTGTCACTGAAATGAAAAATATAGCTACTGCACAGACTGCAGTAAGTGCTACTGCCAAAGAAGCATTTGATAAGCAATTACAAGACAGCCTAACTGCTGTTAAAACTGCCATTGAAGATTCTCAAAAGGCTATTACTGACAAGCTCCAAAAGTTAAAACCTTTTTATAAAGATGGTGTTAACTATCTGAATGCTCAGATCAGATTTCAGAAGGATGATCTTAGGGATCATATAGAAAGAGAAGTTATAAAGGGGGAGAGGGTATTAGTCAAAGCAGGCTCTGACCATGCTAAATGGATTTCAAATAGCATCAGAGCTACCCTTGGATATCCACCTTTGTGTGATGATGATAATGTAGTAGAATCTGGGATAAATCCTGCATATTTTGGAGGTGAGCCAGCTGAAGTTGCACAAGTAATCTACCCTCCAGTAGATTTTGAAATGATACATCAAGAGATACAATCTATGTACAGCCCTCCAGAAGGTGCTCAAAATGTGATCATTGAGAAAGTAGTACAGCCTGTGCCAGAGGCAGTATTAAAAGAGCAAGAGGCAGTATTAAAAGAGCAAGAAGCTCAATTATCTAAGAAGAGGTTCAGAGAACAGGCTGAGTTAAGGCCAGATTTTGAGCAGTGGAGCCCAACTTCTAGAAATATTATTCTGACTGCTTGGAAGGCTGCAAAGGATAATTTCCTAGAGAGGGGTAAATGGTACTCTGACCAAGAATGGAGAAAACATGAAGCCAGGCAAGAGGCTATTGTACAGTACAGAAGAAAGGCTAAACTAGGGAAGCTACCTCCTAATGCACAGGAGCCTAGAAAGTATTTCCCTAAGCCTTATCATTATTTTGAGAGACAAAAGATAAGGGCTGAAGAACAGAAGAAGAAAGATCTTAAGGGCAAGAAGCCTGCTGATGACATTGATGCTCCAGTTTAAGCCAAGATTCAATCTGGCAAGGGCATTGTCATCAAGGAGCCAGAGCAGCCATAGAATAGAATTTTCTTAAGTTTATAACTTTGTAATCATTTGCATTAAAATCCATGTAAACTTTTGATTAATGAAAATATTGGAAGTTGTAACAAAACAATGTTTAATGTTCAATCTATTACATTGTTATTCTGAGAAGATTGTTTATACATATTTTGTTAAGTATTTACCCTGTCATATAATACTATTATACATCATATTGAGTATTTGTTATGAATAGTGTATATCATTGACTAATGGTTATGACTTCTCCAAATAGGGGGAGATTGTTGGGTACATTGAAAATGTGTACCAGATTTGAAGAAGCCTCACCCTACTCAATGATATACATCAAGGTGTATTTGATGTGCTTTGAGTTTATATGTGCAGGTTAAGTAATTGCAGGAAATGCAGAAAAGTTTCTAAGTCCATGTGTCGACACCTAGAGATGCAGTGTCGACACTTATAAAGGCTTGTGTCGACACCTAGAGAAGCTGTGTCGACACTTGGAGTATTTGTGTCGACACCAGGAAAGGCAGAGTCGACACTAGAAGAAAAGTGTCGACACATACAGGCAGTGTCAACACACTATGAAGAATACTCAACATATATCATGTCGACACTTAGAGGCAGTGTCGACACCCAGAGAAGCTTAGTCGACATCCAATGTGTCGACACCAGGAAGCTGTGTCAACACACTGAAGCTTAGTCAACATCAACTGTGTCGACACACAGGACTTGTGTCGACACACAACAAAGCTTCACCAAAGTTAAAGTAAAAGAAGTTCTTGTGTAGACACAAAGGAGATGTGTCGACACACAGCAAGTTTCAACACAAGAAGGTATGTGTCGACACAAAGGAGATGTGTCGACACACAGCAGAATTCAACTAAGTGTTAAAGAAGAAGTACTTGTGTCGACACACAGAATCAGTGTCGACACATTCAACAGAAGGCTTGTGTCGATACACAGAATCAGTGTCGACACATTCTGAAGAAGCAGTGTCGAGAAGCTGTTACAACAACACAAGGAGTTGTGTCGACACCATCAAGGCTAGTGTCGACACTTAGTTCACTTGTGTCGACACTTGGTCTATTTGTGTCGACACATAATGAAGATCAGTCTCGACACTTTCAGACAGAGACAGTGATTTCAAGAAGTGACTGGATGACTTGACAGCTGCCATTTCAGCCGGTCTACTACAACTGTCAGAGCTGTCAGAAGTTCGTTAGAAACCGGATCAGCCGGTTACCTTGGAGGAAGACTATATAAAGACCTTTCTCCTTCAACAGAAATTGATTACAATCGAACAATAATCAATCATCAATCAATTAGAAGATTAAAATTTAAGAAGATCAAGACAGATCCAGAGAAAACTGTAAATCAGTATTTTTTGAAGAAACTTCAGATTTACTTGGAGAGAGAGAACTCCAGTAATTGAAGTCAAGAAAGAGACTTGTTAATCAAATCTCTTAAGAAGCAGGTTCTGAACCAGACTGCTAAGTAGGATCCAGATTTAATTCTCCATCCTAAGAAGGAAGTTGCCAGCCGGTCTACTTCAAGAAGATCATCTTTACTGAGTTCAGACTCAAGAAGCCTTGAAGAAAGCAAAGACAAAGTTGATCTCAGGAATCAGTGCTATCAAGAACTGATCAAGAAGGTTGCCCTCTTCATTCTCTCAAACAGAGTGGTGACCTAAAACTTTTTATTATCTTTTTGTAGGATCCTAAGGGATCTGAGTTGTAAGCCTAAATTTATAAAGGCTGAGGTAGGGCTTTTGAGCCTGAGTGTAGGAGAATAAATTCTCTGAGTGTAGGCCTTGTTGAAGGCTGAGGTAGGGCTGTTTAGCCTGAGTGTAGGTCTTATTGAAGACTGAGTGGTAGGGCTTTGTGCCTGAGTTGTAGGAGTGGGGACACTCTGAGTTGTAGGAACCTGTTTGGGGTTCTGAGCTGTAGGATCTGAGGATCTGAGGAGAAGTGCAGAAGTTAGGCCGAATCTAGTACACTACTAGATAGGCGAAGGGGGAAAGTGGATGTACCCAGACCTTGGGGAACCACTATAAACACTGTGTGCACTCTGTGAATGTTTGTTTCTGTGGTTGCTGTGTTGTGATAGCTGTAGAATTTGCATTTGCTGCTTAAAGTACAAAACAGTTTGTCTGCCTTAAAGTAAAAAGAAAAAGTACACCTATTCCCCCCCCCCCCTCTAGGTGGTTAGACACTATTTCTTTCAGGGGGGATATAGAACCCTCCAAGAAAATTAAAATAAATAAGTAAAAGCCATTATGACTTGGATTTTGGGAGGGGAATTAGCTTATGTGCAAGGGTATTTAGGGAGGGGAGTAATGTCTAACTTATTACTCCATCTTAAAAAGGAAGCCCGATATCTTTTGTTTTATTTCTTCTTCCCTCTGTTGTTGTGTGCTGTTGGAGACAGCGAGCTCGGCTAGGGTTTTGAAACAAAGGTTTTGCCTCTCGTTCTCACCTTCCCCTATCCAAATCTTCATCCCCTTACTTCTTCTCTTCTATTGCTGGAAACTTGTTGAAAATGATGAAGTGAAAGTGAGTGACGGGGAGACCTGTCCGCGCGGTCTATGCGGTCAGTTCTAACGGTTAGCCAGGTCGGCAGAGGTGCTGCAGTCGATTTGCTTTCTGGCGGCCTGAGCGATTTGTTCACACGGTCTGTGCGGACAGAAGCAGCAGCTAGCCAGGCCGGCTTGTGCTCAGCAGCAGCTCGTTCCCAGAAGGTAACTGGGCGGTTAGCTTATCAAACATCAGAGTTCACCAAGACTAGTTTGGAGCGGACTGGTGCCGGAGTTCGCCGGGTTGAGCGGACTGGTGCCGGAGTTCGCCAGGATGAGCGGACTGGTACTGGAGCTCTCCGGATAGTACGAACTGGCCGGGGGTGTGGACTTGGTTTGGATATAAACTAAGTCTGAATTTGCTCAGTCTGGGAGGTCGTGCGGGTTGCGTGGATAGGTTCTTTGTCTATTAATCTCGGCAACAATCAGCCTTGTGCTGTGGCTGCGAGCTCAGGGTATGAGGACTGAAGTTGTGTCCACAGGGGCGTGCGGACTGGAGAAGTGTCCTCTGGCATGCAGACAAGTGGTGTTGTCGCACGGTCTGCTGGTGGCGGCTTGTCTGGTTTGGACCTTGGCAACAAGGCGGATAGGTTTGCTATCCGTCCTTGGTGATGTTATTGGCGGTCTGGCTATCCTGCACAAGTCGCGTCGGATTTGTTGTTTATCCACGGCTTGCAGATACACTTGGTGCTTGCTACAGGATGGGGCAGTTTTCCTATTATATAGGGCGGTGATCACACTCCTCTCCACGCCTATAAATAGGACCCACTGTCACATCAAAGATATCTAACTGAATAGTAAGTAAACTCGTGGATAGTTTCTGCGGTTAGGATTTTGTATCCGCGTGGTTTGAGAAGGTTGACCAGCTTGTGCTATGCAGGTTGTGCGGGTAGCACTAGAAAGTCAGGGACTTGGTTCTGACTGCAGTCATGGACAATGCAGACTCTGCGGATAGTAACCGACGATTAAACAGCAGGTCGTGGTTTGCGACTGGGCGGTCTCTTTTCTTCAACTAGTTTTCCAGTTCAATAAGCTGTCCGGTATGGCAGCTTGGTTCAGTTCGGTAGCAGTTCGTGCGGTCTGGCGGCTAACAACCTTGCGATTAGGCGGCTTGCAGATCGGCAAGTAGAGTTGAGCATTGGAATAACGGGCAGTCCGCGCGGCTAGATTGCGGTTTGGCGATCTTTCGATTTGAGCGGACTCCGTAGCGTTTAGCAGCAGGGTTAGCGGATACTCTTGGAGTCCGCGCAGCTTGTTTTTCTCTGCCTTATAATTTGCTTCCATCAAGTACATCAACGAATCATGTCTCTCCATGTATATATCGCCTTGTAAATATTTTTGATAGTACAAGTTTCTTGCTCTTCTATTTGCATCTGGCTTATTTGGACCCAGATAAGTTGAGTGTTCCTGCGCCTGGTTTCCCGTTTTTCACGACTATCAAATTTTAACATGGTATCAGAGGGAATAAAGGCCTGAGCAGCAGATCATCCGGTAGTTTGCTTCATTGCTTCTGGGTGTCTAAGTAACCAGGGATAGTGCAATGGAAGGTGGTATGACAAGAGATCTTGGAATTAAGCTACTTACATTGACTAACTTTAAGAAGTGGAAGTCATGTATGGAAAGTTATCTTCTAGGCGAGGACCTTTGGGAGGTCGTCTGTGGTGATGAAAGGCAAGAGGTGGCTGCTGATGCTGGTAATGCTGGAGCAGTGAGAGCTTGGAGGAAGACAAACACGAAAGCAGAGTTTACTCTTAAGCAGGCTATCTCATCGGAACTCTTCGACCACATCATCGGATGTTGGTCTGCTGCAGAGATTTAGACTTCCCTTGATGGGTTGTTCAATAGGAAGAATGTAGCTCAGCTACAGTTCCTGGAGAATGAGTTGGCGGGAGCCACTCAGGGAGATTTGTCAATCTCAACGTTCTTCCTGAAGATGAAGAACTTATGCGCTGAGATTTTAGCATTGGACCCTGATGAGCCTATTTCAGAGGCGAAGCTGAAGAGGCACATAATCTACGGTTTGCAGAAGGAATATGTGGCATTTGTTACTTCCGTTCAAGGCTGGGCCAATCAACCGTCTTTGCTGGAGCTGGAGAATCTACTGGCTTCGCAAGAGAGCTTAACAAGTCTAATGGCTGGAGTCACTGTCTGTGGAGGAGATGGTGAGGCTCTCTTCTTAGGGAAGAAAAGGAGATGGGATAAGAAGAAGAAGCCGGCTGCTGGTGATGGACCTTCTACTTCATATCAACAAGAGGAGAGGTATGCTCCTAGGCTTGATGGGAAGAGGAAGGAAGGGCCACGGTGTTATAGATACAACCAGCTTGGTAACTTCAACAAGGACTACAAGGTTATCTTTAAGTAGGCGAACATTGCTTATATAGGGAGAAGGGATGAGACTTTAGTTGTGGCCTCGACAAGTTCTTATGTTGATCAGATAAGGGCCAATGATAGTGTAGCTATCTGGCATGAAAAACTGGGCATGTCGGGATGGACAAGTTGAAAGCAATGGCGGAAAGGAGCCTTGTGAAAGGCTTGCCTAGGTTGTCATCCTTCGGTGACAGTCATGTTTGCGTGGGATATCAACACGGTGAGGATTATAGCTTCATGTCTGATAAGTCGCAAACGGGGTATTCTCAACCATTGGAGTGCATCCATGGTGAGGTGTTGGGACCGACCATCACCGCCAGTCTTGGAGGCAGCATGTATTTGTTGGTGATTGATGACTATATGAGGTACACTTGTGTGTACTTTATGAAGGAAAAGTCGGACACGTTCCAGTTGTTCATGAAGTTCAAGAAGCTTGTGGAGGGCCGGGTTGGCTTGCAGATTAAGAAGTTGAGAACGTGTAGCTGACGTGAATTTGGTTCAACTGTGTTCTCTAAATTTTACAGGAAGTATGGAATCCAGAGAAAGCTTTCTTGTGGGTATAATCCACAATAAAGTGGCGTAGCAGATAGGAAGATCCATCATTTGATGGAGATCTGCAAGTGTTGGCTTCATGGAAAATGCATTCCTAAGGCTTTTTGGGAGGAAGGGATGGCTAGTGCGGCGTATGTCATCAATCGCATGCCTTTGAGTCCGATCAACATGAAGTCTCCGGTTGAACTAATGTTCAATGAGAAGCCCAACATGGAACACCTTCGGGTGTTTGGGTCAACCTATTATGTACACATCTTGGATGCTCACAAGATGGAGCTGGATGCGAAGATGAGGAAGCTTGTTTTAGTGGGCTATGATGAGCAGAAGAAGTGATGGAAGTGTATGGATCCTGCGACAAAGAAGTTCATCGTGTCCAGAGATGTTGTCTTCGATGAACTGACTTCAAATGGAGGTAGCTCATCTGTGGAGCTAAAGGAGAGTAGGTCAGACGGTGGGCTGAAGGAGGCTGCTGCTGAAGATCTTCATATGGAGCTGCCTGTGTCACTAGGAGCTCCAGGTTATTCTAGAACTAGGGTAGAGGCTTATGGTTCAGGAAGCAGGGGAGTGATGCTCCAAGTGGTTCCAGTTCAATAGTGGAGGCTTCTGGTTCAGGGAGAAGGGAGAGGGATGCTCCAGGTTCTAGTACGATGGCTTCTTATTCAGGATGCAAGGGGAGCATTGTTCCGGGTTTGCCCGGGAACAGAGCTGGTTTAGAAGGAGCAGCGTAGGTGGTTAGCCGTGATCAGGATCTTCAGAGGTCGAAGAGGGTCACCAACACACCCGCTCGATATAGCGAATGAAATGCTGTGAGCTTGGTCTCATGTTTCTTCGCAGGCCCTCAGATCGAGCATGTGCCTTCTAGCTGTGCTGACTCCACTGGGGTCGAGGAGGTGGTTAAGGCCAAGGTCGTTGGTGTTACTCCTGCAATGTATAAGTGGAGGTCGAAGCTGAAGAAGAAGGTATAGGGAAGCATGGCTCCTTTCAGGAGATGCTGGAGGGATCCCTTATGGTCCAGGATATGTGGGGTGTCATCTTGATGGTGTTATCAGAGGGACCATATGCATGGTTACCGGAACTGCTGGGGTTCTCACCACTTCTTACTTTAAGGTGGAGTGTTGAAAATGATGAAGTGAAATTGAGTGACGGGACGACCTGTCCGGGCGGTCTCTGTAGACAGGTCTGGCGGTTAGCTAGGTCAGTAGAGGTGATGTAGTCGGTTTGCTTTCTGGCGGTCTGGGCGGTTTGTTCGCGTGGTCTGTGTTGACAGAAACATCGGCTAGCCAGGCCGGCTTGTGCTTAGCAAGCAGCTCATTCCCAGAAGGTAACCGGGTGGTTAGCTTGTCTAATCGTGGAGTTCGCCAAGACCAGTTTGGAGCGGACTGGTGCCAGAGTTCGCCGGGTCTAGCAGACTAGCGCCGGAGTTCGCCAGGATGAGCATACTAGTACTGGAGCTCTCCTGTTGGGTATTGTATCCACATTAACCCAGATTTGATGAAGTCACCCTTGAACTAAGATGAATTAAGTTGTATTTGATGCTTTGGTTGAGTTATGTGTTTGTAGGACTCTAATGACAAGTGTAGACCAATGTTAGTCTACAATGGGTCACCAAACACAGGACCATACAATGTAATCCCTCATTGTGTGATCCAAGGTGTTGACTCATGTGTAGTCTCTCTATTGGGATACACTTTATATTCAAGCACTAGGACTTATTGGAAAAGACTTGACGCTGATCTCACCAAAGAGAAGAGAATTCTGTCAAATAAAATTTACTAAGTGTTTTACTCGAGTAGTTCTATACCTGCTCGAGTGAATAGCTTAGTTTATACTCGAGTAAAATTATTCTTACTCGATTAAGTATGATAGATCCGAAGTAGTCAATTTATGGCTCTCGAGTAGTTAAGACAACTACTCGAGTAGTTTCCATCTTATTCTCGGGTTTACAGATTTCCTTCTCCAGATATATTCTAAGTAAATTACTCGAGTAGTACTTTATAGTACTTGAGTAGATTATACCTTCTGTCTCGAGTTACAGAAGTCTGCACCTCGTGTAATTTCTATTTACTCGAGTAGTTAAGTCATGTACTCGAGTAGTTCATTTACTACTCGAGTAGTGCAGTATTTATACTCGAGTAACCAGAATTTCTTCTCTCAGAATTTCTCTAAGTCAAGTACTCGAGTAACTACTTCCATATACTCGAGTAGTTCTTATCCTCTCGAGTAGTTCAACTTCACTACTCGAGTAACCCAGAATTCCAGTTCAGAAAATATTTTAAGTCCCTGACT
This sequence comes from Platanthera guangdongensis, assembly GCA_039583875.1. Lineage (NCBI taxonomy): Eukaryota > Viridiplantae > Streptophyta > Magnoliopsida > Asparagales > Orchidaceae > Platanthera > Platanthera guangdongensis. Next base: position 142,532,813 of record CM077148.1, read on the forward strand.
CGAGTAGTTCATCTACCACTCGAGTAGCTTATTCTCATTTACTCGAGTAGTATTTCTTGTACTCGAGTAGTCTAACTCCACTTCACGTGTAATTCCTTAAGTACTCAAGTAAGTCTTTTTGGTACTCGAGTAGCTGATCAACTTCTCAATTTTCTTCAAGAATATACTCGAGTAGTTTTCTTCAGGTTACTCGAGTAACTGTCTCTAAGTACTCGAGTAGTTATCTTCATCTCTCTCGAGTAGTTCTATAAAGTACTCGAGTAGTAATTTCTTCACTCGAGTATGTCACTTTAGTTTTCTGAAATATTTCTTTAAGTCCAGATTAACAGATTCCTTAATGAGCCTTGACGTGATTGATCCACGTGTACCTCATTATGAATTAATTATGACAGATTATCTCCGATCCTATATAAGGTCTTGTCAAACCGACAAACCCCAAGTAAGAAGTTTTATCAGAAGTTTTTGCAGCCGATTTATTTTCTAAGCTATCTGTTCCTCTCTCTCTCTCTTCAAGAAGCGAAAGCTGTCGCCGCTAAGTTCCCATCCGGCTAGGGTTTTTGATATCAGAAGATTCAGATTAAGAAGGTTTTACAGATCGAGATTGTCGGACAACTCTTCATCTTCTATTCGATTGTGTGAAGCCAAGAAGATTTAGGTCTGATTTTGCCGAGATTTTCTTCACCTCTCTGATAAAGCCACAAAGTCTAGCAGAGGAAGATCTAAGCCGATTACTTGCAGATCTGACAAAGATTCATTGTTTGTATTTCATACACATTTTAATTCATTCTTGTAGGAGAGGTTTTCTCCGAGTGTAGGAGCTTTTGCCTCCGAGATTGTAGGAAGTTATATCTTCCGAGTGTAGATCCGCCTTGTGGATCGAGATTGTAGGAACGTTGTTCCGAGGCGTAGGATTGGTTTTTCAATCCGATATAGTGGAGTAGCCGAGTCTAGTTTATTGCTAGATCGGTGAGGGAAAGTGGATGTACCCAAGATTGGGGAACCACTATAAATCTTGCTTCGTCTGTGATTGCTTGGTAGATAACTCTGTGCATAGATCTAAATTTTTATTCCGCAAAAAGACACACATCTCACCTATTCACCCCCTCTAGGTGATTTAGGCAGACAACTAATAACTTTCAATTGGTATCAAAGCGAGGTTAATCATTAAAAGGTTAACACCTTGATCAGATCCTTCTATAGTTGTCTTTTGAGATCTACCAAACATGGACAAGGCTAAAGATTTTGCCAAGCTTCCTTTGTGCACCAAGAATAAGTTTTCTCATGTGTAAAGAGAGAATAAAATTCTTTATGGAAGCTGTGGATCCTAGGATATTCATGATAGTTGAAGAAGGTCCTTACATTCCCATGACAATCTCCACAATAGATCCAACCAAGAAAGTTCCAAAGAAACTAATGGATCTAGATAAGGATGAGATTGCACTTGTATCATTAGACAAAAAGGCCAAAAACATTATAGCAAGTGCAGTCGATGACTCCATGCTGCAAAACCTAATCCACTGTCAGTCTGTAAAGGAGATGTGGCAGTCTCTAGTTACCTTGATGGAAGGTACAGAAGAAGTGAGGGATGATAGAAGATCCCTTCTAAATCAAAATTATGAAGCCTTCCGACAAGGAAACAAGGACACCATTGCTGACACATTTGAGAATTTCTTCAAGATAGTAAATGGCCTAAGGGTCTATGGCAGAGTCTTCACTGACGGAGAATTAAATGACAAGTTCTTGAGATCCCTAACTAAGGAATGAGATAACAAGGTCTGTGCCATCAGGGAGTTTGGAAAACTAGCCGAGACAGACCCACAGAATCTCTTCGGGAAGCTTATGTTATATGAGCTTCAACTTAATACCAGAAAGGCTGAAGAAGAGAAGAGCAGGCCTACATTCAAAGAGAAGTCCGTTGCTTTAAAGGTAGAAACCTCAAAGAAGTCAAAAGCTGTTCCTCCTGCTCCAGCTCAAGAAGTAAGTGAAGAAGAAACATCAGAGTCAAGTACCTCAGGCTCTGAGCTATCTGAAGGAGAGTTCTCACTACTCTCACAACAGTTCAAGAAATTCTTGAACAAGAAGAAGCACTGGAAAGGCAAGGATGCCTCTTATAGAAGATCACGACGTGATGGTGATCGTCAAAGAAAAGGCTCAAGTAGCCTCGACAGGTATACTCCTAAACAGAACAAACATATTTCTACTGACATCATTTGCTATTGTTGTAATAAGCCAGGACACGTCATTGCTGACTGCCCTCATAAGAAGAAGGAGGGTGGAAGAAGAGAGAAAAAGAATTCCTCATACAATAAGAAGAGGACAGAGAAGAGCTTAATAGCCAAAAAGGGCAAGATTTTTAGTGACTCCGACTCATCAGAGTCGAGTGAAGAAGAAGAAGCCTATTTTGGGCTCATGGCTCAAACAGATGACGAACTAGAGCCTCAGTTCACTGGGAAGGTAAACTCTCACACTCCTCTTTCAAAATCTGAAGCTTTTGAGCATGATCGTGAGGACAGCTCTTCTGACGATGAGTCTGAACTCATGGCCCAGTACAAGGAGTTGATCATGGCTTACGACAAATGTCGCCGAGTTGTGAAAACTCAGGCTAAAGAGATAAAGTCTCTAAAAGCTGAAGAGAGCATCTTGATAGAATAAGTCGCTAAGACTGACTCACTCAAGGAGAACTTTAATAATGCTATTGAAGAATACAACAAAGCTCTTGAGCACCTTGACCTAAAAGAGAAAATCATCAAAGAGTTGGAAGAACAACTCGCTGCTGAGAGAAAACTTGCTGAAAGTTTCTCGAAGCCTAAGACTGTTCTTCCATTCGTTGTTGAATTCTCAGCGAAGGCCAAGGGTGCTGGACTAGGCCATGAAGAAGCTCCTAGCAAATCTTCTAGGATAAATAAGGCCCAACGGAAGAATGAAGGCCGCTAAAAAGGCCTTGGCCAAAGAGAAGGGGAAAGCCCCTCAAGATCAGACCTCTTTCAAAAAGGTCATATTTCCGTCAAATGAGTTTGATCTTGACTCATCCTACGAACACTTTGCTAGGCCTACCTATGTAGAGACAAAGTCCCGTTATCAAGGATGGACTCGCCCCAGAAACTTTGGTGAAAGTGTCTTTAAGGCACCTTATGAAGAAGTGATTCTTCAGAGCTGTGACCCTTTCAATCATGGTCATAACTTCAAGAAAGCACCAAAGGCAAAGCCCGTTGTGGAAAAACCAATAAAGGACAAGAAATCATGTGATTGTCATCATCATGAAGCTTCTTCTTCCAAGAATGCTGCCCCTGCCAGACCACAACTTCAAAAGGTCAAGCAGGAGAACATAAGGCAAAGATACAACAGATTTGACTGTTGGTGCTGTGGCAAAATTGGTCACTTTGTCATCGATTGCTGGTTTAATCCCAAAAATACTGCAACCCCTCATGTTGGCAATATAAGAAAGACCACTCCTAATGCTAATATTCGTAGGGGGAGTGTTCTAACCCGATACCAAGGACCCAAACATATTTGGGTTCCTAAGGCAAACTGATTATGATTGCAGGTATGACCAAAGGCCACCAAAATGCTATTCTGGTATTTGGACAGTGGATGCTCTCGGCATATGACTGGGACTAGAAACCTACTTCAGAACTACTCTCCAGTCTTGAACGGACCAAAGGTTATCTTTGGAGGTTCAGACCATGGAATCACTAAAGGATATGGTATGATTACGAACGGTAGTGTATCCTTCTCAGATGTAGCTTATGTTGAAGGATTGGAACACAATCTTATAAGCATAAGCCAACTCTGTGATAAAGGATACATAGTTGAGTTTCACGCTGATAAGTGCTTGAAAAAATCTGTTGACAATATGAAAACGATTCTATCCGGCACTCGAAGCAGAAATATATTTTGTTTGAATTTCATTTGTATAGACTCTTCTACACCAGTGTGCTTTTTAGCAAAAGATAGTGCATCTCTTGGTGACCAATGACACAAGAGACTAGCACATATTAATTTCAAAACTATTAATAAATTATTTTCAATGAACTTAGTATGTGATGCCCCAAATGTCAAGTACGTCAAAGATATACCTTGTAATGCATGTGTAAAAGGCAAGCAAATAAGGGATACCTTTAAAAGCGTTATTGGCAAAGATTCTAACAGATGTTTACATATACTGCATATGGACTTATTTGGTCCACTGCAAATTAGAAGTTTGAGAGGTAAGAATTATATGTTAGTAATTGTTGATGATTACTCGCGCTTTGCGTGGGTGTTATTTTTGAAACACAAGTCAGATACCTTCGACATCTTTACTAATTTTGTCAGGCAAGTACAGAATGAATACAACTGCTCCATAGTCAAAACCAGAAGTGACAATGGAACAGAGTTCAAGTCTGGGGCCATGACAGAATTTTTTGAAAACTTGGGTATCTTTCATGAGTTTTCCTCTCCTCATACTCCGCAACAGAACGGAGTGGCTGAGAGAAGGAATAGGACACACATAGAGGCCTGCAGGACCATGTTGAGTGATGCCTCACTACCAGAATATTTCTGGGCTGAAGCCGTCAACACTGCATGCCACGTGCAAAATCGAGCACTCATAAACAAAAACCATGATAAGACACCTTACGAACTTCTAAAGGGCAGGAAACCAACCATCTCATATTTTAGAATTTTTGGTTGTAAATGCTTCGTGCTTAACAATGGTAAGTATCATACTACCAAGTTCAGCGAAAAGAGATTTGAAGGTATTTTTGTAGGATATAGTAGCCATAGTAAGGCATACAAGGTATTTAATAGAAAAATCCTGGTCGTAGAAGAATCAATACATGTTGTATTTGATGAGACGAGCTTGCTGCAAGATAACTCTTCTAGTGTGCTTACTGAAGATGCAGGTACAAAGTTGAAAGAACTCAGCTTGGATGAACTATCTGAAGATAAAGGTGAAAAGTTCATCAAGATCACCACTCCAACCCCTATTGGAGAGGTTGATGATCCAGATGAAGAAATTGTGCAAGATGATGAAGTCACTCCGGTGATTGAAGAGAATCTAGATGCAAGGACTCTAGAGCTCAGACATCTGAAGGATCACCCCATGGACCAGATCATAGGAGATCCCCGGGATGGTGTCAGAACTCGTAGAGGTACAACTAATAAAAATCTATATTTAAGTTTTCTCTCGCAGGTTGAACCAAAGAAGTTTGAGGAAGCGAACTCAGACGTATCGTGGATAGTGGCAATGGAAGAAGAACTAAATCAGTTCAAGCACTGCAAAGTATGGAAACTTGTTCCAAGACCCAAGGATAAGAATGTCATTGGCACAAAATGGGTCTACAAGAACAAGCTGGATGAGGATGGAACGATCATAAAGAACAAGGCCAGACTCGTCGCTAAAGGATATCGTCAAGAGGAAGGAATCGACTTCGACCAGACGTATGCTCCAGTGGCAAGGCTGGAGGCAATAAAGTTATTCCTAGCATATGCTGCACTCAAAGGCTTCACAGTCTATCACATGGACGTGAAGTCTGCCTTACTTAATGGTGACATAAAGGAAGAAGTGTATGTGGAACAACCTCCAGGTTTCGTTGACTCTAACTTTCCAGATTACATTTATTTATTGCATAAAGCTTTATATGGTCTGAAACAAGCTCCTCGAGCTTGGTATGAGACGCTGTCTAGCTTTCTACTTGAGAACAAGTTCACAAGGGGAAAGATAGACAAGACATTATTTCTTAGGGAAATAAAAGGCAAGATTTTGCTAGTGTAAATCTAAGTCGACGATATTATTTTTAGCTCTACTGATGACAACCTCTACAAGAAGTTTTCAAAACCTATGCAAGGGAAGTTTGAAATGAGCAGTATGGGCGAGCTGAAGTATTTATTAGGGCTTCAAGTGAAACAATCTGAAGATGGAATTTTCATCTCGCAGACCAAGTTCACCAAAGAGCGGACTAAGAAATTCGGAATGGAGAACGCAACCTCGATGAGGACTCCAATGGGTTCAATAATGTCTCTGGAAAAGGATGAAAAAGGGAAACCTTTTGATGAAACCAAGTACACATAATTGTATCCTTGCTCTACCTTACTGCCAATAGACCTGACATAATGTTCTCAACATGTGTCTGTGCTAGATTTCAGGTGAACTCTAAGGAATCTCACTACGCTGCTGCAAAACGGATTTTGAGATACCTTAAAGGTACGCCAAATCTTGTCTTATGGTACCCAAGAAGTAATGATAGCGAGCTAATAGGTTTTTCAGATGCAGATTTTGCAGGGAGCAAAGATGACAGGAAAAGCACTTCCGGGACATGCCAACTCTTTGGAAGAAGGCTTATCTCCTGGAGTAGCAAGAAGCAAAACTGTGTAGCAATCTCAACGACTGAGTCAGAGTACATCTCTGTAGGCAGTTGATGTGCACAGCTGCCATGGATAAAGAATCAATTTGAAGATTATAACATGAAGTTCCAGAAGATTCCATTATTTTGCGACTCTTCCAGCGCAATTGCAATAGCCAACAACCCAGTCTCGCACTGCCGGACCAAGCATATAGAGATAAGGTATCACTTCATCCGGGAGCATGTGGAGCATGGGGACATAGATCTATAATATGTCTCTATAGACAAGCAGATTGCAGATATTTTCACAAAGCCGCTGGATGAGACCAAGTTCTCGTTCTTCAAAACAGAACTTGGAATGCTCAACAAAGAAGAGTAGAGAAGATGGACTCAGAAGGAGGCCCAGAGATCAAGGATCAGTCTAAAGTTAGAATTATACCATCTGCCAGCTGCTTGACTCGAGTAAGAAGTAAAGTACATGAGTAAGTAAAAGACCTACTCGAGTAATGAAACTTGACCTACTCGAGTACTCGAAAAGCCACTCGAGTAAGTTACTCTAGTTGCAAAATAACTTACTCGAGTAGCAGAATCACTTACTCGAGTAGTCTAACTTCACTCGAGTACTTCAACCCAAATACTCGAGTACCTCAACATATCTACTCGAGTACTTCTAGACTTATCTACTCGAGTACTATTAAGTCACTCGAGTATATGACAACCGATTTCTCTCCTTGATTCAAAATTTCGTTATTCGCAACCCGAGGCTTATGCCGCCACTTCTAAGATATGATTTCATCATTTCTATTTTCTTTAGATATAAACCTAGGGTTATATAAATAAGAAATTCCATAATCTTTCTACACGAAATCATTTCCGCTCTCGAGTACCCCGACTGTCTCTTCGCCTTTCTCCAGAAGTTGCAGAGCCGCGTTTTCTTCCTCCCCGCCGCAGTTTTTCCTACAGTTCCTGGATCATGGCTGCTTCGTCGAAGATTGGGATTGGTTCCAAAGTTGTCGCCGCTGGCATCGCCAAATTATCAGATGATTTCCATCACCTCATGATACTGCTCGACATAGCCGGGCTCACCTTCATACTCCAAGAACCCTGCAAAATACTCGTTCCAGAAGTTGCTGAATTCTTCAGAAATATCAAGGTTAAGAGACATGGAGCTATTATCAAATCGAAGGTCAGAGGTCTTACAATCAAACTCACCAAAACCTCTGTATATCACCTTCTTCGCTTGCCGATTGTGGATGAGGAAGACCATCTTGGACCAGATGAATCTGACAGAACCTGTCTGTTCTATGGTGTGTCTACTGATTCTAAATATATCAAACGCTCTGATATGAATCTTGAAGGAAAGCTACTTGTGGACATCATAGGAAAAATTCTACTTTGCAAAACCAATTCCATCAGAGACATATCCCTCTCATTCTTTGACATTATGCAAGCCATAGTGTGCAGAAAACGATTTCAGTTTGGAATGATGATTTTATATAAAATCAAAGACAACATAAAAGCTCCCAATTATGCCAGAAATTTTTCTCTGCTCCTCCATGAAATCAACCCAGAGGTCTTCAGTTTTTCTAAAGGGACTGCTCTTCACCACATGAAGAAAGTCTCTATATCCTCCATACACAGATGGGAATTGGAGCTGCAAAATCCAACACAAGCTGCCAAAGGTCAAGAAATTCCAGCCATAGAGGACAGGACCCCATCTCCCTCTCTACATCAGGTTTCCAGCTCCACTGGTGCATCTATTGAGGGGGAGCTTGCTCCTTCTATCCCAGCAAGGATTCCTACACCCCCAGCAGTAACTCCTCCACCTCCCCAGACTCCAGAAGAAACACCATCTGAACAGCAACTTCAAGAAGCACTCCTTTCCATAGAAGCTGCTATCAGTGAGATGATAGAAGAATTGACTGCAAATGATCTTCCTCCTCCTCTCTCTCCAAAGGAAACCACAACTTAAATACCATCAGAGTCTCCAGTACAATCTCCAGCACATACTCCTTCTCCAGCAAAGTCTCCTGCTGCACACCAAGAGCAGGTTGAGACCATTCTCATTGATGATGAGCTATCCCCTGAGCCAGCTGAAGCTCCTTTAAGGAATCTGGACTTCTCCATTCCCTCAGTCACTGATGAAGGGGATGCCCTAATTCACACTACAAGATCAAAAAGCACTATCACCATTACAGAAATAGCTCCATGGGTAGCTCCTCCTCCTCCAGTTCCCTCTTCTAGTGCTGCTCCTGCTGCTACTGCTGCTTCATCAAATGATTTGATGACTCAAGTTGTCCTTCTGCTTCAAGAACAAAGAACCAACTTTGATGCTTCTATTAAAGCTGTTACTGATAAAGTCACTGCTCTGGAGACTGAGATGAGCAGAGGATTTGCAAAAATCCAACATAACACTGACCAGCTAAGACACCTTTTCCAAATTGGTGGGAAGACTCTAGACCACACTATTACTAGTGTTGGTCAAGTGATGGAGCAAGGTGTAACCCTTGCTGGTAATCAGATTGAAATGGATAAAAGAGCTGGAACTACAAAGATGAAGATCTGTGAAGAGGTTGGTACTTTCAAAGAAGATGCAATCTCTAAGCTATCTGTTGAAGCAGAAAGGGGGAGAATTTAGTGAAAGAATACTTAAAAAAATCAGATACTGCCATGCAAGAACTTTGGAAGGCCAAAATTACAGAAATCCATGATGATGTCTTAACATAAATTCAGAGTGTCAAATTTCATACATATGACACTTCTGTCTGGATGCACAATCAAATCCTTCCTGAATTTGCTGCTGATCCAAATATCATTCCTCATCATCTCAACCCTCTAGCTGCTGCTGCTCCTGCTCCTCCTCTGCAACCTACTTTCTCTCCCAGACCTGAAGGCCAGGAAGGCCCTCCTCCAGACTCTTATGCTCAAATCTGGGAGGATGACCCTGCAGATATTTTTCTCCAAGCTCCTCCTGAGATACAGACTTCCAGAAAGAACAGAAAATATGGTGAAGGTCCCTCTACCAGCAGGTCAATTCCAGTTTCTGATGCTGATAAGAGGAAAGCTCCAGAATTTACAGAGATCTGGTCTCCTACCTCTACGTCCCTCATCTTAGATACTCTCAAACTTGTTATGTACTTCCATGAAAGCAGGAACATTCATTACAGTTCCTAGAAATAGGAGTTATTTGAGAAATCTATGACTGAGAGGAGACGATATGACAGAGAATTTGGGAGAAATAACCCTGCTGCTCCTCCAAGACCTCCTAAGTACTATCCCAAGCCTTACAACTATCAGAGGAGAAAATAAGAGAAGAAGACAGGCAACACCACCAAGTCTAAGCTTCAAGGGCATATGAGATTATGGACATGATTGTTGTAGAAATGATATTTTGGACATCACATTTATATAATTCTAAGTTTTTGATCATATATCTTGTTTCTAGTCTTATGCTTGCTTACACTGATTTATCTATATAACACTTTTTATGTCCATAATTCACCTTAGTGTAAAGGGTTCTGACTTCTATAAATAGGGGGATATTGTTGGGTATTGTATCCACATTAACCCAAATTTGATGAAGTCACCCTTGAACTAAGATGAATTAAGTTGTATTTGATGCTTTGGTTGAGTTATGTATTTGCAGGACTCTAATGTCAAGTGTAGACCAATGTCAGTCTACAATGGTTCACCAAACATAGGACCATACAATGTAATCCCTCATTGTGTGATCCAAGGTGTTGACTCATGTGTAGTCTCTCTATTGGGATACACTTCATATTCAAGCACTAGGACTTATTGGAAAAGACTTGATGCTGGTCTCACCAAAGAGAAGAGAATTTTGTCAAAGAAAATTTACTAAGTGTTTTACTTGAGTAGTTCTATACCTACTCGAGTGAATAGCTCAGTTTATACTCGAGCAAAATTATTCTTACTCAAGTAAGGATGATAGATCCCGAGTTATCAATTTATGGCTCTCGAGTAGTTAAGACAACTACTCGAGTAGTTTCCATCTTATTCTCGGGTTTACAGATTTCCTTCTCCAGATATATTCTAAGTAAATTACTCGAGTAGTACTTTATAGTACTCGAGTAGTTTATACCTTCTGTCTCGAGTTACCGAAGTCTGCACCTCGTGTAATCTCTATTTACTCGAGTAGTTAAGTCATGTACTCGAGTAGTTCATTTACTACTCGAGTAGTCCAGTATTTATACTCGAGTAACCAGAATTTCTTCTCTCAGAATTTCTCTAAGTAAAGTACTCGAGTAGATACTTCCATATACTCGAGTAGTTCTTATCCTCTCGAGTAGTTCAACTTCACTACTCGAGTAACCCAGAATTCCAATTCAGAAAATATTTTAAGTCCCTGACTCGAGTAGTTCATCTACCACTCGAGTAGCTTATTTTCATTTACTCGAGTAGTATTTCTTGTACTCGAGTAGTCTAACTCCATTTCACATGTAATTCCTTAAGTACTCGAGTAAGTCTTTTTGGTACTCGAGTAGTTGATCAACTTCTCAATTTTATTCAAGAATATACTCGAGTAGTTTTCTTCAGGTTACTCGAGTAACTGTCTCTATGTACTCGAGTAGTTATCTTCATCTCTCCCGAGTAGTTCTATAAAGTACTCGAGTAGTAATTTCTTCACTCGAGTATGTCACTTCAGTTTTCTGAAATATTTTGTTAAGTCCAGATTAACAGATTCCTTAATGAGCCTTAACGTGATTGGTCCACGTGTACCTCATTATGAATTAATTATGACAGATTATCTCTGATCCTATATAAGGTCTTGTCAAACCGACAAACCCCAAGTAAGAAGAAGTTTTATCATAAGTTTTTGCAGCCGATTTATTTTCTAAGCTATCTGTTCCTCTCTCTCTGTCTCTCTTCAAGAAGCAAAAGCTGTCACCGCCGATTCTCATCAGGCTAGGGTTTTCGATATCAGAGGATTCAGATTAAGAAGGTTTTACAGATCGAGATTGCCGCACAACTCTTCATCTTCTATTCGATCGTGTGAAGCCAAGAAGATTCAGATCTGATTTTTCCGAGATTTTCTTCACCTCTCTGATAAAGCCACAAAGACTAGAAGAGGAAGATCCAGGCCGATTACTTGCAGATCTGACAAAGATTCATTGTTTGTATTTCATACACATTTTAATTCATTCTTGTAGGAGAAGTTTTCTCCGAGTGTAGGAGCTTTTGCCTCCGAGATTGTAGGAAGTTCTATCTTCCGAGTGTAGATCCGCCTTATGGATCGAGATTGTAGGAACGTTGTTCCGAGGCATAGGATTGGTTTTTCAATCCGAGATAGTGGAGTAGCCGAGTCTAGTTTATTGCTAGATCGGTGAGGGAAAGTGGATGTACCCAAGATTGGGGAACCACTATAAATCTTTTTTCGTCTGTGATTGCTTGGTAGATAGCTCTGTGCATAGATCTAAACTTTTATTCCACAAAAGACACACATCTCACCTATTCACCCCCCTATAGGTGATTTAGGCATACAACTAATAACTTTCATCGCTGGATAATGCGAACTGGCTGGGGGTGTGGACTTGGTTTGGATCTAAACCAAGTCCAGAATTGCTCAGTTCGAGAGGTCGTGCAAGTTGTGCGGACAGGTTCTTTATCCGCTGAGCTCGGCAACAATCAACCTTGTGTTGTGGCTGTGATCTTAGGGTATGCGGACTGATGTTGTGTTCGCAGGGGCGTGCGGACTGGAGCAGTGTACGCTGGCATGCAGACAAGTGGTGTTGCCGCAGGGTCTACTGGTGGTGGCTTGTCAGGTTTGGCCCTTGGCAACAAGGCAGATTAGTTTGCTATCCGGCCTTGGTGATGCTATTGGCAGTCTGGCTATCGTGCACAGGTCGCGGCGGATTGGTTGTGTATCCGCAGCTTGCGGATACACTTGGTGCTTGCCATAGGATGGGGAAGTTTTCCTATCATCTAGGGCGGTGATCACACTCCTCTCTGCGCCTATAAATAAGATCCCCCTGTCACATGAAAGATATCTAATTGAATAGTAAGTGAACTCGCAGATAGTTACTGCAATTAGGATTTTGTATCTGCGAGGTTTGAGGAGGTTGACCAGCTTGTGCTGTGCAGGTTGTGCGGGTAGCGCTGGAAAGCCAGGGACTTGGTTCTGACTGTGGTCAGTGACAGTGCAGACTCTGTGGATAGCAACTAGCAGTTAAACAACAAGTCGCGGTTTGCGACTGGGCGGTCTCTTTTCTGTAACTAGTTTCCCAGTTTAATAAGCAGTCCGGTCTGGCAGCTTGGTTCAGTTCGGCAGCAGTTCGCGCGGTTAGGTGGCTAGCAACCTTGCAGTTAGGTGGCTTGCAGATCGGCGAGTAGAGTTGAACATTGGAATAACGGGCAGTCCGCGTGGCTAGACTGCGGTTTGGCGATCTATCTGTTTGAGCGGACTCTGTAGCGGTTAACAACAGGGTCGACATATACTCTTGGAGTCCGTGTGGCTTGTTTTTCTCTGCCTTGTAATTTGCTTCCATCGGGTACAACGGCGAATCATGTCTCGCCATGTATACATCTCCTTGTAAAGATTTTTGATAGTACAAGTTTCTTGCTCTTCTGTTTGCATCAGGCTTATTTAGACCCAGATAGGTTGAGTGTTCCTAAGCCTGGTTTTCCGTTTTCCGCGACAATCAAATTTTAACGAAACTAAGGTCGATCAGAGGCTTCTTTGTGTTTTTGGTTGGGTCTTTGTCAGGATAATCTCCAACCAGAAATTTTTGTGGAAACTCTAAGCTTTCTTAAGGTAAAAATTCTATATTTTCTAGTGTATTTCAAAATTTATGGTAGGTGATTTGTAGCCGCTTGTGTGAAAATTTAGGATTTGTTGATTTATAGTTTTAATAACTTGTTTTGGGGTTTTCTAATTAGTTTTTCCATAACTTTTGATGTTTGTTTTCATATAGTTGTTTCCATTGTTGAGTTGGTTTTCTCTTGGTGCTGTTGGAGATATACTTCCATTTTGTGGTAATTTCTTGTTATCCTTGCTATCTAAAATTTGGATACCTATTTGTGGGGTGCTAGTTCTACGAGTTATCAGTGAGTTTATGGGTTGGTGTGGCTGCCACTAGTATTTCTATAAGATCAATTGTTTTCCTTTTTATGGTAGTATATTTGAATATTTTGCTAACCTTTAGCGTGACTGCTGACTCTTTTTGGTTGGGGTTGTAATGACTGGCCGCCTTTGTATTTTGAGGGCTTCTAATGATTTTTTTAATTATTGGTTGGCCTCTTTTGGTATAGGGCCGACTGCTCCTATCTTGATTATGTATGATGTTTTGATATCAAAGTTCGTATCAAGCGAAAACAGTTAATAATTTTCGCTTTTTATGAGAGATTTCATATTGAAGGGTTTTATTAGTAGCTAACTAGAAAACACTAATTTTTGTATTAAAGTTTATTTTATAAAATCCAATATATATCATGTAAGAGTTAGGAGAAATGTAATTGGCGAATATAATAAAGTCAAATCTAAACATTGATGTATGCATGTTAATAAATACAAGAATATGATTATTTACAGAACAACTAGTTGAAGACGAGTAATTGAAAGGATCGTCAAGCCTGCAAATGTCTTTGATAAATCAGGTGACCATATGCTTTAATATGAATATGTGCGAATAAAGATCTAATGTATCTTATTTACTACTTATATTTACATGCGAGCTAAATGTTATCTTTTCATTATGGTATTACAAGTGTTTAGATATTTGAGAGATAGTGTGGAGATTTTAGCACTTTAATTGATTCGTGAAATATTCTTAAGATAGAATTACATTGTTCATGGAGGAATTATTCTATATGATTCACCTCCCTTGTTTTCTTTGACGTGGGGGGTTAAATAGTGGCACTAGGATTATTCCATGACGAAAGCATGAAAAACTCATGGCGGAAGCATGAGGTGATCATAGCATCCTATGACAGAAGCGTAGGAGGCTCCATGGCAGAAGCATGTGTTGAATCTGATGGCCAACCTTAGAGGTGTGTGTGTGGGGGGGGGGTGATTAAGGTTTTGAAACAAATTTAGAATTAAGATAAATTTTACCAAGGGCTGCCCGTTCTGGAAGCTATCGCGGTGCTGTAATATACTACCGTGCGGCGGTAGGTCACAATGTACGATTTCTTTATAAAATTTCGAGATCGGATTTTCCACACAACACTCAGACCTCTAGCAACATACAGTCATGAATTTCAGATGAAACACACAAAATAATAATTTTATTCAGAAAATCAGTAGAGGTTTACAGTTACAAAAATTGATCTTTGTGACGTCGGTGATCGAAAGCGATGAACACAAACTTCTTATGATTTCTATAACGACCTTCCCAAGACTGGTTGGCTCTCGCTCTTCTTACCAAGAAGATCGTCGAGCCGACTCTTCTCCTTCCTCCCCGGAAGGGTCTTAGAGCCCCACTGGATCTCTCAGATCTAGACATCCTCCCAGGATGATTTCCTGTAGACTCCTCCCAGTAATCCTACGACCTCCCAGGTCCATTTCCCTTACACCAAGATTAGATAATAGTAAAGAAAAATACAAACGAAAAATTTAGATTTTAAGAGTTATTTCTCCCTCAAATGTAGAACTCATTCGAGGAACGGTGCACAATCAATACTCTTGAATATCATTCTTGTTGCAGTCGATCAGCCGTGAATGGTCATTGAAGATTTCATTCTCCTGAGTTCTTCGTTCACAAGCTGGATGAAGAAATAGTGCTTTTCCTTCGACGGAGATGAAAGTTCGTCCTCACCAAATGGCGGCCAAACCCTAGAATGAAATATTCTCCTTCGTGTCTTCTCAAGGAAAAGAACCGCATGCTTTTATGCTTCTTGAAAAATACGATATCGCCGGTGGTTGGGCTAGCACCAAGCGGTAGGTCGATTCGCGCGATGGTGACAATTGTCCTGTAATTTGGAAAAATAGCAAAATAAAATATTTTTCCACTTTTATGATACCATGGCGTGGTAAGATGTTATCGCTTGGTGGTAGCCATTTTCTCAGCAGTTCGTCGAGTATTCACAGTGGTTTTGAGCTAGAGCAGAGCGGTAGAGCTAGCGCCACGCGGTAGGTGCCGAAGAGCCTGTCCAAAAATAAATCCATGCTAACGCGGGCGGTAGTGTTAGCGATTAACAAACATGTCTCGTGAAAGGGACAAGGATTAACAAACATGTCTCGTGAAAACATTATAAGCGTCATACATGCATAAAAAACATAAGCACTAGGGAAAAAATAAGAGCGGAACACCATGAATATAGACCTACCCAACACACGAAGAATAGTTGACATGAAATTTTTTTAGAGCATATGCAATTTGGACAATACATGTGAATCTAAATACACATGATTTGGAATACAATGTTAGGTGTTTTATAGAGTTAATACAATGCAACATTGTAAGCGTCATGAATAGAAATTGTGTACTAGAATATATGTGTTATAGATAAATAGTGCAATTTAAGTCCAATTCTTATGCATAGAAGTGTTAGATAGAATAATGACAGGTGTACGTGTAGCATCAGAGAGAAAAACATCAATTAGAAATCATAATAAATATATGTTTTTTCTCCATTATTCAATATACTAACACAAGAGAAATGAAGTGAAAATTCACGTCACATTTCTATCTATTTCATACCAAGACTAGAACAAAGGACACTAACTCAATTTGTAGTTCGTACACAAGATCAAAACAATTCTTTAGACCAATGTGCTCATCCTCACAATGCTTATAAAGACTTATCAGGAGGAATGAGTAGTGCAACAGACTTTGTCATTAGAATATTGGCCCAAAGTTCTAATCTCTATATGTTGGACATGAACACCGCAACATTGATTGTTCAAGTCATTTCTAGCGTGTTAGACACAATATCACGAGTTATAATATGTAAGTTTTGAATTTCTACAAGAGTGCATTTTCTAGGGATGTGTGAACAGTAAAATGTTATTATGCTACCTAAATCCTAACACATACCTAGAGACATATTCAACATGACAAAATCAGACAATGTTAACAGGGATTAACAATCATAAATCAAACATTGTATGTAATCGTTATGATTTAAGTTCTAGTCATGCATGTCCTAAAAATGATCGATCCATAAATTTTTTTTATTTTAAATGAGGTAAACACACCTGAAGAATAAGCAAAAACATATTTTTGTTCTTTTAAGTTATATTAAAATTTTGATACTCAATAGATTTTTGGAAAACATGGAATTCTTTAACAAGCCTGTCAGTTATGTAATTTTCTATGCTAAAAAATAATGTAAAAAGAAAGAAAGAAAATTTTGTGTTTTTCTAAAAATATGAAAGCTCAAATATATATATAATGCAAACACAAGATAGCATGATCAAATATTATGCAAGAAATGAACATGAGAAGTGAAATGATGTTCATGCGATGTGTATGAGAATAATGAGTATGCCCAAGACAAAAAACTACCCACGCAATATGCTTACACCCTAGCCCCATACTAAGTGACGGATAGGCATGAGGAGCTGCACAAATGTCATAGGTTAGGGTGTTAATCCTAAATGCGTACAAAAGAACTCACTCAACCTAATATTCTTTCCCCCCAGTGCCACTCACAGACCTACTGAAACCCTCTCCGGTTAAGGGCAAGATATCATTTACAGGTTAGCATCTCTAATGCACATAACCCTACACCCCCACTATTGTGAGACATAAACAACGAATGAATGATCGGGGTCATAAGTTGTCGTTCACATTAAATGAGAAACAGAGGTAACCAACAATAATAGAACTTTTAGCAGCAATAATAGTAAATAATCAGGAAAGAAATTATGCTACTGCCAGCAATAGGGTTACCGCGTCCGGTAGCCTGATTTATTAGACTCGACCCTAGACCGACTGCTCATAATTCTCCTTTTCCATTCTCCTCCCGATTTCAGAGCTTTCGTCGACGCTTTCCTTGATCTAAGGTTCATATCACTTCTTTTCTCCCCTATTTCAATTTATGTTGAGATTAGAGTTAAGTTCATGGAAATTTTGTGTTTTTGGCCAAGATCCATGGTGTTTTCAATGTGTTTTGAATTTGGTTTGAAATTTGTCTTCATGGAACTAAGTTAAACTTCTTTGATCTAAGTTATATGTGCACATATCCCCTTCCTTTCTAGTTTTCATTCCAAAAATTTGTTAAAATGGGGTTTTGGGGG
Source organism: Platanthera guangdongensis (assembly GCA_039583875.1). Classification (NCBI taxonomy): domain Eukaryota; kingdom Viridiplantae; phylum Streptophyta; class Magnoliopsida; order Asparagales; family Orchidaceae; genus Platanthera; species Platanthera guangdongensis. The sequence goes on from CM077148.1 coordinate 142,550,336, forward strand.
AGATTCAGAGCAAAGATATGAAGTGCAGTTTATCAGGCTACCGCGCGGCAGTAGCAGATTATCGCATGGCGGTACCCACCCGTGATGGTTTTCTTAGCTTTAACAAAAAAAATTGTGTTTTCAGGCTATGGCTTCATCTAGTTCCCAAGCACCCCAAAGGAGCTTCTCCAAACGATCCCGAACCCCCGCACTGACCTACCCCACGGTGGAGGATGCCACAGTGAGTGTGGCAATGATCATTTATATTGACGACCGATATGCTCACATTTACCACTACTTGGATACTACAGGAGTACTATCAATGGTCGAGTTGGGTGACCCATTTTCATACGTACTTGTGCTGAATTCTAGATCAATCTCCACAATCTGTCTATCACAGGACTCAACGGAGGGGTATAGTCTTGTAGACACTCCCAAATTGTGACCATATTACACGAAGATTTGGAGAGGATATACGTCTTGTTTCCAGGCGGGGAGCGACTTGACATCGTAGAGACTTTTAGAACTGCTAGGAGCTGGAATAAAATCAATGAGATTCTCCGTGATGAAGAAAATCATCGGGACCTTATCACTATGATTGATACGCTCATGCCAGAGGCACGGATTATACAAGACATCTTGCATCACTCTCTCATGTTCAAATCTGGGGACACGAAAAAATAACTACTCAGCTCTCTATGGTGACCTATTCCATTATGGCAAGTATATCTTTTAGTGTATCCGATTTGTTCTTATCCATGATGCGATGTACATTTCGATGGAAATCTCCTGAGCACCAGTGATTGAACACCCTACCATTGGGCGGGGTGGTTCAGAGGTTATTGATGCAGAAGTATCCAGCCATTGATTTGTCATCTTTTCCTACCAATAGTTATCCTCAGATTTATAAGGTAGAGGATATTTCTACTGCACCTAGAGTGTGGGCATCCACTTATACTGCACCTAGCGCATGACCATCTACTTCACAACCTCCTCTTCATCGTAGAGGATCCCTTTAGGACACCCGTCAGGATATTTACGAGATGGTTGAGGATCAGGGAAGGAAGATACAAGAGCAGGGTCGATAGGTGACACATACTATCAAGGAGGTGAGTAAGTTCAATATCCCTCCGACTTCTTCAGAAGAGTAGCATCTCAGATTTGTCATTCAGTACTTCAGATCTTAGAGGCACTATCCCCCATTTTATTATTATTAATGTTGTAATAAGACAAGTTGGACAATATTCTATCTATGGTGAACTCTCGCGGGTAGTGATACTGCTGGTGATATCTATCATGCTTTTAATTTTGCCAATTGTGATTAGTTTCATGACACTACTCCGCTCAACATGATTTTTAATGTTCTTTTGATTTTTGTGGCTAGATATGCATATCGTGCTGGCTCAAATACAAATAAAACAATAACAAAAAAGAAACAAACAAAGAACACACAAATAAAACTAATAAGCATATCGTGAAGTAAGATATAGTGTAGTTCATTTTGAACTTCACACAATTTATGGATATTAATGGATAAGAGATTTAGGTATCAAAAAGGAGCCAAGGGTGACGGTTCCTTTGGATACCTAAACATAACATGATAAACCCTGGGGAGATTTAGATAATTATGAATAGTCCCTTTTTAGTGGAATGGGTGCATTATTTTGAATGATGAGCCTCCATTCTCCTCCAATTCGCCTTTAGCTATGATCCAATCCGACGAAATTGGGAAACATCCTGCTCATGATTATCCTTTAGAGCAACAAGAGAACCCGCCATAGCTCAGAACTTCTCCTGGAGGGCCAGATACCCGTCCTTCAAGCTCACGTAATGATCATTCCAGGTAACGACAATTTGTACATGAGACTCGGTCTGCAAAAGAAAGAACGGAGAGGAGTCAGCACAACACAACAATAAAGAAGAGCCAAAAATAATCAAGCTCGCTTACCACTTCATTCATCACCTTCAAAGAAGAAGATAGCCTTAGAGTCGCCGCCTACGCAGGAAAAGACTGGGGGGGGGGGCAGATAATCCAAGCACCTGTACCTCAGGAGACGAACCGCCACAGCCACCAGAAGGAGAGTCGTCACCCAGAGAAGACGAACAAGGTGCCACGCTACCGCTACCCCAATAAACTACAATGACCTTCCGTTTTCGATTGCAAACCAAAGATGTCTCAGCGGTCCGCCCATAGTCTGAAAAAATGTCACTTTGCAATAAGCGCTTCTCTTCCACAAACGAAGAAATACTGAACAGACGGTTCGCCAACTCGCAAGTCTTTGAAAATCCAAGTACTGGAGAAAACTCCCGCTCTTTCACATTTTGATGATAGCAACGGTTAGGCAGTGCGTTCCACAGCTTCGGCAAGCCACAAGAGTTCTGGACATAACCACACAAAGTATTTCCGTGGCGGCGGTCCATCCGAATGTCAAAATCAAGCCATCTCTTATTGATATGAATCTCCACACGCTCACCACCATCCGCACGAACATCGCACTAATCTTGGAAGCCGTCTAAAGAAAGTTTCCCACCATGTTCTCGGAAGAAGACAACCAACCCCATGAGGCATACTACCCCCAACAGTCCCCAAGGGAGTAAACTAGGAAATCGGCATGCCGCAGAATTTCAGAATCTCAATCACTTCCTCGCATGGAGGGAACCAGAATCCCGATCTCAAGGTGGTCTTGCAGATCGTCAACCAGCCACGAGGAGGATTTTAGACCCTCTCCTCAACACATGATATCCACTTCAAGGTCGGCAGGAAGGCCGAACCTCCTCCCCCAAATTGTAACCTGATCCTCGGTAAGAGAGGAGCGAAGACGCATTGGTCTCTCAATACGCTTCGAGCTCTATCACAAAAATTAAAAATAAATTTAGACTAAAAGTCTGCAAATCAAAAGTCACCTGCTCCCATCGAGCACATAAAGGCGCACCCAGATAAAAATTAAAACTGTACAACACACCAGAACATACATGCACACCAGACACACAGTCATGCAGAGGTCCGCGCATGACAAGACACACGTGCGATAAAACGCACGCTTGCCTTGGTACGAATGCGCCCACGCAGCAGGCCCCCACGCACACGCCCACACACAGCCACATGCACATGGTAGTGCTCGCGAGCCCCCGCGTGGCCGTACGCACGCGCCTGCGCCGAAGAACGTGTACATGCGCATGTCCAGGTGTGCCCAACCAGGCGCGCGCGCACGTGGGCAGCCAGGCTCGCGCTCGCACGCGTGGCCAGGCGCACACACTCGTGCGCCCGTGAGCGGAAAGCCGCATACGCCCGTGCAGACGCATCCACACTTTCCCATGCAGGCGCGCCCACACGCTATCTTGAACTCGTCCATACAATCGCATGCTCATGCGTGGCCAAGACCGGGTGCCCCCATGCGCGACCCCACGCATGCATCCGCACGCACCTTCGACCGTTAGTACGCCAGCTCCCTTCCCCGGGCACCTTCATCGCCTCTCCTCCACCATAATATATTCTAATATTTTTACCTGAGTTTACAGGGTGCAACTACTCGCCGTCTCAAGTCTATCGCCGCCCGCCATCATCGCCACCATAAAAGGTGAACAAGAAAAGTGTTAGAACTCCTTATTACTGATTTAGGCTAGGATTACTATTCTTTGATTAGGATTTTTATTTTGACCCAACTTGTATAGACTAGGGTCATATTTTATTTCCAGAGTTGTTATTTCAGAAGTTATTCCAGAGATGCTCAGTTTGACGAACTCAGAACTCAGTTCAACGAACTTAAATCTCAACTCTGAGCTCAGTTCGACGAACTCAGAGCTCAGCTAAACGAAAGTAAAAAACTCAGTTCGACAAAATTCAAGCTCAGTTTGACGAAATCGTTGCTGAATTCGACGATCAGACAATTTCTATATTACAGAAGGCAGAATGTTTTCAAATGCTTGATAACTGTCAGTTAAAACTATGATATTTAATGCTAAATATTCTAACGAATATAGTCGTTTAAGGAAATATTAAATATGGATTTATCACCGAGGTTTTAAATCTAATTAATTCCATGGCAGTTACAAATTCTCAAGGGATTCTTCAAGCATTTCAGTTATCATTTATTTCAAATAAGACGCAACAGTCTATATATATGGAAGACTACTGCTTCACCAAAGACAAGGGTATACAGAGATATATACACATTCTGTTTCAGACTCTTCTTGAGACATATCTTCAATCTGACAGACATCCTAATACATATCTGTCAGAAACATCTACTGGAGAGTAAAAGCATACAAGAAGGCCAACACCCTGAAGAAAAGTCTACTCGCTTGATCACAATCCCTATTTAAATTAGGGGGAGCTTTTGCAACATCATCTACTAAGTCTTCTCAGAGATACTTGACAGAGAAGATAACATCTAACTCTTTTAGTTTACTCTTAAACTGTGTACAGGGTTCTAACTCCCTTCAAAAGTTTACACTTGGTTCATAAGTCACCTGATCAAAAGACTTAAGTTAGGTTTTTGAGTACTTGGTCAAAATCCCAAAGGGTTGTTAGATCTCCCTTAGAAAATAGATCTTCTAGTGACAGAGCACATGAGCAAAAACCTGTAAGGGATTCCTACCAGGGTGGTAGAAGAGTAGACGTACCCGATTTATTGGGGAACTACTATAAAATCCTTATGTCGTCTGTGATTGTTACTTTCTATTTATGTGATGTGAATATTATCTATATATATCACTAATTTTTAAAACCGCTATAAAAAAAAATTAAAGTTTTTAATATACTATATTCACCCCCCATAGAGTAAAGTTAGATCTATCCCTTTTAATTTCAATTGGTATCAGAGGGTGGTTGGTTAGGTTTTACAGGCTAACACCTGAACCAACAGATCCGATAGATCTTATTTTACCTAGAAGTTTGTTTTTTAGATCACTGATAAATTTTTCATGGCACAAAATAAGGAGTACGCAAGCACTAGACCTGTTGTTTGCAATCTTAATAAGTTTGCACTATGACAAACAAGTATTAGGTTATATATGAATTATATTAATGTGGATATCTACAATTCAATTTTGACTGGTCCATCTCCACCACCGGCAGTAACAAGCACCAGTGCTACACTACCTCCAAAATGGACAGATGCTCAGAAAAAACTGAGAACTGCTGATGCAAAGGCTATGAATATACTTGTCCAAACAATATCTGATGATATTTTTCAGAAGGTTTCTGAATGCACCTCAGCTAATGATATTTGGGACTCCCTCACTGCAATGGTAGCTGGATCAGCAGATGAAAGAAATGATAGAAGATCTCACCTGATTTCTCAATATGAGAATTTCAAAAAGGGAGAAACTAAATCTCTGACTGATATGTATACAAGACTCAGTCTCATAATCAATTAACTGAAAACTTTGGAGAAACACATTACAATGATAGAAGTAAATGACAAAATTCTTATGTGTTTTCCTAGCACATAGGATTCAAGAATTTGGCCAATTAGAAAAGCCAGAAGTGTGAATAAAATTACAATATAAATTTTGTTGGACAAGATCAAATCATATGATCAGCTCATCAAAACAAGAGAAGCTGAACAAATGACTTTATCCTCAGTGAAGAAGGACAAGAGTATTGCTTTCCAAGCAACTGAAGAGGAAGAACAACTTCCAAAAAATGAAGAACTCATGAGTCTATTGGCTAAAATATTTTTCAAAATGGCCAAGAAAGACTTCAGGAGAAGATTTTCCAAAAACAAGGAAAAACCAAGGTATGACAAAACACCTACTAAGGAAATTGTTTGCTATGCTTGCAGGAAAACAGGACACATTCTTCCAGAATGTCCTGAAAATTAGAAGAAAGATAAGAAGAAGGGGAAAAACTTTAAGAAGCATTCAAACAAACCCTCTTCTAGTAAACATAGACAGAAGGAGAGAGGCTTTGTAGCTCAAACATGGAGTGAGTCAGACACTGAATCTTCATCCAGTTCAAGTGAAGATGAAGAAGAATCAAATGCTAAAGAAGTCTGTATGATGACAATCAATGCATCAAACAACAATTCTGATTCTGAATCTGAGTTCGAAGAAGACCAGGTAATTTCAACTTTTGATTTTACATCCTATCAATTCAAAATAGATTTTAAATTGCTTTGTAAAGACTTGATAAAATCTGATGTGGAAATAAAACTTCTCAGAGAAAAATTAACTGAATTGAACAATCTATCTTCAAAAAACATTAAACTTAAAGACGATTTGGGAATTTCTAAGGAACAAACAGTTTATCTGGAAAACAAATTATCTAAGGCTAAAAAGTTTGAAGAAACTGTTAATGGGAGAAGTATCAAACTGATGAATATTACAAGTACAGTCAATGCCAGATTAAATGACAGACTAGGCTTGTGAGCTTCATCTAGTCAACCTTAAATTCTTAAGAAAAATATTTTAACTACTCCTGTAAAATTTATATCTGCTAAAAGAAAAAAATATTAGAAGTTACAGATAAGGACACTGAAGTTTTGTCAAATAATGTACTAGAGAATAAATCAAAATCTATTCTAAAACAGAATAAAAATTTCCAGAAAAATAATGCTCAACAGAATTCATCGAACCGAGCTTGACGAAATCAAAATTATTCATCGAACAGAGATAAATGAACGCTAAACACAGGAAATGAGAATAACTTTTCAGTGAATGGTGCTTGACGAAATCCCTATTATTCGTCGAACGCGGCTCGACGAAATCAGAATAATTCGTCAAACTTAAACTTTTCAAACAAAAAATTTACTTCTTTTCAAAAGAATAATCAAACTAAAAAGTTGATAAATCCTTTTACTGAGTGGATCATTCCTCCCAAGAGATATCATCCACTTGGATTTAAAAATAAACCTGAATTTTCTTATATTTCTACTGATTATGACAGAAAATTAGGACCCAAGGTAATCTGGGTCAAGAACACCTAACTTGTTTTCAATACATGAAAAGAACTATCCTACCACAGAGGAACATTAGTATTTGGATAGTGGGCGCTCTAAACACATGATAGGAAGAAAAGCTAATCTAAGAGGCTTCAAAGCAAAGCTTGGAACAAAAGTCATATTTGGAGACTCCAAATATGGCCAGACAGAGAGCTATGACATCGTCAAAGTTGGAGTAGTTACCTTCAGAAAGGTAGATTATGTGAGAAGTCTTAAGCATAACCTTATCAGCATCAGTCAACTATGTAATGAAGGTTATCAGGTATCATTTAATAAGTCTTTATGCTTTATTACATCTAATGATAACAAAATTATTTTATCTAGGGTTAGACAGGGTAACATCTATTTAGTTAATTTTAATTCTGCTAGAACTGAGATATTTTTATTTAATCAGATAAGTAAATCAAATGAACTTTGGCATAAAATATTAGAGCATATAAACCTTAGAACTATTGCTAAATTGTCTAAGGACAACCTTGTCTGAGGACTACCTTCTGGATCTTACAAGAAGGAAGGACTTTGTAGGTCTTGTCAATTAAGTAAGCAAACTAAAAATAATTTTAAATCCATATCTAAGAGTGATTCACCTAGAATTTTGTATTTGCTACATATGGACTTTTTTGGACCTATTACAATATAAAGTTTGGGAGGAAAGTCATACACTTTAGTAATTATTGATGATTTCTCCGGATTCAATTGAGTGTTCTTTCTTAGAAATAAGTCTGATAACTTCAAAATTCTTACAGAACTTCTTAAGAATATCAAGATTTAGTATTCTACTCAGATTGCATTGATCAGAAGTGATCATGTCACTGAGTTTGAATCACTTCTAATGAGAGAATTCTGTGAGAAAGAAGGAATCAGACAGTGTTTCTCTGCTCCTAGAACTCCTCAACAAAATGTGGTGGCAGAAAGGAAAAATAGAACTCTAATTAAATCTGCTAGAACATTACTTGCAGATGCTCACTTACCCCTATCGTTTTGGACAGTGGCAGTAAGCACATCAAATTATGTTCTTAACAAAAGTCTCATTCATAAACTCAAGGGTAAGACTCACTATGAATTGCTTAAAAATAAGAAACCTAAAGTAAATTATTTTAAAAATTTTGGGTGTAAATGTTATATTCATAATAATGACAAAAACATTTAGGAAAATTTGAAGTCAAAGCTGCAGATAGAATAGTTCTTGGATATTCTCTTGTCAGTAAGGATTATAGGGTTTATAATAAATCTACCTTTAAAATAGAAGAATTCATACATATATCATTTGATGAATCTACCATGTTTTATAAGGAGAGGAATACCTCTACCATAGATTCTTTTCAGGAACCAATTCTGTGTGAAAAACTAGATGAATTTATCATAAAGCAAGATGATACATTGCATCATTCTCAACAGATTGCTGAAGACAGCGATGAAGATAATCGTGAAATTTATGTTGAAAAAGTTGTAGCAAATGAAATTCCACGAGAGAAATCAACACCACAAATCATTGAAGAACCAACTCCACCTATTAATTTTGTCACTATTAAAGATCATCTTAGATCTCAAGTGATTGGAGACATATCAGTTGGTGTGCAAACAAGACATCAACTCAATCAAGATCAGATGCATACATGTTTTCTATTGTAGATTGAACCACAATCAATAAAAGATGCAGAACAAGATCCTCATTGGATCATTGCAATGCAAGAGGAACTCAATTAGTTTGAGAGAAGTAGAGTTTGGGACTTAATTCCAAGACACAAAGACTATCCAGTAATTAGAACCAAATAGGTCTTTAGGAATAAATTGGATGCTCAAGGAGCTATAGTGAGAAATAAAGCTAGACTGGTAGCTCAAGGATATTCACATGAGGAAGGAATAGATTATGATCAAACATTTGCTCCTGTTGCAAGATTAGAAGCTATCGAGACATTTCTTGCTTTTACTGCATTCAATAAATTCAAAGTATATCAGATGGATGTAAAGAGTGCATTTCTGAATTGAGAAATCAAAGAGGAAGTCTATGTAGAACAACCTCCAGGTTTTATATCTTCAACTCACTCATCTAATGTATTTAAGCTTAATAAAGCTCTTTATGGTCTTAAACAAGTTCTAAGAGCTTGGTATGCGACTCTTGCTAATTTTCTATTGGAGAATAAATTTTGGAGAGGCAAGATAGACAAAACCTTATTTTTTAGCTATCATAAAACTGAAATTATACTAATTCAAATATATGTTGATGATATAATTTTTGGTTCTACTGATTCCAAACTTTACAAAAGGTTCTCAGACCGAATGCATTCAAAGTTTGAAATGAGTAGCATAGGTGAATTATCTTATTTTCATGGTTTACAAGTGAAGCAAACATCTGATGGCATCTTCATATCTCAATCTAAATATGTAAAAGAGCTAGTTAAAAGATTTGAGATGTCAGATGCCTCCTCTATGAAAACACTCATGCCCACTAATGTTGTAGTTGATAATGATGATCAAGGCAAATTGTTAATCAGAAAACATATAGAACAATCATCAGGTCTCTATTGTATTTAACAGCAAGCAAACCAGATATTATGTTTGCAACATGTATTTGTGCTAGGTTTCAAGTTAACCATAAAAAATCTCATCTTATTTTAGTAAAAAGAATTTTGAGATATATAAAGGGTTGCCCTAATCTAGCACTATGGTATTCTATTGTGTCAGGATTTGAATTAATTAGATTCACAGATGCTGACTATGCTGGAAGCAGAGTTGACAAAAAAACACATCAGGAACTTGTCAGTTTCTTGGTGATAGGCTTGTGTCATTGTTTTACAAGAAGCAAACATATGTTTCAACTTCAACTACTGCAGCTGAATATATTGCAGCAGGTAGTTGTTGTTCACAGATTTTGTGGATTCAAAATCAATTACTAGATTATGGATACAACTTAAATAATTCAATTATATACTGTGACAATACTAGTGAAATTATAATTGCACAAAATCCAGTCCTCCCTAATAAAACTAAACATACAGAAATAATACACCACTTTATCCGAGATAATGTGGATAAAAATAAAATTAGCCTAGTATTTATTCCTACTAATTTACAAAGAGCAGTTATTTTCACCAAACCATTGGATGAAAAGAAACATATTTTCTTTTTAAATCAGTTATGAATGATTGATGGTGAGACATTAAATTAATTCCTTCTGTGAACCTTTCGTCGGACGGAGATCGACAGATTGCTTGTCATCCTTTTAACTTCTGAAACCTAATATTTTTAGGTTTCAATCGAACTCCGTTCCACAAATTCTCCATTTCTCTTGTACTTGATCTCTTTGTTTTGCAGGATAATGCGGTGTCGCAAACGATTCTCACTGCGATGAAGTTCGATGGTGGATTTGATATCGACATGGACTCTTTTCGTCATTCAGATCAGATCTTACATGACATTTTGCAACCTTTTGAGGCACATCATTTGCGCAATTTTATGTCCACCCGAATCAAGCTCTCGGTCGCAGAGATAAAGGAATGGGTTCACACTACAAAGGTTCATAATCTTACAACCATTACTGGATCCATCTCAGGTCATCAGGTTTCTCTCACCCCTGTGATTTTATCCAAAATTTTTGGTTTAGTCATTGGAGAAGATGATTTAGAATTATCTAGTACATAATTTCATATTATGCTAGATAGAATGGGTCACTTACAAAGAAACCCTAAACATTTGTTGAAAAAGAATTTTTCTGTGGAATATAAATTTTTAGCCGATGTGGTTGGCAAAGTTCTTCTGGGCAAACATTCAGCCTATGACCATGTCACCAGGCACCAATTTCTGTTGATGAGTGCTCTGGTTGATCAAAAAAATATTAATTGGGGGACAGTTTTGTTTGACTCTATTAAGAAGAAGATTAATAAAATGAATGTATGTTATGGAAGAATTTTGGGCATTTTTCTCCAGACCAAATGTCCTGAGGTCATGGTCTCTCAGACTATAGATATTAATGCATCCAAGAGGATCACCTCTGTTATGTTTGGTAAATGGGAGAGGATGATTCCTAAGCCTCCCAGGGTTGAATCTTTTAGGGCAGCTTCTGAAAGTACTAGAGCTGTCTCAGCTACTCTCCCTACTCCAGAAGAAGATTCTCCCCTTATTTATCCCACTGCATAATCTCCACATCATTCCCCTAGTCCTTCCACACCACCTTCTCTACAACCTACTTTGTTTGTAGAAATTCCATCCTCAGCCTTCCAAGCAGATTCCCCAGCTCATCAGTCACCTCACTTATATCCACCTCACTCACCCATCCAGGAGACAATTCCTAGTGATATTCCCCCTGTCATCAATCCTCCATCTATGCCACAGTCTTCCTTTATCTGTATAAACTATGCTAACAGATCAACTCCATCTTTTCCAATCCATCCTCTGCATCTACTCAGAATCCACCTGAGTTTATGTATCTGGATTTATCCTCTATTGCCAATCAACTTTGTGATTTCCTCTCTCCTACACTCAAGAAGCTCTTGGATTCATCTTTGGCTCCTGTTTTGTCTTCTATCTCAGAACTCTCTTCTAGAATTGCCTATTTAAATTCTGTCCCTTCTTCTGGGGGCCTAGATTCAGTTTTCCCTGAATCTAGGCAGGGGGAGATGCTTGATGAAGAAGCTCCAGTTAGAGCAGTTGATTTTGTTGAAGTTCCTGATTTTGAAATGATTGAGGTCATCTCAGTGTTAACTGGTCAAGCTCACTGCAGAAAATTTGTGACAGTTGAAGATGAGTTTTCAGATCCTCCAGATGTTATTACTGTTGGTAATTTCATCATTAATCCCATAATTAATATATTCTTTGCTATCAGATTTTGATTTATTGCACAGTCATATTACTACCTTACCAGATTTTGGGGAGGATCTCTCTAGAGCAATAGTTTGTTACTCTGCTCCTATTGATGTCTCAGCTTTAGAACATCTTTTCAGAGATGTTTCTACCAGTTTTGATCCAGTCTCACAGACTATCATGATTGACGATGTAAGGAATATTTCTGAGTAGGCTTGTTCCCCTCCTTTATGGGATGAATCTCTCATGCCTAATTTTGATGATTTGCTTAATAAAGATATGGAAGAGGTAGATAAAATAGCTAAACAAATTGATGAATTATATGAACACCCAGAGGTGCAGTCTGTAACGCCCCTAGCCGATACAACGTGACAATGTCACGGCTCCGCTCTAGGCGACACTACCGGACTGCAGCCCAAGCACCCCAACCCCTCTCCAGCCCACTAGCGGGTTGTTGGTGGTCACAACCTCCCTTTGATGAGGCAAACTCGATAGTCAAGCGCGCACTACAGGGACTTCCCAGGAGGTCACCCATCCCAGTACTAATCTAGCCTGAACATGCTTAACTATGTAGTTCCTTCACTTCTCATCAGCAATTGAGCTGCAGCTCAATTAGTGATGAGAAGTTGGAAAACTCCATAGTTAAGCATGCTCGGGCTGAAGTAGTACTGAGATGGGTGATCTCCTGGGAAGTCCCTGTGATGCGCGCTTGACTATCGAGTTTCACTCATCAAAGGGAGGATGTGGCAACCAACAACCCGCCTGTGGATGGAGAGGGGTTGGGGTGCTTGGGATGCAGCCCAGTAACGCTCCGCCTGACCAGGTTAGCTCCCCTTTGACGAGAGATTGTTTCCTTGGGTCGAGGGGATGTTACAATAAAAAGTGCACTTTTATTGTAAGGACCCTAGCCGATCCAACGTAATAATGTCACGGCTCCGCTCTAGGCGTCGCTACCGGGCTGCAGCTTAAGCACCATAACCCCTCTCCATCCACAGGCGGGTTATTGGTGGCCACAACCTAACTTTGACGAGCGAAACTCTCCGGTTAAGAGGACAACATGGGGACTTCCCAGGAGGTCACCCATCCCAGTACTACTCTCGCCCAAGCATGCTTAACTATGGAGTTTCTTCACTTCTCATCACCAATTGAGCTGCCCGGGAAGTGCTCGTGCTGCCCGCTTAATTGGAGAGTTTCGCTCAACAAAGGGAGGTTGTGGCCACCAACAACCTTCCTGTGGATGGAAAGGGGTTAGGGTGCTTGGGCTGCAGCCCGATAGCGATGCCTAGAGCGGAGCCGTGACATTGTCATGTTGGATCAGCTAGGGTCATTACACAGTCTGATGATCATACAGGTTCCGATGAATCAGAAAACTCTATTTCTAAGAAAAGGAAAACCAGGAAAAAGGCTCAAGCCAAGGTTGCTCCTCAACCTTCTTCTAATGTTGATATCCCTTACTATATTTTACATGGGATAACTCTTACTCCAGACCATCCAAATTGGATGAGGTATTCTAAGAATGAGCAGAAAAGAAGGAAGAAAATGAAAAGGTTTCATTCACATCCAAAGTCTTAGAGAGCTCCTCCTCCTCCTCCTCCAGCAGCAGGATCTGCAGGTATTTTACCTTCTTCTCAGAGGCCTATCTCTCATTATTCTAGAACAACTCAGTTCAGACAAGACACACCTACAAGGTGTGAGACTTATAACAGTCAGAGCAGTCAACTATATTATAGCCAAGACTGGCCAACCTCTCCTGTGATCGAACCAGAGTTAGATACTATATACAAAATGGCTAGGTTCAAGGAACTAATTACACTTTCTCAGATAAAGAAGGCAAGAACTGAAGGTAAGGATATCTCTCAGTTTACTACTATGTCTTCTTATAGGTAACAAGAATTAGACAAATATGAGAAGAGAAGCTTGTTTAATGTTGATGAATATATGAGCATGCATCCAGAAGCTGTTGTTCCTACAATCTCTTCCCAAACGATTATTGGTTCTCAAGATCTAAAGCTGAGCAAAAGGGAGTTTGATGATCCAACAAGGCAACTGATTTTTACCAAGTCTTCTTCAGATCCTTCATCTGATGCACCTTAGAAGGATTCCCAACTTTGATTATGTTTTTGAACCTTTTTGTTATATTTATAACTTTCCCAAAGCTTTTTATATATCTGCTAAAAATTTATGTTTCTACTATATAATTATCTATGCTGTGTTTTTCTTGTTTGATAATATCCTTACCTAAATAGGAGAAGATTGTAAGAACTTCTTATCACTGATTTGGGCTATGATTACTATTCTTTGATTAGGATTTTTTTTTGACCCAACTTATATAGACTAGGGTCATATTTTATTTCCAGAGTTGTTATTTCAGAAGGTATTCTAGAGATGCTCAGTTCGACGAACTCAGAACTCAGTTCAACGAACTCAGATCTCAACTCTGAGCTCAGTTCGACGAACTCAGAGCTCAGCTCGACGAAAGTAAAAACTCAGTTCGACGAAATCCAAGCTCAGTTCAACGAAATCCTTGCTGAGTTCGACGATCAGACAGCTTCTATATTACAGAAGGCAGAATTTTTCAAATGCTTGATAACTGTCAGTTAAAACTATGATATTTAAAACTCTTATATTTAATGCTAAATATTCTAATGAATATAGCCGTTTAAGGCAGCATTAAATATGGATTTATCACAGAGGTTTTAAATCTAATTAATTCCAAGTCAGTTATAAATTCTCAAGAGATTCTTCAGGCGTTTCAAGAATCTTTTATTTCAACTAAGACACAACAGTATATATATATGGAAGATTGTTGCTTCACCAAAGACAAGTGTATACAGAGATATATACACATTCTACTTCAGACTCTTCTTGAGACATATCTTCAATCTGACAGACATCCTAATACATATCAGTCAGAAACATCTACTGGAGAGTAAAAGCATACAAGAGGGCCTACATCCTGAAGAAAAGTCTACTCTCTTGATCACAATCTCTATTCAAATCAGGGGGAGCTTTTTGCAATATCATCCACTAAGTCTTCTTAGAGATACTTGACAGAGAAGACAACATCTAACACTTTTAGTTTACTCTTAAACTATGTACATGGTTCTAACTCCCTTCAAAAGTTTACACTTGGTTCATAAGTCACTGATCAAAAGACTTAAGTTTGGTTTTTGGGTACCTGGTCAAAAGCCCAATGGTTTGCTAGATCTCCCTTAGAAAATAGATCTTCTGGGGATAGGGCACTTGAGAAAAAACTTGTAGTGGATTCCTACCAGGGTGGTAGAAGAGTAGACGTACCCAGATTTATTGGGGAACTACTATAAAATCCTTATGTCGTCTGTGATTACTACTTTCTATTTGTGTGCTGTGAATATTATCTATATATATCACTAATTTTTTAAACCGCTATAAAAATAAAATTAAAGTTTTTAAGATACTCAATTCACCCCCCCCCCCCCCCCCCCCGTAACGCCCCGAAACTCAAAAGAGCGACGGGGGACGTTTTGGGCCAGATTTGGAATCTGGCAGTAGGCACACGGCCTGGGACACGGGCGTGTCCCAGGGCGTGTCAGGCTGGAGTCGACGATTTGGTCGAGAGGTCGACGATTTTGGAGTCGACGATCGTCGAGCAGAGAACACGGCCTGAGACACGGGCGTGTCTCAGGGCGTGTCGAGCCCGTGTCGACGATCGGCCAGGGAAGTCGACGAATTTCGCTCGACAAAGTGTTGAGACAAGGTACACGGCCTAGGACACGACCGTGTCCAAGGCCGTGTCAGGCAGTCGACGAACTTCACTCGACGAAGTGTCGAGACCGTGAACACGGCCTAGAGCCCAGGCATGTTCGAGTGGACACGGGTTCGAACACGGGCTTGTCCAAGAACCCGTGTGAGTCTCAGGTTATTTTCGGGCTGTGTCGATGGAGGCACACGACCGACCACACGGCCGTGTCAGTTGGAACACGGGCGTGTCAGGTCGAAAACGGGCGTGTTGGATGCCCGTGAGTTGTTCCAAGCGCGTCGATTTGACAGCGAATGGGGGACACAGCCCTGGACATGGGCGTGTGCCAGGCCGTGTTTGGCCCAGTTTTAATATTTCAGGCCCGAATCAAGGCCATTCGTTTCTTTAATTTGGGATCCAACGGCTGGGGGTTGTTCCTGATGGGATATACCCGGGATTGGACCTTTGAAACCCTCATTTCTTTTGAGTGGTTCTCTTTCTAAGTCAAGAGAGAGAGGAGAGCAAAGGAGGAAGAAGAAGCTAGATCCGGCCATTGGAGGAGCTACGAAGCTCCAAATTGCGAGCCGACTTCGGATCTACGAAGGCAAAGAGAGTGTGGTGCTTTTCATCCGCTTACATTTCCATGGCGCCAAAGAGGAACGCTAGGGTAACGATTCTCTACTTGAGCATGTGAAGCTCTCCTTCTTTGCATAGGAAGCCCGCTCTCGTGAGTTTGCAGTGAGTTGGAGGCGTTCCTACGGGTAGACATGAATAGTCCCCGTTGTGTAGAGTCCGTAAGCGAGAACGGACATAGGCATGATGTGTGAAGCCTACCCGGACATGTTGGTCTGGATTGGTGATGTTGCATTGCATAAATGCCGGAGAAGACTCCGTGCGATTGGTTGTTTTTCGGGTTTTCTACACGGTAGATTGCAACAGGGAGCCTTGGGGATTAACCCTGAGGTGCACCCGAAAAACTGGGCGGATGCGTGATCTTGCCAACTTGGAGGCCTGAGAGCCAACTTGAACATAACCGGATTATGTGAAATGTGTGACGGAAACGGGACTCGGGAGAAGTTTGACCCGCACATATGGCTTAAACTGTCATTGCGATGTGAGCACGGGTTAGATGGAACCGTACCCATTTCTATGTCGTTCGGTTAGAGCCGTTGGCATAGATGAGGGTCTTCGGCAGTCTATGGCTTAAATTGACGTGACCCATGCCGGGAAGACAAATTGCTCATATGTTTGGCCGTCAAAGTGGCGGTGGTGAGTCCGGAATGTCTATGGATTAAACTGACGTGACATTGGTCGGTTCACTGAGAATGTGCCCTGAATGCACGGGGTGTGTGGCCGTGCGTGCCTACGCCTGTGATGTTGTGAGAATACTATATTGCTCGCTTATGCTAATTAAATGCAGGGAAGGAGCATCGCCGCCCCGAGTTGGGGGCGGGATCGTTATAATTTGGTCAGCATTGCTGACCGTTGCTTTTGTTTGCCACCGTGCGGTGATTTTGTTGCTTGTAGGTGCTGCTGGACCAAGCGGTCAATAGCGGACTAAAGCCCAAATTGCGAAGCCGGCCCTCGAAGGCCTAATTGGAGTGTTTACTGCTTTTATTCATGTATGACCGGCCTGCGTGCCGCGGTTTGTAAATCATGTAATATTAAGTAAACAATTTTGTAAGGCCTTAAGGCTTGTACTCGTGTATGTACGACATTCCTATTTGGTATATTAGTGGACATTCGTGCTCTTTGTGCTGGGTTCTTTATTACAACTTATAAAATTGCTTCCGCTAGAATGCTCTGTGTAGGATGTTGGATTAGTTGGATGGTTTCCATTGAGTAACCACCCGGTCTGTCTGTGGTATATGGCGTCGGGCCCCGGCCGAACCTACTGATATATGCTATGCGACGGATAGGGGGTGTTACAATTTGATATCAGACTACTGGTTTCAGTCAGGCTTAAAATGAATTCGTGGGCGAATTCTTTTTAAGAGGTGGTGAGCACATGTGTGTGCGTCATCGTTATAACAGTAAAAGAACCCATGAATGTCCACTTAGGAATGAAAATACATGTGTTTGGGGAACCTGCGTGTTCCTATAATTACTGTTTGCAATTTTATTTGGTCGCTTAACGGTGTTTTGTACCACTATAGGTGACCAGAAGTGGTGCTGGGCCGTCGGAACGTCGAGTTTTTGAGGCTAGCAGTGCACCAGATGTTGCTCCTGCAACACCTCCATCGGCTGAGATCATACGATTGGTGGCCGAAGCAATGTTGGTAATGATTAATGCGCATCCTGCAAGACAAATGCAGCAGCCCGCTCCTGCGATGGAGCAGGAACCTCTTCCAGAGGTTGAGCCGAGGAGAGTGGAACAGGTGGTAGTGGAGCTGTTGGTGCCAAGGAGGGCAACCGAGAGACAGCTCAAGCATGTCATGAGATTTAATCCTTCGGTATTTTCGGGGTTGGGAACCCCATCTCAAGCTGAAGACTGGCTCTCCAGGGTGAAGAGAGTCATGACAGCAATGAAGACGGAGGAGTGGCAAATGACCACCATTGCTACGTTCCTTCTAGATGGTGAAGCGAGATTGTGGTGGGAAGGATTGGAGCTGCACCTATTGAGAGGTATGCAACTTGTTGATGTCTCGATGGAGGAGTTCTCGAGATTGTTCTTGGCTAGATACCTCCCTTCAGCTCAGAGGATAGCGTTGGAGAACAAGTTCTTGAAGCTGGTACAAGGGGACAGTAGCGTGGATGAATATCTCCACGAGTTTACTCATTTGAGTCGATATGCTAGCTCCACCATTGCGTTAAGGAGCGCAAGACGAATCGATTCTACGAAGGGTTGAGAGATGAGTTGAGGTTACTACTCTCGGGGCCGATGACGCAGGGTTTCTTGACCTTGGTCAACACGGCCCGGTCCTTGGAGAAGGACATGAAGAATGTTCAAGCAAAGAAGAGCATTGGTGATAAGAAATCTGAATTCAAGGCGCCGACTACTTCAAAGTCCGGCTATCGAAGGTTCTTCAAGAAGCATAGGACTTCGGGTCCAGCTCCTTCTGGTGCTTCTGGGGCGACTACGGGTCGGACCCCGGGTGCATGTTTCACTTGTGGAAAGTCGGGGCACTTTGCCCGCGATTGTTGGAGCGGACGTCCCAAGTCCGAAAGGAAGTAGGGAACGACTTACGAAGAGAAGGGCAAGGCGGTGGAGTCAACCGCGTCCCACTATGCTCCGGCCCAACAAGGGTGTATAATCTTGGCCAACAGGAGGCCATCAAACAGGCGGATGTGGTGAGAGGTATGGTTTAATTTATATCAAGTTAATTTTTTTAAATACTTGTTATGCACCTATTACCTTACCACTGCTTGTTTAGGATTTGTTTTGATTTGTGAAAATCCGGCAAGAGCACTCTTCGATACGGGAGCTTCATACTCCTTCTTGTCCGAAGGATTTATATCACGCATCGGAGTCCCTTCTTCGATGGCGAAGGATAAGTTGGATGTGTTGTTGCCCAATGGGTGTTCGATGCGAGCGGATAGGATCTGCGGTGTTAAGATTCGCATTGGGAATCAGGAGTTCGATCTGCAAGCATCGTTACTTTCGTTGGTGGAGTTCGACGTTATATTTGGTATGGACTGGCTCTCGGAGCAGCAGACCTATATTGATTACGGTCGCAAGGAAGTCAAGCTGGGAGCAAGTCGTGAGACGACTTTTACGGGCTTAAAGGGGTCGCCCAAGACGTTGATGTATGCTCTTCAGGTGGTGAAGGCGGTTCGTGCCGGTGCAGAACTGTTCTTTACACTAGTGGAGGTTGTAAAGCCAAAGCCCGCATTAGATAGTATTTTAGTGGTATCGGAATACCCTAATGTGTTCCCTAGAGATCTTCCTGGAGCCCCGCCTCAACGGGAGATAGATTTTGCGATAGAGCTCGTACCAGGTGCAAAACCCGTGTCACGCTCTCTGTTGGGTACATTGGAATAAATGTACCTGATTTGAAGAAGCCTCACCCTACTCAATGATATACATCAAAATGTATTTGATGTGTTTTGAGTTTAGTTGTGCAGGTTAAGTATTTGCAGGGAAAGCTAAAAAGTTCCTAAGTCCATGTGTCGACACCTAGAAGAAAAGTGTCGACACTTAAGAAGACTTGTGTCGACACCCAGAGAAGCAATGTCGACACTTGGAGTAATCGTGTCGACACCAGGGATGCAGAGTCGACACCAGACGGAAAGTGTCGACACATACAGGCTGTGTCGACACACAATGAAGAAATGTCCAGAGAAGCTGTGTCGACACTTAGAAGCAGTGTCGACATCCAGAGGAACTTTGTCGACATCAGAAAGTGTCGACACTTGGAGGCTGTGTAGACACTCAGCAAACTTCAACAGAGTTTAAGTACAAGTGTAGACATAATGAAGAATGTGTCGACACACAGCAGAAGACTCAACACATGAAGAAAGTGTCGACACTTGGATGCTGTGTCGACACTCAGCAAATTTCAACAGAGTCTAAGTACAAGTGTCGACACAAGGAGATGTGTCGACACTCAGCCAAAGTCTCAACACAAGAAGATGTGTCGACACAAGGAGAAGTATCGACACTCAGCAGAAGTATCAACACAGAAGATGTGTCGACACCAAGAAGATGTGTCGACACTAAATAAGTTCAACACAGGAAGATGTGTCGACACCAAGAAGATGTGTCGACACTGAACAAGTTCAACACAAGAAGATGTGTCGACACAAAGGAGTTGTGTCGACACTTAGCAGAATTCAACTAAGCACTAAAGAACAAGGAGTTGTGTCGACACACAATATCAGTGTCGACACATGTTGAAGAAGCAGTGTCGAGAAGCAGATTCTACAACAGAAGAAGTTGTGTCGATACCTTGAAGGCTAGTGTCGACACTTAGTCTACTTGTGTCGACACTTAGTCTATAAGTGTCGACACTTAAAGACTGACTGTCTCGACACTTTCAGACAGTTACAGAAAATTCAAGAAGTGACTGGATGACTTGACAGCTGCCATTCCAGCCGGTCTACTGCAACTGTCAGAGATGTCAGAAAGCTGTTAGGAACCGGATCAGCCGGTCACCATGAAGAAGGCCTATATATAGGCTTATTCTATAAACAGAAGAGTCATCAAGCAATTCATTGAAGAATCAATTCAAGTGAAGATCTAAGTAGTTGGAGAGAGAGAGCTCCTTCCAAGAAGACAGCTATTGAACCAGGCTGTGAAGACAAGTTTCAGATTGAGATCTGATTCTTAAGTTAGCAGTGATTGAAGATCAGCTGCATAGAGTATCAACCCTACTGTGTTCTACATTCAAGAAGCTTTGAAGGAAGCCAAGGGAGGTTGATCTCAGCGGAGTTCTTTCAAGAACTCATCAAGATACCTGTCAACTCTTCTCTCTTATTCTGAGTTGTAGGTTTATACTTTGTAACTTTAATTTCTTGTAGGATCCTTAGGGATCTGAGTTGTAAGCCTGAAATTATAAAGGCTGAGTGGTAGGGCCAGTGTGCCTGAGTGTAGGAGATCTATTTCTCTGAGTGTAGGCCTTGTTGAGGGCTGAGTGTAGGCCTTGTTGAAGGCTGAGTGTAGGTCTTGGTGAAGACTGAGTGGTAGGGCTTTGAGCCTGAGCTGTAGGAACCTGTTTGGGGTTCTGAGTGTAAGATCTGAGGATCTGAGGAATAGTGGAGGAGTTTGGCCGAATCTAGTACACTACTAGATAGGCGAAGGGGGAAAGTGGATGTACCCAGACCTTGGGGAACCACTATAAAACTGTGTGTACTCTGTGTATGTGATTGATGTTGTGTATGCTGTTTATAGTTCTGTGAAATCTGTGATATAATCTGCCTAAAAGTTTAAAAATATTAAGTCACATATTCACCCCCCTCTAGGTGATCAGGTACAATTTCTTTCAAGTGGTATCAGAGGGAGGTTACTCAAAAAGGACATAACAGTCTGAGTAAAAGATCCTATTGCCAGATTCAGTATAATCAAGTACAGAATCAAGAAAATCAAGAAAATGGGTTCCACAGAGAATCACAAAGAACTTGGATCCATGAAGTTGCCAATCTGTAGAAAGGAGATCTTTGACATCTGGAAAGAAAGGGTTACACTATTTATGGAAGCCTCTGACCCTAGAATCTATATCACAGTCAAAGAAGGGCCATATGTGCCTATGAAAGTATCAGTCCTGGATGCAAATCAGAGAACCCCTAAGGACTTTTTAGAGATGACTAAAGATGAGATTATTCTGGCCACCATGGACAAGAGGGCTCAGAATATAATTGTAAGTGCAATAGATGATGCCACATTCCAGAATTTGATGCACTGTAAAACATCAAAGGAAATGTGGGACACACTGATAGTGTACATGGAGGGTTCTGAAGAAGTTAGACAGGACAGAAAGTCATTATTAAACCAAGAGTATGAGAGCTTCAGACAAGGAAGGTCTGATAGCATAACTGAGTGCTACAAGAAATTCTATAGGATAGTTAATGAGCTAATGTCCTATGGAAGAGAATTCAGCAATTATGAGCTGAATGATAAGTTCTTGAGATCCCTAACTAAAGACTAGGATACCAAGATTTGTGTCATAAGGGAAGTGGCCAAGTTAGCAGATATTCCTCCTGCAACATTGTTTGGAAAGCTGTTATCCTATGAAATGCAGCTAATGGTTAGGAAAGAGGAGGAGAAGACTACCAGATTTGAGCATAAAGAAAGAGCAGTGGCATTCAAGACAGAAGCCACCAGGAAATATAAAAGTAAGTCTCCATCTCCACCTCCAAAAGTTGCTGAGACTGAGACAGATGAGTCAGAAAGTAAGAATTCTGAAAGCAGTGAGAGTGATGAGGACTTTGCAGCTTTCACAAGACATTTTCAGAAGTTCCTAAAGAAGAAACAGTGGAGGTCTAAGCCTTCCACTTCACAGAAGTCATCAAAGAATGACAGGAGAAAGCCCAAGTCAAGTAGAACTACATCTTCAAAGATAGTCTATTATTGTTTAACAAACAAGGACATGTTGTTGCTGACTGTCCAGAGAAGAGAAAAGAGTCAACTGATAAGAAGAAGACTCAGATCAAGGGCAAAAAGGAAAGGTCCTTTGTTGCAAAGAAGGACAAAAATCTGTCAGATATGTCTTCTTCAGAAACTGATTCAGAAGATGAAGCTTACATTGGACTGTTTGCTGAAGAAGAAGAAGATGAGTTCATCCAATTAATGAACTCAATATATGAGCAAGAGGACAATCAGTGCCAGGGACTGATGGCCTTATCTGAAGGTGACAAAATCCAGGAGCAGCCTGGACCTAGTCAGGTACTAAATTGTTCTGCTAATTCAATTTCTAGTACTGAGTCAGATTCAGATACATCATCATCAAGTGATGAGAGTGCATCTGAATCTGAAGGAGACATTCATCAATTAATTGATGAATATAGAGTAGTGTTGCAAGCTTTGAAGAAAAGCAAATCCTTGGCCAAGAGTCAGGCTAAGGAGATTGCTAATCTTAAAGTTGCTGCAACAGATTTTGATAAGTTGATTGATCAAAAACTAAATGAAATAGCCAGGCTGAAGAACATAACTGTTATTCAGATGGGGACTATAACATTCAAGAATGATCAAATCAGAAATCTGGAGATTAGTCTTCAGAAGGAGAGAGATATAGTTGCAAGGTTTTCTAAACCAAAATCTATTTTACCTTT
The DNA here is from genome assembly GCA_039583875.1 of Platanthera guangdongensis. NCBI lineage: Eukaryota > Viridiplantae > Streptophyta > Magnoliopsida > Asparagales > Orchidaceae > Platanthera > Platanthera guangdongensis. Next base: position 142,573,484 of record CM077148.1, read on the forward strand.
GATAGATGAATTTGTACATCAAAAGGGTAAAACTGTATTAGAGTTTACACAACCTGCTAGGACTGTAAAGTCCAAGTCTAAGGGCAAAGCCCCAGCACTCAACAAGCCTGCTGTAGATAAAACAGCTAGGGTTGTACCTAAGCAAAGGTACAACAGATTTGAGTGCTGGTGTTGTGGCAAGGTAGGCCACTTTGCCATGGACTGTTGGCACAATTCAAGTGCCAAGGAGAGTAGCAATCTGCCTGCTAGAAAAGCTACAGGTAGCTTTGTTAAGAGGCAAACTAACCAGCACCAAGGACCCAAGAATTCTTTGGGTTCTAAGGTTAACTAATCTGTTTTGCAGGTGAGACCAAGTGACCATGCCCCAATATGGTACTTGGACAGTGGATGTTCCAGGCACATGACTGGAACTAGGGGATTGCTAAAGGACTACACACCAATCAAGGATGGTCCTAAAGTCACCTTTGGTGGTTCTGAAAAAGGAATCATCAAAGGTTTTGGTAACATTTCTAGCAACCTTATAACAATTACTCAAGTGGCTTATGTTAAAGGTTTGAAACACAACCTCATTAGTATAAGTCAACTGAGTGATTTAGGATATGACATCTCATTTGTCAAAGATGGTTGTCATATCAGGAGATCAAATGATTAAGAGATCATTCTGACTGGTTATAGGAAGAGAAATGTCTATTGTCTAGACATTATGTGTGAGAACAATGTTTCTCCTGTGTGTCTTGTAGCTGATGAGAAAGTCTCTCATTGTGTCAAATGACATAAGAGGCTGGCCCATCTTAACTACAAGACAATTGGCCAACTCTATAACAAAGAGTTAGTGAGGAATGGTCCTCAGGTTAAGTGTATTAAAGATGTGATATGCTCAGCTTGTCAAAAGGGCAAGCAGACTAGATCCACCTTTAATAGCATTGAGAACAAAGATGCTGTGAGGTGTTTATACCTCTTGCATATGGATCTTTTTGGTCCTATGCCAGTTCACAGCCTAGGTAGGAAGGTCTACACATTTGTAGTTGTAGATGATTACTCAAGATTTTCCTGGGTATTCTTCCTTAGACAGAAATCTGAAACACCTAGTATCTTTTATAGTTTTGTCAAACAAATTCAGAATGAGTTAAACAGTACAGTGGTCAAAATAATAAGTGACCATGGTACTGAATTCCAGTCTGATAGTATGACAAAGCTATGTGAAGAGTTTGGGATATTTCAGGAATTTTCTTCACCAAGAACACCTCAGCAAAATGACATTGCTGAAAGGAAAAATAGAACCTTGATTGAGGCTGGTAGAACCCTATTAAGTGACACATCTCTCCCAGAATATTTCTGGGCTGAGGCAGTAAACATTGCATGCCATGTAATTAATAGGGCTACTATCACCAAAAGTCACAACAAGACCCCCTATGAGATTGTGAAAGGCAAAAAACCAAACCTATCCTATTTCAGGATCTTTGGTTGTATATATTATATACTTAACAATGGTAAGTCTTACTTAACCAAGTTTGCTGCCAAATCCCAAGAGGGGATCTTTGTTGGGTACAACAATAACAGTAAGGCTTATAGGGTCTACAACTTGACTACTCAAGTTGTAGAAGAGTCAGTACATGTAGTATTTGATGAAGCTAGACTCATTAACAATGAATTGTCTAGAAGTATTTGCAGCTCCACAGGTGTGACTGAGAAGATGGACAAGTTCACTATTAAAGAAGGATCTACTGCAAGTCAGCATGTGGATGATGGTGGCTGTTGTCCAGGGGGAGTACTAAATGCACTTGATGAAGAAGAAGATCAAGGGGTACAACAAGTTGAAGAAGCTGAAGGAGTACAACCTGAAGACAGGCTGCCTCCAGCTAATAGACATCTAAAAGATCATCCAGCAAATCAAATTATTGGTGATCTCAGACAAGGGGTACAAACAAGGAGCAGAAATCTAAGTTCAGTACTCTACTCAAGTTTTCTATCCCAAGTGGAGCCAAAGAAATTTGAAGAAGCCATCCTAGACCCTCATTGGATTGAGGAAATGCAAGAGGAGCTGAACCAGTTCAAAAGATGCAATGTATGGGAGCTTGTTCCTAAATCAAAAGACCACAACATAAATGGAACTAAGTGGATCTTCAGGAACAAGATGGATGAACATGGAGTGATTATTAAGAACAAAGTAAGACTGGTTGCAAAAGGGTATAGGCAGGAAGAAGGTATTGACTTTGATCAGACCTTTACTCCAGTAGCCAGACTGGAGGCAATAAGGATGTTCTTGGCCTATGCAACCTATCAAGGGTTTAAAGTATACCAAATGGATGTTAAGTCAGCTTTTCTGAATGGAAATCTGAAGGAAGAGGTTTATGTGGAACAACCATCAGGTTTTGTTGATTCAACTAAATCTAATTATGTATATAGACTTAGGAAGGCTTTGTATGGGTTAAAACAAGCCCATAGGGCTTGGTATGAAACCCTGTCTAGTTTCCTCATTGAGAATAAATTCGCAAGGGGGAAAATAGACAAGACTCTATTCCTTAGGGAATCCAGAGGCAAGATCATTCTAGTCCAAATATATGTAGATGACATCATATTTGGGTCTACTGAAAGTAGTCTTTGCAAAAAGTTTGCAAAACTAATGCAAGGACAATTTGAAATGAGCAGTATGGGGGAACTTAAGTTCTTCTTGGGTCTCCAAGTTAGACAGACTGAGAATGATTTATCCATATGCCAGTCTAAGTTCACCCTAGAATTGATAAGGAAGTATGGTATGGAATCATCCAGTACCATGAAAACTCCTATGGGGTCAAGTATGTCTCTTAGCAAAGATGATGCAGGGAAACCTGTAGATGAGACTTTGTATAGAGGGATAGTTGGCTCCCTATTGTATTTGACTGCAAGTAGACCAGATATCATGTATGCTACATGTGTCTGTGCTAGGTATCAAGATTGCCCTAAAGAATCCCATTTGACAGCAGTCAAAAGAATTCTGAGATATCTTAAGGGCACTCCTTATCTAGGCCTTTGGTACCCTAGGAATGGAGACTTTGAACTGACAGGTTATTCAGATGCAGATTTTGCAGGCTGCAAGGAAGATAGGAAAAGTACAACTGGAACCTGTCAATTCCTAGGTGGAAGACTGATATCATGGAGTAGCAAGAAGCAAACAAGTGTGTCTATCTCCACAGCAGAATCAGAGTATGTGGCTGCAGGAAGTTGTTGTGCTCAACTTCTATGGATACAACATCAGCTTGAAGATTATGTTATTCAAGTAAGTAGAACACCTCTATTTTGTGATTCTACAAGTGTCATTTCTATTGCAAACAATCTTGTCTCCCATAGTAGGACTAAGCACATAGAAATAAAATACCATTTTCTAAGGGAACATGTGGAAAAAGGAGATATTTCACTAGAATATGTTAATACAGATAATCAGCTAGCTGACATGTACACTAAGCCCTTAGATGAAACCAAATTCAATAAATTCAAAATTGAATTAGGGATGATAAACTTAGACTAAGTTTACAAAAATGGCTAAGTAAAAAGGTGTCGACACACAGAGTTGTCTGTGTCGAGACAGAGAATTGGTGTCGACACTTCAGAGAAAAGGTGTCGACACATCTAGGAAGTCTGTGTCGACACTTCAGAGAATTAGTGTCGACACATGCAGGGTAGGTGTCGACACATCCAAGGTGGTGTCGACACTTAAGATTTACACAGAATTAGACAAGTAAAGTCTCGACTAAGTGTCGAGCTAAGTGGTGTCGACACATAAACAAGTGTCGACACATCTATTCTGTCGACTATACTTGTGTCGACACATAGTTGTCGAGACATTATAAGTCTGTGTCGACACTTTTCAACAGTGTCGACACAATTTAAGTATTTTGACGCGCCCTTTCATCTTCGATTCTAGAAAGGTATAAATAGGGTTTCACCATTGTTTTTCGACACGCTCACCAAAGTTTCGAGACCAAACTTGTGTGTCGACACCTCTCTTCTCTACATTCACATTTCTTCAAACCCTAATGGCGCCCAAGCTAGAAGAGAATGTGAATGAAGGTTATGAACTCGTGCGGCACGCATTTGATGACGCGGAACCTGATATCAAAGACGTGATAACCCTAATCGCAGAGACTGGGTTAGAATTTCTTATTTCAGAGCCGACCAAGATATGGAAGAAAGAAGTCCTGGAGTTTCTGAATGCAGCAAAACTAGATGAATCAGGACTAAAGATTAAGTCAAGAGTTCATGGAGAAAAGGTGAAGGTCTCTCCTAAGAGTCTGAGAAAGGTACTTCAACTACCTAGGACTAAGGAAGAAGAAGATGTTTCTGCTTCTAAGACTATAGAAGCACTAACATGGTGTGGACTGGACTCCACCTGAAGATAGGATCTGTATTAAACAGAAAAGGAATGAACATGCAAGGCAAATTCTTATCTGAAATTGTTGGCAAGGTTATCTTGAGCAAGCCTGGAGGGCATGACAGAATATCAGCTCATATGTTCAGTCTAATGACAAGAATTATCTTCAAACTAGATACTGATTGGTCTGCAGTATTGTTTGATAAGATAAAGGAGAGTATGAAGAAGCCCAATTTGGGTAGGATTCTAAGTCTTTACCTTGCTGGAAGTATTCCAGATGTAATGAACCAAGCTGCAGGTTCAAAAATTAACCACATGAGGAGAATGGATTTGAGAATCTTCTCTAGGTGGGATAGAGTCTTGACCAAGGAAATGCCAACTCCTGAGAAAGCAACACCCCTGAAGAAGAAGAAGACAGCCCCAGTGGCTCAAGAATCATCAAGCAGCTCTGAAGAGCATGTAGTGTTCACTCCTGATGAAGAAGACACTGGAAATGCTGGCCAGTAAACTGTTAGACAAGAAGATGCACCAAGGCAGGGGGAGCTACCACAGGCTAGCCCAATTCACTAGGATTCAATCCAGGGGGAGCCTCTACTTGTGGAAGAGACTACTCCACTAGAGAGTGAACAAGCTAGTCAAACAATACTTGAGGTAATAACTTAAATCAACCAATTAGATTTCTCTATTGAAAATGAAGATATGACTGACAGATTGTCTGATGTTAATCATCAATCTCAGATTCCTAGTCAACCCCAAGATGTTGTCATGGAAGACACACCTGTTGCTGATCTAGTGGTTGATGAGATAAGAGATTCTCCAACCATTCCTCAACAGGAATTTACCCTAGAAGAGTTATTCCCAGATCTTCTACAAACAGATTTTGAGAAAGAGAAAGCTGCTGCTGTGGGGGATAAGGCCCATGTTGAGGGGGAGCATGTGGATATTGTTGAGGAAACTACAAGGAAGGAACCTGAAGTGCCAAAGGATGCTGAGCAGGTTCCTAGGACTGACAAGGATTTACCTTCAAGCCCTAAGGACAGGGTTGATATTGCAAGCACATTTGCTTCAAAAGATGAAGAGGCTGCAAGAGCCAAGAAGAGAAAATTTCAAGTTTTTAAGAGGAGAAGCCAGACATATAAGAAAGCTTTACAAACAATAGCACCACAGCTTGCACCACAGCCAGCCCCATCTACAGATTTTAGTTCTTTGATGGTTGCTTTACAAATAAAGATGGATGAGCAAAGGCAAGCTCTGGAAAAGTACATAGATGAGGGGCATAAGTCATTGCAATTTGATCTGGCCCAAGACATCAAGTCAATCAGATTTGAAGTAAATCTGAACAAGAAAGAAATGACTGACTGCTTCCATAAGGGAGGAAATGCAGTAGTCTATTTGGCTACTCATCAAGAAAATATCAAGAAACAAATTGAAGACCTGACAGTAAAGCAAGGCTATGTCCTGGAAAACCAGATTAGAATGAATGACAATTTGACTGAATCACACAATGTGATAGTCACTGAGATGCAGAATCTGGCTGCTGCTCAAACTACAGCAAGGACTACTGCCCAGGAAGAGTTTGATAAGAAGTTCCAAGAGCACATCACTGCTTTTAAGACTATTCTTGAAGACTCTAAGAAGGCAATAACTGAACAACTTCAGAAGTTCAAACCCTTCTATAAGGATGGAGTTAATTATCTGAATCATCAAATAAGATTTCAGAAAGATGATCTGAGGGATCACATTGAAAGAGAAGTCATAAAGGGGGAGAGGGTGTTAGTCAAAGCAGGCTCTAATCATGCCAAGTGGATTTCCAATTCCATCAGAGCCACCCTTGGATATCCTCCATTATGTGATGATGACAATGTGGCAGAGTCTGGAATTAATCCTGCATATCTTGGAGGGGAGCAAGCTGAAGTGGCTCAAGTAATATACCCTCCACCAGACTTTGATATGGTACATCAAGACATACAATCAATGTATAGCCCTCCTGAGGGAATTCAGAAGGTCATCATAGAGAAAGTGGTTCAGCTAGTGCCAGAGGCTATACTGAAAGAACAAGAGGCTTTGCAGAAAGAACAAGAAGCCCAATTGTCTAAAAAGAGATTCAGGGAGCAAGCTGAACTTAGGCCTGACTTTGAACAATGGAGCCCCACTTCCAGGAATATCATCTTGACTGCATGGAAGGCTGCCAAGGATAATATCCAGGATAGAAACAAGTGGTATTCTGAACTGGAGTGGAGGAAGCATGAGAGTAGGCAAGAGGCCATTGTGCAGTATAGAAGAAAGGCTAAGATGGGAAAGCTACCTCTTACTGCCCAGGAGCCTAGCAAGTACTTTCCAAAGCCTTATCATTACTTTGAAAGACAGAAGATCAAAGCTGAAGATTTGAAAAAGAAGGATCTTAAAGGAAAGAAGCCTGCTGCTGCTGAAGACACTGAAGCCCCAGTCCAAGCAAAGATACAATTAGGGAAGGGCATTGTGATCAAGGAGCCTAAGCAGCAATAGGATAGAATTTTTTTTTCTTAAGTTTACTATGTGTAATCACTTGTATTAAAACTTTCTGTAAGCTTTTGAATAATGAAAATGTTGAAGTTCTTAGAACTATGAGATATGTGTTAAATTTATTACATTATTGTTCTGAGATATGTGTGTATACATGTTTGTTTATACATGTTTATGTACTTACCCTGTCATTTAATATTGTTTTACATCATACAGTGAATTTGTTATGTATGGTGTATATCATTGACTAAGGGTTATGACTTCTCCAAATAGGGGGAGATTGTTGGGTACATTGGAATAAATGTACCTGATTTGAAGAAGCCTCACCCTACTCAATGATATACATCAAAATGTATTTGATGTGTTTTGAGTTTAGTTGTGCAGGTTAAGTATTTGCAGGGAAAGCTAAAAAGTTTCTAAGTCCATGTGTCGACACCTAGAAGAAAAGTGTCGACACTTAAGAAGACTTGTGTCGACACCCAGAGAAGCAGTGTCGACACTTGGAGTAATCGTGTCGACACCAGGGATGCAGAGTCGACACCAGACGGAAAGTGTCGACACATACAGGCTGTGTCGACACACAATGAAGAAATGTCCAGAGAAGCTGTGTCGACACTTAGAAGCAGTGTCGACACCCAGAGGAACTTTGTCGACATCAGAAAGTGTCGACACTTGGAGGCTGTGTCGACACTCAGCAAACTTCAACAGAGTTTAAGTACAAGTGTCGACATAATGAAGAATGTGTCGACACACAGCAGAAGACTCAACACATGAAGAAAGTGTCGACACTTGGAGGCTGTGTCGACACTCAGCAAATTTCAACAGAGTCTAAGTACAAGTGTCGACACAAGGAGATGTGTCGACACTCAGCCAAAGTCTCAACACAAGAAGATGTGTCGACACAAGGAGAAGTGTCGACACTCAGCAGAAGTATCAACACAGAAGATGTGTCGACACCAAGAAGATGTGTCGACACTGAACAAGTTCAACACAAGAAGATGTGTCGACACCAAGAAGATGTGTCGACACTGAACAAGTTCAACACAAGAAGATGTGTCGACACAAAGGAGTTGTGTCGACACTTAGCAGAATTCAACTAAGCACTAAAGAACAAGGAGTTGTGTCGACACACAATATCAGTGTCGACACATGTTGAAGAAGCAGTGTCGAGAAGCAGATTCTACAACAGAAGAAGTTGTGTCGACACCTTGAAGGCTAGTGTCGACACTTAGTCTACTTGTGTCGACACTTAGTCTATAAGTGTCGACACTTAAAGACTGACTGTCTCGACACTTTCAGACAGTTACAGAAAATTCAAGAAGTGACTGGATGACTTGACAGCTGCCATTCCAGCCGGTCTACTGCAACTGTCAGAGATGTCAGAAAGATGTTAGGAACCGGATCAGCCGGTCACCATGAAGAAGGCCTATATATAGGCTTATTCTGTAAACAGAAGAGTCATCAAGCAATTCATTGAAGAATCAATTCAAGTGAAGATCTAAGTAGTTGGAGAGAGAGAGCTCCTTCCAAGAAGACAACTATTGAACCAGGCTGTGAAGACAAGTTTCAGATTGAGATCTGATTCTTAAGTTAGCAGTGATTGAAGATCAGCTGCATAGAGTATCAACCCTACTGTTTTCTACATTCAAGAAGCTTTGAAGGAAGCCAAAGGAGGTTGATCTCAGCAGAGTTCTTTCAAGAACTCATCAAGAAACCTGTCAACTCTTCTCTCTTATTCTGAGTTGTAGGTTTATACTTTGTAACTTTAATTTCTTGTAGGATCCTTAGGGATCAGAGTTGTAAGCCTGAAATTATAAAGGCTGAGTGGTAGGGCCAGTGTGCCTGAGTGTAGGAGATCTATTTCTCTGAGTGTAGGCCTTGTTGAGGGCTGAGTGTAGGCCTTGTTGAAGGCTGAGTGTAGGTCTTGGTGAAGACTGAGTGGTAGGGCTTTGAGCCTGAGCTGTAGGAACCTGTTTGGGGTTCTGAGTGTAAGATCTGAGGATCTGAGGAATAGTGGAGGAGTTTGGCCGAATCTAGTACACTACTAGATAGGCGAAGGGGGAAAGTGGATGTACCCAGACCTTGGGGAACCACTATAAAACTGTGTGTACTCTGTATATGTGATTGATACTGTGTATGTTGTTTATAGTTCTGTGAAATCTGTGATATAATCTGCCTAAAAGTTTAAAAAGATTAAGTCACCTATTCACCCCCCCCCCCCCTCTAGGTGATTAGGTACAATTTCTTTCACTCTCCATATCGGCTAGCGCCTAAGGAAATGGCGGAGCTGAAGGTGCAACAGCAAGAGTTGTTGGAGCATGGGTATGTGCGCCCAAGTTCTTCGCCTTGGAGCGCGCCGGTCCTCTTTGTTAAGAAGAAGGACGGAAGCTTGAGGCTATGTATTGATTATCGGGAGCTCAACAAATTGATGAAAAAGAACAAGTACCCAATCCCCCGGATCGATGATCTTTTTGATCAGTTGGTCGGGTCGACGGTGTACTCAAATATGGACCTCAAGTCCGGGTACTATCAGCTGCGAATAAGGGAGAGTGATATCCCGAAGACAACGTTCAGTACGAGATACGGGCATTACGAGTTTACGGTCATGCCGTTTGGGCTGACTAATGCACCGTCAGTGTTCATGGATCTGATGAACAGGACCTTCAGGGAGTACTTGGACCATTTTGTGATCGTCTTCATCGACGATATTTTGGTGTACTCGCAGAGTGAGGAAGATCACTTCAAGCATCTTCATTTGGTTTTGGAGACGCTAAGGAGGAATCAGTTATATGCCAAGTTCTCGAAGTGCGAGTTTTGGTTATCCTCAGTGACGTTCCTCGGTCATATAGTGAGTGGAGAGGGTATTGCAGTGGATCCGACGAAGATTGTTGCGATACGGAAGTGGCCTGAGCTTGCTACGGTAGCGGAATTCCGGAGCTTTCTGGGGCTTGCCGGCTATTATAGGCGCTTCGTAGAGAACTTCTCGCGGATAGCGTTACCTCTCACTACTTTGACGAGGAAGGAGAAGAATTTCGTTTGGACGCCGGAGTGCGCGCGAGCTTTTGAGGAGTTAAAATGTCGGTTGACCACGGCGCCTGTGCTGAGTTCGCCGATTGGGACTGAAGGCTATGAGATTTATAGCGATGCTTCGGGCAGCGGATTGGGTTGCGTGCTACTGCAACACGGAAGTGTGATAGCTTATGGCTCGAGACAGCTAAAAGTGCACGAGAGGAATTATCCGGTCCATGACTTGGAGTTAGCGGCCGTGATTTTTGCCTTGAAGCTGTGGAGACACTATTTGTACGGTGTGAAGATTGATATCTACACCGATCACAAGAGCCCGAAGTATCTGATTGATCAGAAAGATCTGAATATGCGACAACGTAGATGGATGGAGTTCCTGGGGGACTATACATTCAAGATCCACTACGTGCCTGGTAAAGGTAATGCGGCTGCGGACGCGTTGAGTCGCCGAGCCCAGCTCAAGCCAATTGGCTATCGGTGCATGATGAGCGGTTGGTGCGGGAGTTGGAGGCGTTGGAGATTGTTTGTGTAGATAAGCAATCAAGTGCTGAAGCAGTACTGAATTGGACTGAAGTCCAATATGACCTGGCTGATCGGATTCGGCAGGCTTTGGATATGGATGTCCATATGAAGCAGTTCATGGTAGAGGCTCTGGATGGGTCAAATTCCCAATTCGTTGTGGAGGACGGATTGCTTTGGAAAGACGGTCGTCTGTGCGTCCCAAGTGTGGGCAATTTGCGGGTGGAATTGTTGTACGAGGCACACCATACCAAGTACTCGATTCACCCGGGGAGCACGAAGATGTACCGCGATGTAAAGAAACTGTTTTGGTGGCCGGGTTTGAAGAAGGATGTGGCGCTCTACGTAGCGAAGTGCCAAACTTGCGCCTTGGTGAAGGCGGAGTGCCAAAAGCCGGGAGGATTTCTTAAGTCCTTGCCTATTCCGGAGTGGAAATTCGACGACATCTCTATGGACTTTGTGCACGGTTTGCCAAGGTCGCAAAAGGGGAACGACGCCATTTGAGTGGTCGTAGATCGGCTAATGAAGGTGTCATATTTCATTCCGCATAGGAAGGATGATCCGGTGGAGAAGTTGGCAAAACCGTATGTGGATAACATTGTACGGCTTCACGGTGTGCCCCGCAGCATCGTGAGTGAACGAGATGGGCGGTTCACGTCCAATGATTGGAGGCTTGTGCAGCAAATGTTGGGAACAAAGCTAAAATTCAGCACAGCCTTCCATCCGCAAATAGATTGGCAGACTGAGAGGGTCAATAGAACTATGGAAGATATGCTCCGCATGTGTGTCTTGGATTTTGGAAAGCAATGGGAAGACCATATTTATTTGGTGGAGTTCGCGTACAACAATAGCTACCAAGCGAGTATTCAAATGGCGCCCTTCGAGGCCCTATATGGTAGAAAATGTCGCACGCCGTTGTCTTGGCTAGAAACGGGTGAGTCAAAGTTGTATAAGCGATTAGAAGTGGAGGATGCTACTTCGTTGGTGCGTACCATTCGGGAGAGGTTTCTTATCGCTCAGGACCGGCAAGCGAAGTACTATAATGCCAAGCACAAGAACGTGGAGTTCGCTGTGGGCGAGTATGTATACTTAAAGATCAAGCCGTTCAAGGGTGTCTCGCGGGTGCGGCGATTGAAAAAGCTAAGCCTACCTTGGGCCGTTTGAGGTTTTGGAGCGGGTTGGTGAAGCAGCCTATCGGTTGAAGCTCTCAGTGGAGCTAAGTGGTTTGCATGATATATTCCATATTTCAGTGCTACGGAAGGCGGTGCAAGAGCCTTCGCAAGTGATCGCGGTTGATCAAGTGCTGGTGGATAGTGGGCTGACGACAAAAGTCAAGCCCGTGCGGATTGAGGACTCGGAGGTCAAGCGGTTACGCAATAAAGAGATCAGGATGGTCAAGGTCTGATGGGACAATTGCGGTCGAGAGGAGTTCTCTTGGGAACGAGAGCAGACTATGCTTGACGAGTATCCGGAGTTGTTCCACTCAGGTACAATTTAATTTTGGTACTTGTCTTTCCTTTATATAATTTCGTGGACGAAATTCTTTTAAGAGGGGGACAGTAGTAACGCCCCGAAACTCAAAAGAGCGACGGGGGACGTTTTGGGCCAGATTTGGAATCTGGCAGTAGGCACACGGCCTGGGACACGGGCGTGTCCCAGGGCGTGTCAGGCTGGAGTCGACGATTTGGTCGAGAGGTCGATGATTTTGGAGTCGACGATCGTCGAGCAGAGAACACGGCCTGATACACGGGCGTTTCTCAGGGCGTGTCGAGCCCGTGTCGACGATCGGCCAGGGAAGTCGACGAATTTCGCTCGACGAAGTGTCGAGACAAGGCACACAGCCTAGGACACTGGCGTGTCTAAGGCCGTGTCAGGCAGTCGACGAACTTCACTCGACGAAGTGTCGAGACCGTGAACACGGCCTGAAGCCCAGGCGTGTTCGAGTGGACATGGGTTAGGACACGGGCGTGTCCAAGAACCCGTGTGAGTCTCGGGTTGTTTTCGGGCTGTGTCGATGGAGGCACACGGCCGACCATACAGCCGTGTCTGTTGGAACACGGGCGTGTCAGGTCGAACACGGGCGTGTTGGATGCCCGTGTGTTGTTCCAGGCGCGTCGATTTTGACGGCGAATTGGGGACACGACCCTGTACACGGGCGTGTGCCAGGCTGTGTTCGGCCCAGTTTTAATATTTCAGGCCCGAATCAAGGCCGTTCGTTTCTTTAATTTGGGATCCAACGGCTGGGGGTTGTTCCTGATGGGATATACCCGGGATTGAACCTTTGAAACCCTGATTTATTTTGAGTGGTTCTCTTTCTAAGTCAAGAGAGAGGAGAGCAAAGGAGGAAGAAGAAGAAGCTAGATCCGGCCATTGGAGGAGCTTTGAAGCTCCAAATTGCGAGCCGACTTCGGATCTACAGAGGCAAAGAGAGTGCGGTGCTTTTCATCCACTTACATTTCCATGGCGCCAAAGAGGAACGCTAGGGTAACGATTCTCTACTTGAGCATGTGAAGCTCTCCTTCTTTGCATAGGAAGCCCGCTCTCGTGAGTTTGCGGTGAGTTGGAGGCGTTCCTACGGGTAGACATAAATAGTCCCCGTTGTGTAGAGTTCGTAAGCGAGAACGGACATATGCATGATGTGTGAAGCCTACCCAGACATGTTGGTCTGCATCGGTGATGTTGCATTGCATAAATGCCGAAGAAGACTCCGTGTGATTGGTTGTTTTTCGGGTTTTCTACAGGGTAGATTGCAACAGGGAGCCTTGGGGATTAACCCTGAGGTGCACCCGGAAAACTGGGCAGATGCGTGATCTTGCCAACTTTGAGGCCTGAGAGCCAACTTGAACATAACCGGGTTATGTGAAATGTGTGACGGAAACGGGACTCGGAAGAAGTTTGACCCGCGCATATGGCTTAAACTGTCGTTGCGATGTGAGCACGGGTTAGATGGAACCGTACCCATTTCTATGTCGTTCGGTTAGAGCCGTTGGCATAGATGAGGGTCTTCGGCGGTCTATGACTTAAATTGACGTGACCCATGCCGGGAAGACAAATTGCTCATATGTTTGGCCGTCAAAGTGGCGGTGGTGAGTCCGGAATGTCTATGGCTTAAACTGACGTGACATTGGCCCGTTCACTGAGAATGTGCCCTGAGTGCACGGGGTGTGTGGCCATGCATGCCTACGCCTGTGATGTTGTGACAATACTATATTGCTCGCTTATGTTAATGAAATGCAGGGAAGGAGCATCGCCGCCCCGAGTTGGGGGCGGGATCGTTATAATTTGGTCAGCATTGCTGACCGTTGCTTTTGTTTGCCACCGTGCGGTGGTTTTGTTGCTTGCAGGTGCTGCTGGACCAAGCAGTCAATACCGGGCTAAAGCCCAAATTGCGAAGCCGGCCCTCGAAGGCCTAATTGGAGTGTTTACTGCTTTTATTCATGTATGACCAGCCTGCGTGCCGTGGTTTGTAAATCATGTAATATTAAGTAAACAATTTTGTATGGCCTTAAGGCTTGTACTCGTGTATGTACGACATTCCTATTTGGTATATTAGTGGACATTCGTGCTCTTTGTGCTGGGTTCTTTATTACAACTTATAAAATTGCTTCCGCTAGAATGCTCTGTGTAGCACGTTGGATTAGTTGGATGGTTTCCATTGAGTAACCACCCGATCTGTCTGTGGTATATGGCGTCGGGCCCCGGCCAGACCTATTGCTATATGCTATGCGACGGATAGGGGGTGTTACACCCCCCCTCTAGAGTAAAGTTAGATCTATCCCTTTCACTTTCAAAAAGATCCTTGTTTTTCTTCGTCCAAAGCAGTCTCGTACAACAAGGATCAGGGAGGCAATTGTTGGGGATGACCCCCATTTTATAAAGATTAGGTGTGCACATAACCACACACCCATGATCTCCACCTCAAAAGAAGTGGGATCATGGGATCGACCGTGCACGCGATCACCACGCCTGATCCCCTGCATGTTAAAATCCAACAACCTGGCATTGATACCATGTTGAATATTCTCCAGGTGGTCAACAAGATAGCCTGATGCCAAATTAATATTCTCAGCACTATCAAGTTAGATCATCCCCTGCATGTTATCCGGTCCATGACTTGGAGTTAGCGGCCGTGATTTTTGCCTTGAAGCTGTGGAGACACTATTTGTACGGTGTGAAGATTGATATCTACACCGATCACAAGAGCCCGAAGTATCTGATTGATCAGAAAGATCTGAATATGCGACAACGTAGATTGATGGAGTTCCTGGGGGACTATACATTCAAGATCCACTACGTGCCTGGTAAAGGTAATGCGGCTGCGGACGCGTTGAGTCGCCGAGCCCAGCTCAAGCCAATTGGCTATCGGTGCATGATGAGCGGTTGGTGCGGGAGTTGGAGGCGTTGGAGATTGTTTGTGTAGATAAGCAATCAAGTGCTGAAGCAGTACTGAATTGGACTGAAGTCCAATATGACCTGGCTGATCGGATTCGGCAGACTTTGGCTATGGATGTCCATATGAAGCAGTTCATGGTAGAGGCTCTGGATGGGTCAAATTCCCAATTCGTTGTGGAGGACGGATTGCTTTGGAAAGACGGTCGTCTGTGCGTCCCAAGTGTGGGCAATTTGCAGGTGGAATTGTTGTACGAGGCACACCATACCAAGTACTCGATTAACCCAGGGAGCACGAAGATGTACCGCGATGTAAAGAAACTATTTTGGTGGCCGGGTTTGAAGAAGGATGTGGCGCTCTACGTAGCGAAGTGCCAAACTTGCGCCTTGGTGAAGGCAGAGTGCCAAAAGCCGGGAGGATTTCTTAAGTCCTTGCCTATTCCGGAGTGGAAATTCGACGACATCTCTATGGACTTTGTGCACGGTTTGCCAAGGTCGCAAAAGGGGAACGACGCCATTTGAGTGGTCGTAGATCGGCTAATGAAGGTGTCGTATTTTATTCCGCATAGGAAGGATGATCCGGTGGAGAAGTTGGCAAAACCGTATGTGGATAACATTGTACGGCTTCACGGTGTGCCCCGCAGCATCGTGAGTGACCGAGATGGGCGGTTCACGTCCAATGATTGGAGGCTTGTGCAGCAAATGTTGGGAACAAAGCTAAAATTCAGCACAGCCTTCCATCCGCAAATAGATTGGCAGACCGAGAGGGTCAATTGGCGCCCTTCGAGGCCCTATATGGTAGAAAATGTCGCACACCGTTGTCTTGGCTAGAAACGGGTGAGTCAAAGTTGTATAAGCGATTAGAAGTGGAGGATGCTACTTCGTTGGTGCGTACCATTCGGGAGAGGTTTCTTATCGCTCAGGACCGGCAAGCGAAGTACTATAATGCCAAGCACAAGAACGTGGAGTTCGCTGTGGGCGAGTATGTATACTTAAAGATCAAGCCGTTCAAGGGTGTCTCGCGGGTGCGGCGATTGAAAAAGCTAAGCCCGAGGTACCTTGGGCCGTTTGAGGTTTTGGAGCGGGTTGGTGAAGCAGCCTATCGGTTGAAGCTCTCAGTGGAGCTAAGTGGTTTGCATGATATATTCCATATTTCAGTGCTATGGAAGGCGGTGCAAGAGCCTTCGCAAGTGATCGTGGTTGATCAAGTGCTGGTGGATAGTGGGCTGACGACAAAAGTCAAGCCCGTGCGGATTGAGGACTCGGAGGTCAAGCGGTTACGCAATAAAGAGATCAGGATGGTCAAGGTCTGATGGGACAATTGCGGTCGAGAGGAGCTCTCTTGGGAACGAGAGCAGACTATGCTTGACGAGTATCCGGAGTTGTTCCGCTCAGGTACAATTTAATTTTGGTACTTGTCTTTCCTTTATATAATTTCGTGGACGAAATTCTTTTAAGAGGGGGACAGTAGTAACGCCCCAAAACTCAAAAGAGCGACGGGGGACGTTTTGGTACAGATTTGGAATATTGCAGTAGGCACACGGCCCGGGACACGGGCGTGTCCCAGGGCGTGTCAGGCTGGAGTCGACGATTTGGTCGAGAGGTCGACGATTTTGGAGTCGACGATCGTCGAGCAGAGAACACGGCCTGAGACACGGGCGTGTCTCAGGGCGTGTCGAGCCCGTGTCGACGATCGGCCAGGGAAGTCGACGAATTTCGCTCGACGAAGTGTCGAGACAAGGCACACGGCCTAGGACACTGGCGTGTCTAAGGCCGTGTCAGGCAGTCGACGAACTTCACTCGACGAAGTGTCGAGACCGTGAACACGGCCTGAAGCCCAGGCGTGTTCGAGTGGACACGGGTTAGGACACGGGCGTGTCCAAGAACCCGTGTGAGTCTCGGGTTGTTTTCGGGCTGTGTCGATGGAGGCACACGGCCGACCACACAGCCGTGTCAGTTGGAACACGGGCGTGTCAGGTCGAACACGGGCGTGTTGGATGCCCGTGTGTTGTTCCAGGCGCATCGATTTTGACGGCGAATTGGGGACACGGCCCTGTACACGGGCGTGAGCTAGGCTGTGTTCGGCCCAGTTTTAATATTTCAGGCCCGAATCAAGGCCGTTCGTTTCTTTAATTTGGGATCCAACGGCTGGGGGTTATTCCTGATGGGATATACCCGGGATTGGACCTTTGAAACCCTGATTTCTTTTGAATGGTTCTCTTTCTAAGTCAAGAGAGAGAGAGAGGAGAGCAAAGAAGGAAGAAAAAGAAGCTAGATCCGGCCATTGGAGGAGCTTCGAAGCTCCAAATTGCGAGCCGACTTCGGATCTACAAAGGCAAAGAGAGTGCGGTGCTTTTCATCCACTTACATTTCCATGGCGCCAAAGAGGAACGCTAGGGTAACGATTCTCTACTTGAGCATGTGAAGCTCTCCTTCTTTGCATAGAAAGCCCGCTCTCGCGAGTTTGCGGTGAGTTGGAGGCGTTCCTACGGGTAGACATAAATAGTCCCCGTTGTGTAGAGTCCGTAAGCGAGAACGGACATAGGCATGATGTGTGAAGCCTACCCAGACATGTTGGTCTGGATCGGTGATGTTGCATTGCATAAATGCCGGAGAAGACTCCGTGCGATTGGTTGTTTTTCGGGTTTTCTACACGGTAGATTGCAACAGGGAGCCTTGGGGATTAACCCTGAGGTGCACCCGGAAAACTGGGCAGATGCGTGATCTTGCCAACTTTGAGGCCTGAGAGCCAACTTGAACATAACCGGGTTATGTGAAATGTGTGACGGAAACGGGACTCGGGAGAAGTTTGACCCGCGCATATGACTTAAACTGTCGTTGCGATGTGAGCACGGGTTAGATGGAACCGTACCCATTTCTATGTCGTTCGGTTAGAGCCGTTGGCATAGATGAGGGTCTTCGGCGGTCTATGGCTTAAATTGACGTGACCCATGCCGGGAAGACAAATTGCTCATATGTTTGGCCGTCAAAGTGGCGGTGGTGAGTCCGGAATGTCTATGGCTTAAACTGACGTGACATTGGCCCGTTCTCTGAGAATGTGCCCTGAGTGCACGGGGTGTGTGGCCATGCGTGCCTACGCCTGTGATGTTGTGACAATACTATATTGCTCGCTTATGTTAATGAAATGCAGGTAATGAGCATCGCCGCCCCAAGTTGGGGGCGGGATCGTTATAATTTGGTCAGCATTGCTGACCATTGCTTTTGTTTGCCACCGTGCGGTGGTTTTGTTGCTTGCAGGTGCTGCTGGACCAAGCAGTCAATACCGGGCTAAAGCCCAAATTGCGAAGCCGGCCCTCGAAGGCCTAATTGGAGTGTTTACTGCTTTTATTCATGTATGACCAGCCTGCGTGCCGTGGTTTGTAAATCATGTAATATTAAGTAAACAATTTTGTATGGCCTTAAGGCTTGTACTCGTGTATGTACGACATTCCTATTTGGTATATTAGTGGACATTCGTGCTCTTTGTGCTTGGTTCTTTATTACAACTTATAAAATTGCTTCCGCTAGAATGCTTTGTGTAGCACGTTGGATTAGTTGGATGGTTTCCATTGAGTAACCACCTGATCTGTCTGTGGTATATGACGTCGGGCCCCGGCCGAACCTACTGCTATATGTTATGCGACGGATAGGGGTGTTACACCCCCCCTCTAGAGTAAAGTTAGATATATCCCTTTCACTTTCAAAAAGATCCTTGTTTTTCTTCGTCCAAAGCAGTCTCGTACAACAAGGATCAGGGAGGCAATTATTGGGGATGACCCCCATTTTATAAAGATTAGGTGTGCACATAACCACACACCCATGATCTCCACCTCAAAAGAAGTGGGATCATGGGATCGACCGTGCACGCGATCACCACGCCTGATCCCCTGCATGTTAAAATCCAACAACCTGGCATTGATACCATGTTGAATATTCTCCAGGTGGTCAACAAGATAGCCTGATGCCAAATTAATATTCTCAGCACTATCAAGATCACACCTCGATCACGCGAAAATTTCCCTAAAACTTGGAGTGAGCAGGGGTTATCTCAACTAAAGCCAGTCAACCAGAAAACACATGCAGCACAAGAGTCTTTATTGATTCACAACAATCTTCTTTACACAGCGAGACATACATGGCGAGACATGCTTCACCAAACAACCACCCAAGGGAAAGCAGAGACTACAAATACAAGACAAGTTTACACAAGCCGCGCGGACTCAAACATCAAGCGCTGGTCTACTACTGTGTAGTCCGCTCAGTCCGCCAGGTCGCCAGACTGCAACCCAAGCTGCACGGACTACCCCTTATTCCAATGCTAGCTCTAACCGCCAGTCTGCAAGCCGCCTAACCGCGAGGTCGCCTAGCCGCTAGACCGCACAAGTTGCGATGCCGAATAGAACAGTCTGCCTGAAGCAGGCGACTTATTGAACCCTGAGCCAAGTTGCCAAAGAGAAGACCGTCTGGTCGCTGTCCGCGACCTGTTGTTTACCGCCTATTGCTTAACCGTAGAGTCTGCACTGTCCCTGACCGCAATTAGAGCCAAGTCCTGGCTTTCTAGTGCTATTCGCACAACCTGCACAGCATAACCCGGTCAACTCAACCAAACCGCGCGGACACCAAAAAACAGTCCGCAACAACTTGTGCGGGCTCAAGTTACTGTTCACTTACTTCGGTTGGCTACTGAGGTCACTATTCCTGATGTGACATGGGTCCTATTTATAGGCACGATGATGAGTGTGGTCACCGCCCTAGCCGATAGGATTACCGCCACATCCCGCAGCAAGACAACTCCGCAGTCCGCGGATACATTCCAGTCTGCCGCGCCTGTGCAAGATAGCCAGCCGACCTAGCTTCTCCAAGGCCGGACACAATCGCCAGTCCGCCTTGTCGCCAAGAGCCAAGCCAGGGCCGCCACAGCCGGACTCCGCAACAACACTGTCCGCCAATCCGCGGAAACAGCTCCAGCCCGCTTATCCTGAGCCAACAGCCTTGCCATCAAGGCACCTGCCGGACTCAGCGGACACACCGCTTCAGTCCGCTCATCCCGAGCCCACGGCTTCGCCACCAAGGCAACAACCGGACTCAGTGGACATATCGATCTAGTCCGCACATACTGCGGACAGCTCTAGTCTGCATATCCCTGCAGACAACTCCAGTCCGCATGCCTTGAGTCAACTACCTTGTCATCAAGACACCTACCGGACTCAGCGGTCACTGCTCCAGTCTGCTTACACAGCAGACACTTCCAGTCTGCATCTTCCGCAGACTGCTACAGTCTACATATCCCGAGTCCACGACCATGGCAACAAGGCAGCTGTCGGACTCAGCGGACTCCAGTGCCAGTCCGCACACAGTTGCAGACACAATCTCCAGTCAGCTTATCCCCAAACTCGCAACCAAGGCAAATGCACTTCTGCTGAGCTTGGCGGACTGAGAAGCAGTCCGCGCTCCACTACGCGATCTCCCCGGACTGAGCCAAACATGGACTTTGTTCAGAACCAACCAAGTCCACACCACTGGCCACAAGGGCCAGTCCGCACTTACTAGCGGACACTGGTTTCCGTCCGCCTCTCCCAGCGAGCTCCAGTATCAGTCCGCACTGACTGGCGATCTCCGCGGCTTCCATTTGCCGCTTCACCAAAGCAAGACCAAGACTTCTACAAAGCTGGTCTACCGAGCTCCAGTTCTTCAGTCCGCTTCTTGCCGGACTCCGCGGATAGAGTTTCTATCCACCCGGTTACTTCCTGGGATCCAACTGCCTGCTGAGCACAAGCCGACCTGGCTAACCGCCGCTGCTGTCCGCGTAGTCTGCGCGAATAGACCGCCCAGGACGCTACAGGGCAAACCGTCTGCAACATTGCTGCCGACCTAGCTGTCCGCCAACCTTGTCCGCGTAGTCCGCGCGGATAGGTCCAAGTGCTCCATTCACCCACTTTCACTTCACAAATTTCAACACCATACCGATCCCATCACACGTAATGGGCAATCCATCGCAAGTGCCGCTGGCGGCAGACAACTGACCTCCTCCCCAAACACCGGCTGCCCGACCACTCTCGTTGTGTCGGCCCCAGCCACGACCGAGGAAACGACCGCCCGGGCTCGTGCCTCCCTCGGACGCCAGCGCGGCCAAGGGGGCGGCTGCCCAGGCCGCCCAAATGCTCGACCGCCGGCGCGGTCAAGGGGGGTGGTCGCCCGGGCCGCCCCTTCCTGGAACGCTAACGCGGGAAAGGGGGCGACCGCATGAGCTATCCCCTTTCCCGGTCGCCCCCGCATCCAAGGGAGCGGCCGCCCAGGCAGCCCCCTCACTCGGCCGCCGACGCGGCCGAGGGGGCGTCTGCCAGGGCCGCCCCCTCCCTCTGCCGCCGATGCGGCCTAGGGGGCGGCCGCCCGGGCCGCCCCCTTTCCCGGTCTGGCCCCGCGGCCCAGTGGGCGTCCGCCCGCTCCCTCGACCGCCGGCGCAGCCGCCCAGGCCGCCCCTTCCTCGGCCGCTGACGCGGCCCAGGGGGCGGCCGCCCGGGCCGCACCCTCTCTCGGCCACCGTTACGGCCAAAGGGGGCGGTCGCCCGGGCCGCCCCCTCCCTTGGCCGCCGGCGCGACCAAGAGGGCTGCCGCCCGGGTCGGGGCCCCAGTCACGCGGGCAAAGGGAGCAGCTGGGGGCCCTCCCCGGCTGCCGTCGGCTGTCCTCCCCTTGTCGGCAAATATGGTGGCAAGTTCGTCGGCTGCCCGTGAAGTCCCTCTCCCGTCTTTCGATCGATGGGGGCGCTCCCGACCGTCCAATCCATGCGTAACCACCTGATAACCACCAGGTTAGTGTGGGGAATTTAATTAATAATTTTATAACTTATTTAAATGGTCTCCAAATAGCGAAATACGCGCATTTAAACTATACCAAAAATAATCACGATGGTGGTTATGGTGTGCAGATAGCCGCGTAACCATCATAACCACCACCTAGAGCCTATAAAATGAGACTCGGGCCTCCTCATTTCTTAACTTTTTCCTCCGAGTCTTCTTCTTCCTTAGGTTGAAGCTCTGCTGAATTTCTCCTACGAGCAGCATCTGAGCTGCACCCGACCCGCACCTGAGCCGCACCCGAGCCGGACCCGAGCTACAAGCGTGTCAAGTCAAAGCCATCCGACGAAGCCAAATCTCTTAAGTTCCAAGTGGCCCTCGCCACGGCAAGTTCAGGCGCTCCGCTCCCGCATTTAGAATCAACAAGTCGCTAACCGAAGACCACCAGCGTGAAGCGCAATTTGTAACAACTCCCGACTTCACAAACAAGCTGTAATAACCTGAAAATAGTGGACTTTGACCGGCACAGATCCGGTCACGTGATTTTTTACCCAGTTCAGGGGTTTTTCCACGTTAAAACTGCTTGTGTACAATTGACCTACTATATTGATTGTGTGCGCGCTCGACCGTTCCGAGAGCTAAGACGGTCCAGGTTATTCCGGTCCGACCGGTACGTCGAGTTAAAGGAAAACAACGTATAAATTCAAGTTCATCAGTGTCGAGGCTACAACAGTGATATCAAGGCGTTCGATTAAGACACTGGGGCTCCTGGGTCTCTGAAACCCGACGGAGCTTGGGCGACCAGTCTAAAACGGAACACTAGAAATTGAACTTCGGCATTCCGCACAAAACAACATTCAATTCTTCTGCATGAAGGATTAGGAAGGAGTAGGTTCCTTGAAGGGGTTTTTTTTCCTTGAAGGGGAGGAAGGAGTAGGTTCTGGTACTTGCTTGATCGACAGGCCGCAGAATGGAGGTCGCACAACTAGGGAGAAGGAAGCGGCGTCCGGAATCGCGGAAGGAGGCGGTGTCCGGAATTGCAGAAGGAGGTGGTGACCAAAATCGGCGTAAAACCTTCCAGTGGTTGCTTTTCTTTGAATTGGGCTCCGTTTGACACGGTGGCAGCGTTCGTAAACCCATGTATTAAACCGTCAATTGTTAAGGATTGGCTAACAAACATCTCCAAACGAAGCGTTAGTGTTGTCTGCACGCCAGAGTTAATTTCAATGGGAAGGGATAAATATTGTCAGGATCGAGATCGTAGATGAGATCGTTTCGAGGTAGGATCAGATCTGATGGTAGGGTCAGATCAAGAATCACTTTACAAAATTAGAATCGAGGTAGGATGAGATTCTATGATCTGAATCGTGATCCTTACAACCTTGGAAGGAATTGACTAAATAGGTTTATTTTTGTTTATTTTGTGGGTGCCCATAATCAAAATGATTTGGCTCATGCCATCATGACCCTTGACCGGTCAAAATAAGTGCCCCAAACAAAACCTAAGTTTTTGTTTAAAATTTCAGTACGATTTCTAAAATTACAAACATTTGTATTGAATAAATAAACCAGACGGAGTTTGAAAGAAAAAGAGGTAAGATCTGTCATCAGTTTTTAATTAGAAATCACCAATAATCCCCGCAGGAGCATTCCCCAGCATCAAGAAAATGATGAAATCGAGCATTATCCCTAACAATAATCGTCCTCTTCTCGATCTTTGCGATAAGCTTAATGGCGGCATGGCAGTCCACACAAACCCTCAGATTCTTCATCACAATGATAGGCTTCTCCACCGGCGAACTTATAAGAGCGAACGCCACCGCGATTCTCTCGCTGTGATGCTTCAAAATCCTCTCCTTCTCCCTCTCCTCCACATTACTCACAACCGCCCCGGTGTACGGAACGTACCCTGCTTCTCCGATCCGCGCCCATAGCTCCTCCATCTTCTCGTATATCTCATCCTTCCTTGGATGCGAGCAATCATCGGCAGCAAACACATGGGTCTTCTTCTCCACCTCAACCCAGCTCATCCCCGGGAGCTTCTTCATCCCGCTATCCCTGATCAGTCTCCTCACGGCCTTCACGTCCTCCCACTGGCGCGCTCCGGCATAGATGGTAGAGAGCAGGACGTGGGTTCCGGTGTTCTCCGGCTCTATTTCCATCAGCTTCTCCGCCGCCAGTTCACCAAGGGCTTTGTGCCCGTGCGTCCTGCAGGCGCCGAGCAGCGAGCACCACGCGAAGGCGTTGGGCTCGGCAGGCATCCGGCCGATGAATTCTTCGGCTTCCCCGAGCCGTCCCGCCCGGCCGAGCATATCAATGACGCACGAGTAGTGCTCGTCTCTGGGCTCGACGCCGAACTTCTCCTGCATTGAGTTGAAGAATTGAAGCCCCTGTTTTACAAGCCCGGAGTGGCTGCAGGCCACGAGAAGGCTGACGAATGTTACATGGTTGGGCTCCACATGTCTTCCAACCATTTGATGAAATGCCTCTACGGCCTTCTGGCCGCAGCCGTGCTGTGCAAGCACGCCGACGATGGAATTCCAGGTGATGTTCGTCGGGCTCTGTGTTTCTTCGAAGATTTGAGTCGAAGAGGAGATAAGTCCGCATTTTCCGTACATGTCGACTAGAACAGCGCAGACAAAGGCGTCGAGGATGAAGCTGGTTTTGATCACCTGAGAATGGAACTGGATGCCTTGCTCCAGGACGGTGCCGCCGGCACAACCTTTGATCAAGCTCGAGAAGGTGAACTCGTTAGGCCTGATTCCTCGCCTGTTTGATTCCAAGAATACGGTAATGGCTTCCTCTACCCGATCCATTTCGACATAACCGTGGATCAACGAGCTGCAGGACACGATGTTCCAGCCATTAGAAGAGGTGTTGACAAGTGCTGAAGCGCTCCCCATGTCTCCAGTTTTAGAGTACATGTCTGTGAGTGAATTGATGACGGCTTCATCTGCGGAAAAGCCGGATTTCACTGCGCAGCCATGAAGTGATTGGCCGATGTTCCCCCCACCATTCAGCCCCGAAGAAGCGCTGACAGCGCTGCAAATGAGATGCTGATCAACCGCGACGGTGTCGTCTTGAATGGCGTCGCGAAAAACCACCAAAGAGTTCTCGAAATCGCCGTTCTTCGCATACCCATCAATCATGGCGGTCCAGGAAACCTCATCCTTGTCCGAAAGCTCGTCGAAAATCATGCGGGCAGCAGCCAGAGAGTCGCATTTGGAGTACATGTCGGCGAGGTTACTGCCGACGAAGAGCTCGGTGTGGAATCCCAGCTTTAGGCTAATGGAGTGCAGCCGCCTCCCGGACGGCAGAGAGTGGAGAGCGGTGGCGGCTTGGACGGCGCTGGACAACGCAAACTGGGTTGGTTGAATGCCGGCAGCGAGCATGGAGGAGAAGGTTGTTAGTGCGTCGAAAAATCTGGCGTTGTGGGAGAATCCGGTGATCATTGCTGTCCAGGTGATGAGATTTCTGTGCGGCATTACGTCGAACAGGGAGAGGGCGTGTGGGAGATCACCGCACTTGGAGTACATACTGAGGAGATGGTTGGCGACGAAGGTGGTGGCGGGCCAGCCGGCGGACGTGAGGAGGCGAGCATGGAGCTGCTTGCCCTTTTGGAGCTTCCCTGATCGCCCGTATGTTTGGATCAGTAGAGCTAAGATGGTGGGTTCTTTAAGCATTCCACGGTTCTCAAATTGATTTGGGAATTGAATGAGTTTCTTG
The DNA here is from genome assembly GCA_039583875.1 of Platanthera guangdongensis. Classification (NCBI taxonomy): domain Eukaryota; kingdom Viridiplantae; phylum Streptophyta; class Magnoliopsida; order Asparagales; family Orchidaceae; genus Platanthera; species Platanthera guangdongensis. Next base: position 142,598,787 of record CM077148.1, read on the forward strand.
TAGTGGTTTTTGTCGGGCAAAAATGTGCCCGTTAGATTTTTGGAATTGAGTAAACACGAGAAAGTAGTATTAATAATAATAATAATAATAGTTAAGATAGTAATTCACTATGCTTATGTAATTTCAAAATATTTAAATGTTAATTATTTTATTAATTATGTTTTACGCTGACATTTTATTATGTTTGGATGCAAAGTTTATAAATAATAATACTCTTCCTACCTGCAAAATTTTGGGATTTGTTGGAGATGAATCCCATTTTATAGATAATGAGTGTGCACATAGCCACACCCGCATGATCTCCAACCAAAAAGAAGTTGGATCATGGGTTTGACCGCGCACGCGATCACCGCGCCCGATCCCCCGTCGATCCCACTACGCATAATGGGGAAACTGCCACATCTCGTCGACGGCGGGCGGCTGACCTCCTCCCTGGCCGTTGACCGCCCGCCCCAATTCACCGCCCTAGCCCCGGTCGCGGCCGGGGCCAGTGCGGCCAAGGGGGGCGGCCGCCCGGGCGGCCGCCCGGGCCGCCCCCTCCTCAGCCGCCCGAGCGGCCACCCACCCCCTCGCTCAGCCGCTGGTGCGGCCAAGCTGGGCGGCCACTCGGGCCGCCCCCTCGCCCGACCGCCAGAGAGACGACCGCCCCCTCGCTCGACCCCCGTCAGCGGCCCTCCCTTGCTGGCGAACTTGGCGGCTAGTTTGTCGGCCGCCCGTGGAGGCCCACTCTTGTCGTCCGATCAAGGAGGAGCGTCCTCGGCCGTTCGATCCGCGCTTAACCACACACTAACCACCAGCTTAGTGAGGGGAATTTAATTAGTATTTTATTATTTTATTAAAGGCGGTCTCCAAATAGCAGGATACACACATTTAAAACTATAGTGAAAACATTTATGATGGTGGTTACGTTGTGCGGATAGCCGCATAACCACCTCCCGGAGCCTATAAAAGGAGCTTCAGGCCTACTCATTTCTCATCCTTCTCTTCGGAGTTTTTCTTCCTCAGGTCGAAGCTTTGCCAATTTCCTCCTACGAGCCACCTACGAGTCACCTTCGAGCCACACCCGAGCCACAAGCGGGTCAAGTCGCAACCACCCGGCAAAGCCAAATTGTGCAAGTTCCAAGCGCCTCCAACAACTGCAAGACCAAGTGTTTCGTCTCTCATCCAGAATCTGCAAGTCGCTATCCGAAGACCATCGGCGTGAAGCACAATCTGTAACAACTCTCTGCGCAACAGTCTGTCGTTCGCCGCATGTAAAGTGTTCTCTCACCCCATAATTGTAACGAGAGGTGGCCTGTCACCCTCGACCTCACAAACCAGCTGTAACCTCCAGGAAATAGTGGATTTTGATCGACACAGATCCGGTCACGTGGTTTTTTACCTAGTTGAGTGGTTTTTCCACGTTAAAACTGCTTGTGTACAATCAACCTTCTCTTTCGATTGTGTGCGCGCTCGACCGTTCCGAGAGCTAAGACGTTCCATAAATTCTGGCCCGACCGAGACGTCTAGTTAGTCCGCAACAGTTTGACGCCGTCTGTGGGAATAGTTCCCAACATCCTTTGAAGATTTCTGAAGATAGTATCCGCTGCACAACGGTACTCGAGCGTACCAGCTAATGGCAAGGAGAAGTACCCGCACCACCGAAGGTTCGGTTCTCGAAGGGTATGTTGAACCAGCCCCTTCTCACTCGTCGGTCAACGCGACCTTCGTTTCAGAAGTCTTACTCGCTCCAGTAACCGCCCTGGAAGGGCGTGTGCGCCAAATGGAGGAGCATCAAGTTGAAATGCTCACCCTGCTCAGAAACCAAGGAGCACGTCAAGATTCCCCGCAACCAGCTGGGCCGGTCATCCCTCCGCCGCCCGCTCAAAATCATGCCCCAACACAACAAGTTCCCCACGAGGATGAAATGATAGAAGATTACCCCAACGCCGCGAGCACGGTGCATCCCGCCCATCGCGGCGTCGAGGGCGGCCATCGTTGTCACTCGGAGGAAGTCCCTAGAGCCCCGGTGGAAGGAAGACTCACCCGCGAAGAAATTCGCGAGGTGATGGCTCAAGAATATGGACGAGCTTGACAACGAGACGCCTTCTCCTATCGCCCCATGCTCCAAGGTTCCCCACTCTCGCAGCAAATTCTACCTCATCAGATCCCACAAGGATTCAAGCTCCCAAACATCAAAATGTTCGATGGAACAGGAGATCCGTTAGAACACATCAACAATTTCACCACCATCATTTGAATCTACAACGCGCCCGATGAATTGCTCTGCCACGTATTTCCGGCAACCTTAAAGGGCCAGGCCTGTACCTGGTTCCATTCTTTGCCAAGAGGGACCGTCGATAACTTTGCAGAATTGGCACGTCAATTTGGGGATCAATTAGTGGCTAACCACAGAATCATTCAAGATCCCTCCCACTTATCAGGAATCCGTCAAAATGAAGGCAAGTATCCGAAGGAATTCTTTCGCCGGTTTACCACGGAAGCACGAAAAATCCCGAGGTTGGTCCCTGAGCTTCTGAGAGGCGTCTTCATTTGTGGACTCTGCCCCATTGGTTTATATTCAGCCCTCATGAGGGAAACTGTGCCCAGTTATCCAGATCTTGTCCATCGGGTCGAGGCCCAGATAGCGACCAACGTGACCATCGAAGCACAATGCCGGCAGCTTGAAGGTGGACAAAAAAGGAAGAAAGGACAGAAACAAGCTCCCGTAAGGCAAGAAGAATGACGCCAGGATGAGCACCAAAGTGATAACCGTCGACGTGACGCGCCAAGGTATAGGGGTCAGCATCCACCTCAAGAATACACCCGCACTAACGTGATGTACGCAATACAAGACGATCCAACATTCCAATGACCAAGAAGAACGCCCCCAAATCCCTGGACCGACCAATCAAAACACTGTGAATTTCACCGCACAACCGGCCACACTGCTGAAGAATGTTCCGGACTGAAAAAAGAAATCAAGCAACTCATTCGTCATGGATTCCTCAGAAGATTTCTACAAGGACAAGCGCAACGAAGCCGTCACACAACTTGAAAGCTCTTTGTAATGGAAGAAGGCCCCGCACCAACAGGGGGCAAGACTTTACTTTAACTATGTTTCTATATTTGTCCTTTTATTTTCTTAAACTCTGAGTAACGTAAAAGTTATGAGCCATGACTCGCACAAACTATTTTGACTTAATCATACCACATTGTGTTTCTCTTATTTTCACTTTGAGACTTCTCCGACAAGACTCGGACACTTCTAGATTTAATCTTTACATTCTCTGGAAGCCGCTTCTTCTGCCAGGCTAGGGCGTGCAACCAGATTGAATACTTACATTCTCCGGCGGTTGGATTGAATGCTTACATTCTCCTCCGTTACTGCAGGCCAACGCCCCGCCATCGCCAGGGCCTGCCCCCCTCGCGATCGCACCTCCGGATTGAATACTTACATTCTCCGACTATCGGTTCATAGCCAGGCTAGGTCGTGCAACCAGATTGAATACTTACATTATCCGGCGGTTGGATTGAATACTTACATTCTCCTCTGTTACTGCAGGACAATGACTCGCCATCGTCAGGGCATGCCCCCTCACGAACGCACCTCCGGATTGAATACTTACATTCTACGGCACTTGGATTGAATACTCACATTCTCCTCCCTTACTACAAGACAATGCTCCGCCATTGCCAGTGTCTGCCCCCCTCGCGATCACACCTCCGGATTGAATACTTACATTCTCTGACACCTGGATTTAATATTCACATTCTCCGGCAATGCTCTCACGGCCAAGATCGGCCCCACAATCGGATATAATCTTTACATTCTCCGACCCTTGGATTGAGTAAGGTACTCTCTGACGCTAACATGAGCTTGCATTCCATCAGCTATCAGGACTCGAGCCACAAAAGATAAAAGAGCACGGACAATGATAGCATATCAACATAGGCACAAATGCGCTACAATAAATCACCAAAGGGTGATCACAAATATACACAAGATACAACAATGAAAAAACAAATATATCCAAGCATACAAAAATAAAAGTACAAGCTGCTACTCGCTAACCACATCTACAACAAACTCAGGACTCACCGCCTTCGTCATCAGAAATGTCGTCAAAACTAAGGCTTGAGACGTCGCACTTGAGACGCTTGGCTACTGGGCGGAAAGCCTTTGACAAACCGCGTCAGAGTGCAACCTTGCAGACATGCTCTATCTAAGGCTCAACCTCTCGGGACCAAACATCCTCGTGTGAACCAAGATGCGAGCGATCATCGTTCAAATTAAGACGCGAGCAATCCCCGTTCAAACTAGACACAATTATAGCCCACACAAAGCAACACTACGAGTCAAACAATGCCCGAGCAAAAAGAAGAAAAAGAGCAACATCATCACAGCGACGTGCAAACACATGCACAAACGCGCCAGTCAACAACTGTCAAACAACAATGACGACCAACTGGAAAAGCAAGAAAAAATACAAACACACTAATAACAAGAAAACAACGCCGCTACACATCGACCGCATCAACATCAGAACCCTCGTCGCCAGAGATTTCATCAAAGCTGAAGCCGGATACGTCGCATCCCAAGCTCCTGCCAACAAGATGATAAGCCTTCGAGACTCCATGCTTGAGGGCCAACTCTCAGACGTCTTCCATCTGAGGCTCCACCTCCTTGCTCCAGATCTCATTGCGAACTTCCTTACTGATCAAGCACCGATCCCGCATGTAATCTAGAGACTACATGTACTCTGCAAGGCTAGCAGCCTTCAAATCCGACGCACGGCTATCAGAAGACAACGCCTCCACTTGGGCCTTTGTCGCACCAAGCTCCGTCTCCAAACGATAAGTTTCATCTTGAGCGCGCTTCAACATCTGCGCAGTCCTCTCCACCAGAGACTTCTCCACCTCTAGAGAAGCCTGAGTCTCGTCCAATTCCACCTACAGCTCCGATCCAACCCGGCGAAATTGAGAAACATCCCCAGTCATGATCATCCTTCAAGTGACAAGAGAACCTGCCGTAGCTTGAAAATTCTCCTGAAAGGCTAGAATCCATCCTTTAAGCTCATATAATGATCATCTTCAGGTAACATCAATCTAAACCCGGGCCTCAATCTGCAATAGATGAAGGTTGGAGAAGGAGTTATCACAAAACAACAATAAAAGAGAGCCAAAAGTGATTAAGTTCACTTACCACTTCATTTATCGCTTTCAAAGAAGAAGATAGCCTCGGAGGCTGCCTTCGCAGGGAAAGACTGGGGGGGGGGGGGGGGTGGTGCAGATGATGTTGGGTATTGTATCCACAATAACCCAGATTTGAAGAAGGGTCCAGTTAAACTAAGATGAATTGTGACTGTATTTGATGTTGCCTTTTGAGTTATATACTTGCGAGTTTTCATTGCTAAGTATACACCAATGTCAGCTTATAGTGGGTCAGTAAACACAGGACTATACAATGTAATCCCTTATTGAATAGGCCAATGTGTTGTCTAACATGTAATCTCTCTATTAGGTTGTACTTCTATCCAAAGTACAGGAAAAGGATCAAGGAAGGAACACGGCTTGGATTAAGAAGGACAGGAATTTGCCTACGTCAAATTCGTCGAGTGTGGTTAGGAATACTCATCGAATTCATTGAGTATGCTCATTTATACGTCGAATTTGTCGTATATACCTTCCATCACTCGCTGAATTCACTATTTGTACTTAGGGCAAATTCCCTGAGAATTGGAAAATCCGTAATGTAAAATTCACCAATTATCATCGTGTATACTCGTTGAATTCGTCGAATGTATCTAACGATACTCGCCGAAATCGTCGAATATACTAGACGATACACGCAGAATTCATCGAGTCCATTCGACGCTACTTCTCTGGATTTTTCTAAGTCTCATTCATCGAATATTACTTGTCATTGCTTTGAGAGCGTTGAGTCATTCAGCCTATACTCGACGAATTCGTCGAGTATACCAGCTGATACTCGATGAATTCGTCAAGTATGACTCTCCACTTTGGCATTGAGTGTATTGCCAGCATGAGATGATTGCCTGAGCTGATTTGTCTAAGTCTAATTCGTTGTATATCATAAGACCATTCAACGAGTATCCTAATGATACTTGACGATACTTGACAAATTTGACTTAGGGCATTTTTCTGAATTTTTCAAAATCTCTGGTTTGGGTTCGGTCGGCCATGCACAACGTTTTCTAGGTTTTATTTTTGATAGTTTATTTCTAACCGTTGGCTAGGGATTCACTATAAATATGTAGGATGAATTCCTTTCCAATTAATCGTACTATTGATCTCATTTCTAACCGAAAATCATTTCCAAAATCGGATTTTCGCCCAATCGACCTCTGGCGCATAGTAACTTCGTGATTTCTCCGATCGGTCGTTGACGTACAATGCGATTCATCTTCTTC